>CAHIKZ030001446.1:2680000-3037500 GCA_903632075.3 Acanthosepion pharaonis | reverse complement strand
TAAATGCAGAATAAGATAAAAAAGGGAAATCTGAGAAAAGATTTTTTTATAAAGTAGGAAAAAGGAAAGAGAGAGAGAGAGAGAGAGAGTCCGTGAGAGAACGAGAGAGAGAGAGAGATTTGTAATGAATGACATTCTGATTGCAGAAATAGCTTGTTTCTACCAATTTTCTTTCCGCTGATACAAGAAGCTCATCTAAGATGGATCAGATGAATTTATATCAATGACCTGACTACAAATTTGCTTCCACCGGAATTCTCCTCAGACAGCAGAACTGAAAACAACCCAAATTGCATTTTAAATAAATCTATCATTTACCTCTTCCTTCATACGATACTTTGACGTACGTTTGCATTATGGGTATACAGTAGATTTCTTGGAGTATATATTCTCACTGCTTGGCCATTATTGAATTTCTAGGCAGGCGAACAACAAAAGTTGATCTTCATTTTTTGTGTCGCGTCTTAAAGGATCAAATTTTTATCCTTGTAACCGAGTTCGTTTTAAAGGACTATTCAAGTACTTTTATTCAAAATAAATGTGCTATTAATATTAGTAATTTTAGTCAAATTCCAAGTGTTTTTATAAATGCCATTATTCAAGATTCTTTTTTTTTCTTTTATGTGCCATGTTTTTCAGGACATGGGTGATCATAGCTCACCGAATGGTTCTCCACAACTTCCTGTCTTTTATTGCTCGAGGTAATTTTTTTTACCCTTTACTATCCCTCAATTGTCTCTTTTCTGTCATCCATTCACACAAAATCATTAACAATTTCACTGCTGCATTTTATAACTTTGTTGTCTGGCTGTTCTGGCCTGTTTTAGGAAAAAAATAGGTAATTACCATTTACTGGAAATAACGGAATATAAAAATCTGTCGGCGATTTCTTATGGGCGCCACAATTTTGGTTTTAATCAGATTCTAGTTCCACATGCCATGTCTAATGGATGCCAATTATCAGTTATCTCCTGCTAATTTCCCTCTGAAAGTTCTCCACTGCTTTAACCAGGTATTGAACCCACACTCTTTGGGTCCTGTCACTGGATCTAACTAACACCTTTATCCACTGTGCCATGTGTGTATGAATTTCTGGGTATTATAAACCTAATGTCTTCAGCAACCATTTTTACCTGTGCTCATATTGGAATTTTTGCTGTTATCATTGCATGTTTTACTAGAGCTCATGTTGCAATTTTTGTTGTTATTATCGCTTTTCTCTGGCACTCCCTATTACTGGTTCCCATATTGTATTCATTTCTATGCTTGATCGGCTCAGCAGATTTTTTTGGCCTAGCATATGTGCTGATTCCTTAAGTTTACGAATTTTCTAATGGTGTTCTTTGTCTATGATCTCAACCTGATCCCACAGAGGGCGGTGATCTCCCTTTTCTCTCCATATGTGGTCAGCCACGCCTGGTTTTTCCACTTTCCCTCGTGTTACAGCTTTCTGGTGTTCTTGAAGTCTTACTTGAAGGAGGCAGCCTGTCTCCCCATTATATTTCTTTCCGAAGCTGCATGGGATAGCGTACACACTGTCTTTAGTCATGTTCTCCTCTATGGGGTGTCTTACTCGGGAGAGATACCTGCGAAGTGTCGTCAAGCATTTGAAGGTTGTCCTGATGTTATATAGACCGCAGATCCTTTGTATTTTTTCTGATAACCCCTTCACATAAGGCACACAGACTGTTTTCTGAGTGTTTTTGTCCTCCTCTTGTACCCACCTATCCCAGTATTTTGGGTCTACTGCCATGTACCCAGGGTAGTTGTTACGTTGTAGGGTACTACTTATACTAAACAATTCTTTATCTAATGTCTCTGGGTCGCCACTTATCACTTTTGCTCGGTGTTGTAAGCAGCGGACGATCCCTTTCTTTACGCTGTATGGATGGTAAGAGTTGAAATTGAGGTACTGTCTGGTGAATGTCGGTTTACATTATACGGATGTCTTGAACCCATGCTCTGTTCGAGATATTAGAACATCCAGGAATGGGAGTGTGTTGTTACTCTCTTTCTCCATTGTGAACTGTATCGAAGGTCTTATTGAGTTCACATGGTCCAGTAGAACCTGAAAATCTTCCTGGTGTGGCCAAAGTATGAAGGTGTCATCTACGTACCTTAACCATATAGTTGGCTTTAGAGATATAGATTCTAATGCCATTTCCTCAAAGTAGTCCATATGGCGACAAAGATGAGCACAATAGTCCGAATAATGTAAATAATGTACACAATACCTCATGTCAGAAATATAGACAGATAAGGAGAAGGCTTATACTTAACATCAGAAAGAGGCAGCTGAAGTTTCTGGGGCACACAATGAGGGAGACGGTCCTGGAGAATCTGATACTCACGGGTCGAATAGAGGGAAAGAGAGACAAGGCAAAGCGGCGCGTGACATACCTGGCGAGGTGGATCAGGTGGATGACAGAACGTGGTCTGGGGGAGGGAGCAGAGGGAAGGGACTTGCTGAGAGCTGCAAGGGATAGAGGAAGGCGGAGAGCCATGATCGCCTAGGTCATGAAAGGACATGGCACATAAAAAGAAAAGAAAGAAAGACGTATAAGTAAATCCACGTGTAACGTAGGCTACTGGCTATTTACCCGTACTTCTCTTGCCGTCAATGTACCCTGTCAGTGTCAAATTATCTAAGCCCGCTTTCCCCATTACAGAAATGTCAACTCTCTCTTTCTGATTGTAAGTATAAGTTTCTTTGTTGTTCCTTTTTTTCCTTAAAATTTACTGATTGCTCACATCTTTTAGCAATGTTATGCTTCATATTTCATCCGTTGAACCATATTTCTGTCGCTCCGAGTCTCTTCTTTGTCTGTGAAAATATTATCCAGCATTCACTACCGTATAGAAGGGGAAATACCACATAGGAGTTTAGCAATCTTATATTTGCTCAAATAATGTTTTTTCCTATCTTTTAATTCTTTGCTTAGTTTTTGAAAGGCATATTTCGCTGTTCCTTTGAGTCTTCAGATTGCTTTATCACATTTTCCGTCATCTGCTACTGCAGTACCCAAATTTCTATACCTGCTTGATTTTGACATCCCCAATAGGTGGCTGAAATTTCGCGCTGTCTCTTTTACTGACAAACATAAATTCTGTCTTACAAGTAAAAGTTAGTCCTTTCTTCTTGCTTTCCATTATTAACTTGACTGAGACTTCTTTCTTTCTTTCTGAGTCTGTCATCAACATTGATATCCGTGTGTTTTACGCTTCTAGGATGATGTATGCAAATAATGAATCCTGTTAGGTTTTCTAGTTCTCTTAGGATCGTATCGGTAAATAGGCTAAATAAATTCGGTGAGGAACAGATCGTCGTTTTATTCTTTCCATTTTTGTGTATTCCATGAACTAATTCTCTATCCGCATGCAAAGTATTCGCAGTCGAGGTTGCAAATTACTCGAATACCATTCCCATGTAAATCAAGCGTTTCTGGCATTTCAAAGTAGTTCTTTGTGCTCTACCTTAAATGCTTTTATATAATCTATAAAACATGGATATAGGTGTTTCTGCATTTGTATAGCTCGCTGTGGGTGCATTCTGATAGTAAAAATGACATTTCTTGTTATAGTATCTTGAACAAAGCCACACAATTCTACTATAAGATCTATTCATTAGAATCCCAATGATTATTTATGTGGCTCATAAGCTGATTGTCCGATGAAGTTCGCATTCATTTATATCTGACATCTTTGGTATCATCGTAAAGATAGTTTTAATGAGCTCTTCCGGTATTTCGATGCTGTCATATACTTCATTTACTATTTCAGTTATTTTATCGATCCCCAAATCGCCTAAGGCTGATATTGTTTCTACTACAATTTTATCTGGTCTTGCTACTTTGTCCCTGTTTATTTTGATCGGTTCCGATTTTAATACCACATGATCTTCTATGTTTTCATTTTGGTTCAACGTTTGCTTTAGCTATTACAAAATCTTCTTTTATAGATATAGACTTTATGTATTCTGATGAAGGGCACTTTTTCTCCTATTATTCTTTTTATTCATGTTTCCTATGCACGTCTCTATCTCGACGCACTTCTCATTGAGTCATTTACCTTTTGCTTGTTTGCTTCTATACCTAATGTATTTTTTAACACCTTGTATGTTTGCTATTACTTTCGGTCCGAGAATGCCATGTCACGTTTTTTTTTTTTTTTTTTTTGTGTCTCTTCTCTGAAGATGTACTTTTTTGCCGATGTCACTTGTGTTTCCTTTAAGGTGTTCCACTTTGAAGTACCAGCCATTTTAAAGTTTTTAAAACCTGTCCTCAACCTATGTTTGCCTGCAAAGTAAGTTATTCTGCAGTATATTTTATTGTACTTTAGGCGCTGTTCTAGGTTTCTTTAATTTACTTAATTTCATCTTTTGTTTGCTTATAACTAGAGGAGAGCAGTGATCGTTCTCACAATCGGCACTCGGATATATTTTAGTGCGTAGAACTGCATTTATACATCTTTTACTTATTGTTAAGTAATCTGTTTGGTGCTTTATTTCCCCATTTGCTATTTTCATACCCACAAACGTTTTGAATGTTTTTGAAAATAGGTTTACGTTATTATTTATCTTCCACTGTGCGCCATTAGACACATGTTCCTTTGAGTTTGTTGCACAATTCAAGTCTTGCCGACTATTTCACTATTTTGTTCCTTTCCTACTGTGACATTTATGTCCTCCATGATGATGTTAATGTTTTGGTGACTTTCTCTGGAACTTAGCATTTTCTAATGTATTGTAAAACTCATCTGTTTTTGCTTTTTGGTGCTTTCTGAGTTTATCAATCACTATGATGACTATATTGAATGACTTTCCTTTCATTTTCACAACAGGAACCCTATCTGATAGTTTTGGTATAACAAAATATTTCCGCGTGTCTTTATCTAATATTACTCCAAGTCCTTTTTCATTTTTCTCTTCTCTAGCATACATGCTTCTGTTATCTTTTTTCGGGTCGTTATTCTACGAGTGTTAAGTAAATCGAATGGAATTCCTAATAAAGAACTAGTGTCAATTATCTTTAAATTTGAACATTATTTAAAAGAAATAGAATATGTTTATATAAGAATATATATATATATATATATATATATAATGGACTCTACCGTCGGTTTCGACGTATGAGGATCTGACAGCTTATTGATTCAGTTATGAAAGTTTGTGCGATAATATTAAGTGGCATTTAAGACCTGCTAGTGATTTACAAAGGAGGCCACATATGGAGCAAGTGTGAGGATTGTGAAATGAGATCACTGTTAGATTAGTTGACCTTTTAGATCTTGCTCTCGTTTCTTAAAGATGATTCAGACAAGCAGATTGAAAATTGCCGAGTCCACTAAAACACGTTGATCTCCATTCTACTCGCTCCAAAACTAAGCGCTCAAGGGTGTTATGTGGTATATTGACTGCTGACAGGTTGCTTTTCAGCTTGTCTTTGTATCTTAGCCATGGGCGTCCTACATTCCTGTAGCCCTGATCTAACTGGCTGTACATTAGGATCTTGGGTATCCTGTCATCAGACATTCTCAAGACATGACCACTCCACCGTAACTGAGACTGTATGATAAAAGTCTCGATTTCTCCAATATTACACCTGTTAAACAGGTCTACGCTAGATGTCCTATCTTGAAACTTAACTCCACAGATTGCACGCAGACAGCTTTTATGCAAAACATCTAGATGGCATATATGGTACCTGTATGGGGTCCACGACTCTGAGCCATACAAAAGGATGGCAAGTACAACAGCTCTGTAAACCTGAATTTTCGTATCCCGTCGAATACCCCGCTCATTCCACAAGCGATGGCGAAGTTTGCCGAAAGCACTGGTAGCCTTAGCAATCCGATGCATGATTTCATCATCTAAAGTTCCACTGTAATTGACTTTGCTACCAAGATAGGTAAAAGACTTTACACAGTTCAGGGGTTTGTCTTCAACTTTCAATGGTCTCTGGAAATTTGTACACTGATGGTTTTTGTTTCTTACCACGCAATTGCTTCGGAGTAGGACAAGGTTGGTGCACAACTTCAGTTTTCTTTATGCTAAGTGTAAGACCAAATGCTTTACATGCAGCAGAGAAACGATTTATTAGATGTTGGGCCTCCTCAAATGATGTCGCTACAAGAGCCACATCATCAGCAAACAACAAATCACGAATAATATGCGTACGAAGGTGGGTCTTGGCTTTGAAACGCTGATGATTGAAGAGACCACCAGTTGTTCGAAACTGAAACTTGATGCCACTCTCTGTGTCTGCAAATGCATATTTCAGCATTATCGAGAAGAAAATGGCAAAAAGGACAGGGGCCATGACATAACCTTGCTTGGTGCCATTTATGACATTAAAGGATTCCGACATCATACCATCAGACACGATATTAGCTTTCATTCCTTCATGAAAGGAGATGATGACCTTTAGCATGTTTTCAGGGATACCGAGTTTCTTCAAGACTTGCCAAAGAGCCTCTCGATTCACAGTGTCGAAGGCCTTTGTCAATCCACAAATACCATGTATAACTCCTGGTTTTTCTCGCGAACCTTCTCTGCAACTTGACGAAGAGAAAATATCATGTCAATGGTGTCCAGACCCGACCGAAAACCACACTGCGATTCAGGATAGATGTTGTCAACAAGGTGTATAATGATTCTGTTCTAGAATCAGTCTCGCTAGGATATTGCCTGCAATCGAAAGTAGTGATATACCCCGATGATTATCACAGACACGCCTGGAACCCTTGTTTTTGTAGAGGTGTTTGATAGAGCGTCTTTATAATCCTGTGGGGCATAGCCTGCCTTCCATATCTCCACAAAAAAGGAGATGTAACTTTTTTACCAACTTTTGGCCACCATGCTTATACACTTATATATATATATATATATATATATATATATATATATATATATATATATAAAGTATGTTACAACAAAAGCATGTAAGAATAGCTACACAATTGCAGTCGTGTTACAACGCATAACAATAACTTTTAATAAATTAATAACTGTTAAATTAAATGATACGAACGTTGAAAGAGTACTCTATTCGTTCTCATTGTATCTGGATATATATATATATATATATATATATATATATATATATATATGATAAAGTTAATTGGTAATCCGTATGAATAATTCCAGGGAAGATATAAATCCCTAGAGCTCAATATAATAAATAAGTAATAATTAATTAACAAATCGGACACTTCAGAAAACCATGGTCATATTTTATTTCGCGAGACCGATAAAATTCGATTTCCTTCGTCAGACCTTGCGGTTTCAAGACAATAAATTAATTCAAAATTTATATATATATATATATATATATATATATATATATATATATATATATATATATATACAAACAGCTTTGATTAAAAAGAACTGACAAGGTCTGTCTGTTTAATCTTTTATTGTATTTTTCCAATTTTTGGTGTTGAGTATTGTCCGCGAAACTGTGCATAAACTGTCCGAAATTATCTACAATTTCGAGCACAATACTTAACACCTTAATACTTGTTGCCTAAATATACCCTATCTATCTATCTATCTATCTATCTCGCTAGCTAGCTATATTAATGTATTTGAGCAGCACCCTTTCTTTTAAACATCTTTCCTTAAATATGTTGGACACGGAAAATTTAGTTAATTTTTTATTTAGTTATTTCATGGTTCTTAAATTTTTTTTCCGTTTGGGGAGAGTGAGTGAGCGAGGGTATTTGTTTTTGGTGTTAGTATATTTTCATGCTCAACAACACCAAAACACACCCCTTGAAATGTGACCGGATGCGCTTGGGACAATGGACGATATATTCTGTGTACTCACTCACTTTCAGCGAACGGTAAAATGTAAGAACGCTGGAAAAATATACATATATATATATATATATATATATATATATATATATATATATATATATATATATATATATGTTCATTGGAAATATCTAGAAAGGACAGTTAAGTGATCTTTTGATGAAAACAAATTATATGCGTATTTACATTTCATAGCAGAATGAGACTGAAATTGAGGTGTTATTATTTGTGTATACGTACATGTGCTATTGCTTCGTGTGTATGTGTGTACACATTCATCTGTAATGTGATATTGAGAAAGAAAGAAAGAAAGAAAGAAAGAAAGAAAGAAAGAAATGAATTGTTGAAATAGTCAATATGCAATATGTTACGATGAGAATAGGTGCATAAACGTACGTATTAAGCCAGGAGTGAACAACACTCATTTAAATCTGCTTTAGATTTTTAGTAGATTTACATCCTAAAAGTGTCAGGTCAAATCATGTTTTCTTTTGCCGGCTGGTTGGCCCATGTGGATGAGCTCAGGTTCCGACAACTAAGCAAGGTATCTGCAGCCATCAACTAGAAAGTAAACAAATAAAAAATAGAATAAAACTTCCGTATAGGGTCATTACGTTAGATGAGGACAGACAAGGCTTGTTTGCACGAGCGAAACTTGTCATAAATAAATAAGTCGGAAAAGAAAGAAAGATGCAAAGAAAAGAGAAATATAAGAAGGATGTAACAAAAAAAAAACAGAATGATAAAAGGAATATGCAAAGAAAAAAGGAAAAGATGTAAAGAATGAACGATGCAAAAAACGAAAGAAAGAAAGAAAGAAAGATCGGAAAAAGATGCAAACAAAAGAGAAAGACGGACGGATGCATAGAAAGAAGAAAGATAAAAAATGATGTAAAAAACAAAAGAAAGAAAGAACGAAAGAAAGAAAGAAAGAAAGAAACAAACAAACAAACAAACAAAGATTACAAAAAGATGCAAAAAAAGGAGAAAGACGGACGGATGCATAGAAATTAGAAAGATAAAAATATGGTGTAAGAAAGAAAGAAAGAAACAAACAAACAAACAAACAAACAAAGATTACAAAAAGATGAAAAAAAAGAGAAAGACGGACGGATGTATAGAAATTAGAAAGATAAAAATATGGTGTAAGAAAGAAAGAAAGAAAGAAAGAAAGAAAGAAAAAAAGAAAAACTCAATTAAAAAAAGAAAATGAAAAGTAAGAACGACGAAAAAAAAAAAGATGAAAAAAATGTCCCAAAGATAAATTGATGCAAAAATGATAAACGCAAGAAAGCTGTACAGATAGCAAACTGAAAAGAAAGAAAATACGAAAGAAAGAAAGAATGATCACAAGAAAGAATGCAAGATGCAAGGAAAAGAGAAAGATAAAAATGATATCGGAAAGATAAAAGAAATACTCAAAGAAAAAAAGGAAAATGCAAAGAACGGTGCAAAAAAATTAACGAAAAGAAAAATCTCCCAAATATAGAATAAAAAGCAAAACTAAACGCAAGAAAGCTGCATAGATAGAAAACTGAAAATAAAAAAAATGTGAAATGTGAAGGAAAAAGAAAGAAATGTTGCAAGCAAATGGTATTCTGCTAAATACCAGAAAGAAATATGCAATAAAAACAAAGTAAGTAAAATAAAATGATGCAAGCAAGCACTGAACATAAATACAAGGACGATGCAACGAAGAAAGAAAGAAAGAAAGAAAGAAAAAAAGAAAGAAAGAAAGAAACGGTACAAATAAAAAAGAAAGACGTTCTAAAAAAAATAAAGTTCAAGATGGGAGGTCTTTTATGAATGGCAAGTAAAACAATCCGTACATACACACACGAATCTCTTCATTCAGGAAATTTCTTTAACAGACCTCAAAGTTCTGAACAACGAGGCTTGAGTGAAGATGTATGAGTAATTGTCAAAGATAGAGAGCATGGGGTGTAAAAACATTTATACTCTGAAAATTACACATCTTTCGCACGTAAATACATTGACCCCTGCAAGTGGGCGGTATTATAAAGTTCCAGACCTGGTGTGAACAATTTTTATCCTAAAGTAAGAGAAATTTGTGGAATTAAAAGAGATTCTTGAAGTTTCTCTTGCCGTGAGATATTTTATTAATTCCTAACATGCCATTTTCTTTAGATTAAATAAAAAACGTCATCAAATATATTTAATAACCGTATATTTTATAATTTTCAATACATTTGTCTACTGAAATCATTTCTGTAGCAAAATTATTTGCAATGTTTCTGTCGTAAAATCATTATGGTTTAACACCGGTTCCCATATAATCACCGAAGTTAAGCAACGTCGAATTTGGTCAGTACCTAGATGGGTAACCGTTTGGGAATACCATGTTCTGTAAGCTTGGATGTGCAATAGATAATGTCTCGGGGTTGTTATCAGAGAGCCGAGTTCCAATTCTTGTTAGGTTCGTTATATTTACTTACGCGCAAATATCCTTGGGGAAAGCTATGAATTTACCTCTTTCCCCTCTAACAATGGGTTAATTAGTAATACTTCTATCACTAAACTATTATTATCTACCCCCAAAATTCTTACAATCTACATATATTTTCTGGCTTTAAATAACCCGCAAAGGGTTGATAAGCTGTAGAAAATGAATCAATCAATCAATGAAATCTTCATATCTATCTATCGACTTGGGTTATTCTTATCTTTCTATCCCAATTTCCACATGTCTATCCTCCTTTCTGTTTCAAATCTTTATCAACGTCTCCTTTAATCATATCTACTTGCCTTCTATTTTCTGGCTTTAAATAACCTGCAAAGGGTTGATAAGCCGTAAAAAACGAATCAGTCATTAAAATCATTAGAAAAAAATATTATTACCTTATACTGCATTCTGTCAGTAATGTTTAACGTAATTCCTGTCCCAACAAACATTTTCTGATGTTTATGCATTTCTAGAGTAAAACATTTTGATGCTTTTCTATAGTAAAAATTATTTGAAATTCATATCTATTGTAAAATTACTAGCGATATATATAAATATATCGCTAGTAATTTTACAATAGATATGAATTTCAAAATCTTCCAGTGGAAAACAGTTTTTAGCTGTGTAGAATTTCAAATTTTTAAAATTGAAATTTTTCATACTCCTAACTTCCAACCTACCATATCCCGGTTCTGTCAATAAAACTGGCATTAATTATTGACCTCCTTCAATCCGTGGTTCATTATTGCTAGTGTACAAAAATAGGGAGTTAAATCAGAAACTACGTGCTATAGTGATTTTCTAAGCGTAGCTTAGGTGTGGCACAAGACCGAAAGTATGGAACACCCAGCGACGATTGAACTCACTATTCAATCGTAATTGATATAGCGAGACGAACTTGGTAACCATTTTACCACATCGAAGTGCCCAATGCTGGTTTTCTAAGCGTAGCTTGGATGTGGTACAAGGCCGAATGTATAGAGCACCCAATGAGAACAAACTCTCTATTTAGTTGTAATTGATCTAGCGACACAAGCTTGCTGAACATTACACCACGTCGAAGCGTTCAATAAAATTAGATATTAATGAACACACAAGCTAGCAAATGCAGGCAAATGACGTAAATGTATCTAGATAATTATTTACTAAGCGTAGGTTATATGTGGCACAGGGCTGAAATTATGGAGCACCTTTGACGCTCGAACTCACTATTCAGTCGCAATTGATCTAGCGAGGTATGTTTGCTAACCCAGTGGTAGTTTTCTAAGCGTAGCTTAAATGTGGCACAAGGTCGAATGTATGCTGCACCCAGTGAGGATCGAACTCAGTATTCAGTCATAATTGATACACGTCGAAGTGCTCTAGAAAGTACATGCTATGATTGAATCATTTAACGGAAATACACGTGCAGTTAACGTTCATGGTTATCCTGATGAATAATTCATTTTGCCGATAAATCTGGTGCTATCATCTCGTATTCAATTTTCGTGATTTTATAATGTTGTGTTCGATAACGGCTCTGCGAGCTTTACGATGGCTGGCAATTTTGAGTAATGTGTCTGTAACGGATTTTCGTGATGCTCAGCGAATCTACTACTGAGACCCTGCAAATGCTTCGTTAGGATTTCGGCGAATATTAATTTACGCCGAAACACGGGTTTTTGAGTGGCACGCGCGTTTCGCGGCATATCGAGTGTTGGTTCAAAATGATGAGCGTTCATATCGATTAATCACGAACAAAGGACCAGAAAATATGGAACTAATATTTGAACTCATCTACGAAAACTGTCAGATGTTTCACACAACTGGAAACAGTTATGGAGCCTACGGACTTGGACGTCATTCAGAAATAGAATTTTTGGAAAAAAAAAAAACTAGGATCACCGTATACGTTTCCAAAAGGACTATTTCGAAGAAGATGGCAACTATATTTAAATAATATATGAAATAAAATGTTTACTGGAATAATTATGTGCTTTCTAAGGCCTAATCAGAGTTTTTCTTCATACTATTTCGTTCAACCGTGTTTATTGTTTTATTTTTCTCTTATCTTCAGAATTTGCTTTGTAATCGTTAACAGTCTGAGACTGTTGATGCATTTCTTTAATAGCTTCTCTTCGAATTACGTAGAGTTTGTTTTTAAAATTCATTGCATCAATCTTCAAGTAGGCTTTAAAAATCGACATACGTACAAAGAAACTCACCGGACACCTGAAAACCGCGGATGGTGCGCCAAACCATATATATATATATATATATATATATATATATATATATATATATATATATATATATATTAAAAAGAAGAGAGAAAGCGCAAACGTTTTTGATTGTAATGTGGATTTTTTTTTTTAATATTATGCTTTGAAAATAAAGCATAACAACCAAAAACGTTTGCGGTTTCTCTCTTTTTATATACACACTTTTCTCTCGTTGGAACTACTATAACCTCTTCCTCTTATATATATATATATATATATATATATATATATATATATATATATATATATATATTTAAAAATCGAAGGATTCTGACATATTTTAATTTATTTGTTTAAACATTATTTTTAATGGATACTCATATTTGAGTCGATGCTCCGTTTTTATTATTAAACAGTATATTTATTTATTTACATCTACCGGCCTGAATATTCGAGAAATCTGGAAAAAATATTCGAGAAATCAGTATTCAAACTTAGTCCCGTCATTAGATCTGACGTGATTTAACCTCTCGATCACGTAGGACCTCCTGATCAAACAATGCCCGAATAGTGCTTTTTAACACATATCTTTCCCGATAAATCAAAAAAATATATATATATTATTTCAAAATTGATTATAGTGAGCATTCGTATTGGAAATAGACGCTCCATTTTTATTTTAAACAGTGTATATCACTTCTATCGGCCTGCACAAATTCGGAAAATCTTAATAAAGAAAATGTATTCTCCGGCAGGGATCGAACTTTTGTCTTTCTTTATAGAGAAAAACCACCATTTGATCTGGGGGTGATTTACCGCTCGGCCATGAATAACGTCACAGCTCAGCAATACTCTATTTCCCCTTTTTAAGGAAAGCACACCCTTGAAAACATTTTCTACTCAGTTTCGTATCAGAAACGTAAGCAAAGCAATTTCTAAAGAATTAATGGATTTATATTTAATATAACATTTTTATTACTTCAAATGTTATCTTTAGTGGACACGCGTTTTGTTTTGTTTTTTTGTTTTTTTTCTTTTTTTTAATAGAAGCCCTATTTTTTTAAATTTTAAACAGTGTGTATTACGTTTTAAGGAGGAAGGGTCCACCTGTGTTTGAAAATTGGCATACGAATTTCTTGCTTTTACCAGTTCTCGAACACCAAATCTTAGCAGAAGTGAGGAATACGAAACTACTTCAATCACGAAGCAGGAAATTTGTGTTGAACGTTTTAAATTAGTTTTTGTGTTACTATCAACGAAATGGTCAAATAGTTAGGATTCGCCATGCTACATCCGCGGAGTTAAATCATCTACATTTCCTCTGTATTCCATTTATATGGAGGAAGTTCCACTCAGACAGTTTTTCCCAAGAATTGCAACTTTGTGGTTCCCTGAATACTACAATCTTAACCTCTTCAAGTCAGTAGTCTATCCTCCTTATCCTCATAATCTTCAATTCTTTCTACCTCTTCTTACATTCATATCACACACCTTATTCAGTAACTCTCTGCTTTGTGTTGTAAGAACTTTAGTGATATATATATATATATATATATATATATATAGAGAGAGAGAGAGAGAGAGAGAGAAAGAGAGAGAGAGAGAACGCTATTTTCATACTGTTAACTGAAAATTACGTCAAGTACTGTCACGTGTGGAGATATTGTTTTTATTGTTGTGTTGACGGATTCAACCATTTTCTTTTGATTTCTTGATACTGTTGTGTACGTTTGTTTGGGAGAGTAGTAATTCTGTTAAGAAAGGTGAAATAGGGAAAAGGCCTGAGCATAGATTAATATTTGGATAATATTCAATGGTGGCACTCTCGAGGATTTTCCTTCTGAGTGAGTTATTTTCTTTTTTTATGAGTGTAGCGCTTTTAAAATCAAAATTGTGGTTGAATTTATTTCTATGTATGATTAGTGCATTAGCTAAGTTGTTTTTTGTGAGGTCTCTTTTGTGCTCATAAATGCGTTTTTTTTTAAATTTCTACTTGTTTCTCCAATATATTGGGAGGAACAGTTTTGGTAATTTATTTTATAAATGCCTGCTTCAGAAATATTATTGCTATTAGTGTTTGAGGATCTGAGTATATCCATAATGGTTTGTATTTGTGATTATTTTAAGATTATTTAGATGGGATAGGTTATTCTGGATAGTGGATGTGACATAGTTGCTCGGTAGTATTATGCATCTGTTTTCATGTAATTTATTATTGCGGATTATGTTATTATTTTTGTTTCGGTTGTATATTTTGTATGTCTTTCTTCTTGCGTTGTGAATGTAATTATATGGATATTGCAGGTTTTTGAATGTGTTTTTTATGTATGTTTCTTATTTAAGTAAATATTGGGGACTGCAGATTCTTAATTTTCTCAGATAGAAACCTATAATAATTCCAGATTTAACTTTAGAAGAGTGGTCTGAGTAGAAACTGATCAGATCATTTTTGTTTGTAGCCTTTCTGTAAACGTCAAAATTGTGTTCGTTATTATTTCTATGTAATATGATGTCTAGGAACGGAAAAGTGTAATTGGTTTCAGTTTCAAAATTGAAGTCTATTGTAGGTTCAACGTTGTTAAGTTTAGAGAGAAGATTGTTGAATTCATCAACACAACCATAAAAACAATTTCTCCACACGTGACAGTACTTGACGTAATTTTCAATTAACAGTATGAAAATAGCGTTCTCTAAATTCTTCCAGTTGCTAAGGACATATATATATATATGTGTGTGTGTGTCTGTGTTTGTGTGTGTGTGTTTCGAACATTTTCAAAAGCTAAATGTTAAAAAAGAACACATATTTAAAAATTCCTTTTATTTCTTTTTTATGATTTAAAAGGTCACGGGTGGCAAGGTGACTAAAGGCAGAAGAGAATGTGTTGTTTCAGTTTGTAAGGAACATCAGGGCTAGAGTCATGGAACCAACAGCCAGTTTGGCAGAATACCAGTTCAGCAGAATAATGATGGAAGCCATTTTAACTTGGAAAACTATCCTTAGCCTCATTAATATAAAATAAACGGTGCATTCTGTCGAACGTTATAATCTAAAACGCGAAAAAGTAGAGAAAAGACAATTACTTAGGGAGTTCTTTAAAAAATGGAAGTAGTTATTCAGCAGGGGATTGGCTGCTTAAATTAGCAGAAACACCTTTAACATTGTTAGGAAAGAATGCGTCAAAGCGCACACACCCAGATAACAAATCCTTTGATCAACGTAAGAATATCGAATATCGAATTGCAGCCGTTAGCGTACCGAGATTATGCATCAGTACGCTCGAACGAGGAGAGTTTGTATTATACCTTCGCATTCTGATACGCCGAATTTATAATGTTCTATCTGTCGACTCGTAACTAGTTATCAGATCATCCAAAAATAATAGACCATTTTTATACAGAGCAATCTCGGTTCTCGAACGTCTCACATGTCGAAAAAATCGGTTTTCGAACAGAGAATTTGAGATGAAAATGCCTCGGTTATCGAACATTGCCGAAGCGAGTTAACCCGAACGTCATCATTTCTGAGTCGACCGCCATGTTGTATAAATTCGTGTGTTGTGCTGTGCTGTGCTTTTCAATTTTTATTATACTACGCCTTTTATTCTCTTTATTAGCCCTTAGTCATGGCCTCCAAAGAAAGCTTGCAGTGGTAATGGTATAGGAAAAAGAAAAGTTGATAGAAAAACAATTGTTGATGATATTGTCTCTTCCTAATCAGTTTCATATGATACAATCAACGATCAATACTATTCTTATAAATAAAAAGACGATCATGTCATTCCTTCCCCTTTTCCAAACAATAACATCTCTTTCCTTCCCCTTTCACTTACGCCATCAATTTTCCTACTTACAGGTACGGTAAAATTGAAGTGTTCGTCTATAATTTATCTGTTTAGTATTGGGTTAATTTATTTCTTCTTAGATTTAATGATTTTTATTAGTTTTGTGTATAAACTTGTGCACAAAGTACTGTTGTAAAAGTTTAAATAAATAATCTTGTGACCAGGGACAGATTAATCCATTTTACATTGATTCCTATTGGAAAAATAGTCTCAGTTTACGAACATTTCAGGTTACGAGCGGGCTTCAGGAACGAATTCGTGAACCGAGGTTCCACTGTATTGTGATAGTTTAAGATTAATTTCTTCCTTTCTTTTTCTCTCGGTCATTTTAACTTTAAAAGTTACTCTCTCCAAAGCAAGATATTGCTAACTTGCTATTTTTCTTGAAAGGTTTAAAAGATCAAACATCTTATTCTATATGCCATAACCCTTCAGTGCGTAGGCGATCATGGATCTCCAAAATTGCCTGTTCTTTTTAGCTTTTAATAAATTTTGTCTTTTCGCTATTTCCCCTAATCATTGTTTTGCCAACCATTTACACAAGCTCGTTAGGTAGGTTATGTGCTGCTTTACTCTGACCCTCTTGCCTTTAATATGTCCTTTATAAGCCCTGTTTCCGTATTATATGCCCCAGAAATTTCAACTGTTTTTTTTTGTTTTTTTCTGATGTTAAATATGTCATTTTTGTTTCTATTTTCTCTAAAATTTTTCACGTTTTCAGTCCATGGTATTCTCAGCATCCTCCTCTAGAACTATATTTCTGTTGCCTCGAATCTCTTCTTCATCTGTGAGATTTCCAATATCCACTGCCATATAGAAGGACCAATATTACATAACAGTTCCATAGTTTTTTCTTTGTTTCTAACGAGATTTTCACGTTTCTATATACTTTGCTTAGCTGTTAGAAGGCATCTTTCGCTATCCTAATGTATCCTTGGATTTCAGTGTCGCATTTTTAGTGCTCTGTTAAAACACTTCCTAGATATTTAAACTTTTTTACTTACCTGATTTTAGCATTTCCAATATATAATTCGTATGTTGGGCTCTTCTTTTTTACTGACAGCTGTACAGTTTGTCTTCTTACAATTGATGCTTCTTTCCTTATTGCCTTCTAAAGGATTATTTTCCTTTATCTATCTACTATCAACACTGTGTCATCTGTATGTCTAACGTTGTTAAGATTGTGACCGTCAATAATGAATCCCTGTAGGAATTTTAATTCTCTCAGAATCACATGACTGTAAAGGTAGAATGAGTCCGGTGAGAAGACTCACCTCCTTCTATTTCTATATTTTTCCCTGGTGCCCCGACATGAATTTAATTGTGCTATTAGATTGGGATCTAGGTCTCACCCTTTTACAGGCTGGAATAGTTAAATATAACCGCCACTTCTATTCCAACGGTTTCTTTTCTTGCACTTCCCACCTGTGGAACACCTATTCGTATACTTGTTTCCCTGATAACTACAATCTTCAAAAATTTAAATGCAACGTCAATCGCTATCTTCTATTTTCTTGAATCCCGTTCATCTTTTATCTTTTCCATAATCTCCCCTATAGTCAGTCTTTTCTCTCACTTTCACTCTCTGTAACTCTCTGCGTACTAGTAGCATTCCTGCCTTGCTTGGGGTGAAATGATTAAACAAATATATTTACTGAATTCATGCAAGCAGTTTGACTTACAAAAAAAACGAACTTTCCTTCATTTCTCAGAAATATTTATCACGATGTAAGAGGTATTCGTGGTAACAAGGCATTAATAAATGATTTTTAACTATGATGTTCTATGTTCATAGTTTTAAAAAAGATGTGAACCTAATATTTGCGTTGTTGTTGTCTTGCTAATAGCAAACTAAAAGAATATAATGTAATTTTTCCGTTGTAAAGTCAAATAAGAGCTTGAGACAGAATCTCTTATACTTAAATTTATTGTTTAGTCACTGCCGAACTTTATCAAATTAATATTGGCATAAAGCCGTGTGTCTTTTGTGGTCCTTCTCTGAACTTGGATTCTTCTTCTCGTGAAG
Organism: Acanthosepion pharaonis; assembly: GCA_903632075.3. Taxonomy (NCBI): domain Eukaryota; kingdom Metazoa; phylum Mollusca; class Cephalopoda; order Sepiida; family Sepiidae; genus Acanthosepion; species Acanthosepion pharaonis. The sequence continues at coordinate 3,019,148 of CAHIKZ030001446.1, read as the reverse complement.
AAGCGACTCTGTCGTTTTTTCCCGTTTGAAACGCTTATATATCTTCCTGACATCTGGTTGCCCACATGTGCACATCCTGCACGTGTTCACACACCTGCATGAAGTGGTTAGGAGGTCACCTTCTAGATCAACTCTCTGATGCACCTAACTTCTCTGATGCTATGATGTGACACTGAGTGTAAAATCTATTTTGGTTCACCCTTAGGGTGAGCCTAATGAATATTGGGGTCACTCAGAACAACTTCTCCAAGAACAAAGTTTCCTTAATTTCAGGATTGTCCTAATCGAATTACATTAAATTCGATTAGGACAATCCTGAAATTTCGTGGTGTAAATCACATAATGCAAGAAATAGGAATAAAAAATTTTAGATCAACTTAGTCAGTGATTCAAAAATCTATTAAGTGAGTGTTGCGCATAAATTGACCGTGAAGAGAAAGATTTGGCAAGGCCATTTCAGCACCAAATCCTTACTTGGCGACGGAGATTTTGACACTGCCTCATTTGACGAAGGACATTTTGGCCCTAGATCAACTGGCAAAGGACTTTTTTTTGCATAGCTCAATATACAAAAGACATTTTGATCCGAGCTAAATTGGCTTCAAACATTTTGGCCTAAGCTCATTTGGCGACGACTGTTTTGACCCTAGTTTATTTGGCGAATGACGTTTTGACCGTAGCTCTCTTGGCAAAAGTCATTTTAGTCTTCGCTCATCTTGGCGATAGATGTTTTGACGCTCGGATGTAAATTGATCTCAATTCGATATCTTTTTAAGTTCAAGAATTGATACAAATTAATATTTGTGTCTATTTAAGAAATTAAAACCATTAAACAACTAACCCTCAATGAAGTTATGAAATTGCTCAATTATTAAAACCTATTTAACTTTTCCTGTCAACATGTGATATCTGAGCTGCTTTCTAGTCTCAATTGTGATGGCGTCATTTCATTTCCTAGCATCAAAAGCTGCATTACTTCTTTGTATTATTTTAGCAATTTAAGAGATAAAATTTGAATAATAATGAACTAATTGAACTAATTGAACGTATCATTTCGTAGTGCCAAAAGTCTTGGATTCCAAATTCACTGCGCATAAAACGATTGCATCCAATCGCCCACGTCCTATTCTGCGAGGGAATAAAAATGTTATTAAAACTAATCTAAAAGTCGTTATTTCAATTCTAACTTCAGCTAATAAAAAAAAAATAATGCGCCGGCTTAGTAGAAAGCCAGATGATCATCATAAGAAAGAATTGAGTTCTAAAATTCCCTATTACGGATGCCAAGCGTTTAACAACGAATGGTCATTCACAATGTAAGCCTCGTCCTATGTATGACGATAAACTACATCCGCGTCCTGGGTAAGACGATAAACTACGTCCAGCAGCTAGGCCTCTGATTAGGAGGTTTTAAGGAGCGTTGAACAACCTCTTAATTGCTAGTGTTCCCAGGTCCACCCTGACCCGAGTTGGTAGCACCTGTTAGGGTCCCAGCTATGAGCAAATAGTTAACCCCGAAACTGGAGTCAAAACACCATAAAAGTGTAAAAATAGGTTTTAATATCAGAAATACTTTAAAAAAATTATTACCAGCAACACTTTTTAAAAAAAAAAAAAACATTACCAACAATGTTTTTAAAAAATAAATATTACTAGCAATACATTTTTGAAAAAAGATATTACCAGCAATACATTTTTGAAGGAAAAATATTACCAGAAATAGATTTTTGACAAAAAAAATATTACCAGCAATAAAAATTTTGTCGGCATTGAATAACCCATTGAGCTTGATATTCCGTAAAACAAACCAAACCAAACAATGTAAGCCTTCTAAATGCGTCTTATTCTTAATTATAGCAACACTTCTGTGAAATTTTTAAGTAATACTGCAGTTTTTAAAACTCAATCAGTTCGTGGTTATTTTAATAGTTGTGTAAAAATTTAATAATATTTTCTGTTTATCTCGATCTAATGTATTATATTTGTCCTTCGTAATTCAATGAAAATCGTGTGCGACAAATTCAAAAATTATGTTAAATTTACATTGAATTCACACCTGTATATTTGAATTCAATGAGTTCATTTTAAGAATTCTGCATATCTGACATTTCAGGAACTGTACTACTTGATGGAATGAAAAAAACATTTGATCTCTAAATATTAGAATTTCATAAATTTTTAACAAATGCATGAAAAGAAATCGGATATATAGGAAACACAGACGAAGTTCCAGCAACATCCAAAACTTTTTTCTTAATATTTCCTGCTTAGATTTTGGGTTGTATATGCCCGTAGCTTGTATATGCCCGTAGTTTGTATATGCTATTCAGTACAGTACGATGCGTTTATGTAGATACACGCTCATGTTCAGCTTCGCCACTATATCGTCTAGGACATGCACACATGCGCGTACACTCACACGCGCGAGTGCGCGAATAGATGTGTGGCTTTGGGGTTATCTCCGAGCGTAGATTCTACATTCTCGCGAAGAAGTAAGAGACTCTTTTCTTCTTCCCTCACAGGTTGGTGATATACAGTGCTTCAAAAGTCTATGTCACATTCTAAGAACTCTTATATCATGAACTATAAATGGTAGCATGATTGAACTGGTACCATTTAAAAGTTAAAAGTGTCAAGTTTTCTTCTGTTATTTTAATTTAATTAACCCTCTACATGAATTTTGCACAGAAATGCAGGATAAATTAGAAGAAGACGGATTTGATGACCAGCTTGTTCTTAGCCATGTAGCTTAGCTTTTGGCACAAGACCGAAAGTATGGGGCATCAAGTGGGGATCGAACTCACTACTCAGTAGTCAGCCACGCTCGATAAGTATTACTCAGTCCTTCACTGCCTGTCTAAGAAAATGAACTTACGCCTTCCAAAGAATCAAATAAGTTTTACCACTGATTTTATACCCGCGGCAATGTTTTGATACTCGAGGCAATGGTTTGATGCCCGAGGCAATGGTTTGAGAGTGGGGTGGCGTTAATGATAACGTCTATCGTTTTTTGTCAAAAATATTTATTTGGCATCAGTGTACCTCAAAATGGAATTGTTTAAAAAAAAACTTTTCTTCAATATTACCTCTAACATAAATGCACGTGCCAACAAATATAGCTTCATGTTTTTGTAAAATCTGCGATGAGCAAGTCGTATGAAAATCAATAAAAGATACGCATACACCGACATCAACACACATACTTACAAAATATACTATTTTGATCTTTGATGAGAAATATGTAAATAAGCATGAGAAATACAATAAGCAAAAAAATACATTTACGGAAATTCGACTTAAAAACAAATAGGTATGCATATTGATATATATATAATGGCTGTCGATTCGTTAGACGAGTATAACTATTGTTGATAAGTTAAATCTATGGTTACGGTTTTTAATTCAGAGTCTTTTCCTAGACTGAATGACAACCACGTCAAGTGAGCCATTTCTGTCCTGCTATTTAAACCATAATTGGAGGAAAAGAGATAGATTCATATATTTAACAAGCGTATTTGTGAGTAAGTGAATGTAATAAACTAAACTGAAATTTGAACTCGACTCTTCAATTTCATGTGTTGACCTACATACATACATACGCATGAACATATTTATATTGACAGACATGCACATACAAGCGTATAAATACTGTCAAACATACATACACACATCTCTCCGCACAAATCAAGATGAACAGTAACCCAATTCTTTAATAGAGTTTTATATTTGACTCGCCACTGAAGATCTACCCTGGAATTATAAATTCACATTGCACGTAATTCACAGGATAAGAATATTTTCTATGATTTTACCGGTTGCCAAATCCATTTTAGGGGAAATCGTGATTACGGAATCAGAGAAAACCTACTCAAAGAAATGAATAAAATCTGTATACATGTAAATATAGACACGGATAAAATACAAATAAACTCAAGTACAGACGATATTAAGATATACAAATACGCATGCGCGGATGCTGATTATAGCGAACTATGAACGCCCTGTTATATACAATTTAATCATAATACATAAACACTTGTATGCATACTTATTAGAGATTATTTTGACATGTGGCGTTTCCTCTGAAAAACAAGATTGGCTAATATTAGTCTGGATTTAACGTTTCCAATGCTCGAGTCAAAGGAATTTATTACTCATGTGCTACTGTTATGTTGGACACAATATAAAATGGTAAGAAGATAATCTAGCTTACTTTTAAGTCGACATTCAACATAGCTTATTGTTTTCTTATCATTGTATACGTTGATTGCCTTCAAGCATTGTTTTGTTACCCGTTTTATGTTAGAGAAAATCCAGTGGTTAAAAAGAAAAGAAAAGCTTGTTAATTTTAAGTAGGTGCCGCCAAACATTGGCTAAAAAAGAAGGATAAATGGTGAAAAAATACCCAAAACATAATAAAAATACAATATTATTGTCAAAATCTATGGGTCATTATTAAGAGGAATTATCAAAGGAATTTTTTATGTAAAAAATATTTTTTGTTCTTTATAGAACCGTGAAAATTTTCGTCATTAATCTTTTTTGGCCTCAAAATTGAACCTTCAATTTGGACGGCGAATTTAAACGTTTGTTTTTTTGTTTTTTTTTGTGAAAAGCATTAATTTGGACATTCTTTCAAAAATCAAATAAACGTCGGATTTTAATGAAACTTTCAGGACTTATTGAGAAATGAATTAAATTGCTTTTGAGACGTTTTATTTTGTAGAAAATCTTATAAAAATATTACTAGCAGTCAAGTGATATTGTTATTAAGTTAAAACTTTATTTATGAGTCATAAATGGAAATACTCACTACATTTCAATGACTCTCAGTATTGTAAAAAGAATTTTGAATGTGAGAGTTTTAAAAATACAGGCGTCCATACACGACATGATCAAAAAAATAAGAGCAGTAACTATCATAAATTTAAAATTTATTGGTAATTTTCTAAAATTTCCTCAACAAGTATCTTCATAGCTAAGGCTATAAAGCTATAATATTCTTGAACATTCCTTGAAGTATATACCCGTTTCTCTTACATACATATTTTCAAACATTTATACTCATTTAATAATAGAGGGAAAGACAATCCGTTACAGCATGCATCTGGTGCATACCAACATGCAGGAGGTAGATAATAGCATTAGTACTGCAGTGATCAACTAGCACTAATATAAAGTCTTCCATAGTATGGAGTCGAATTATGGAGGCTGCTTTAAATGTCACCAGATTACCGTTTTTTGATTGGTCTTCTATAATGATGTCGAGGTTAATGTCAAGAGATCCAAGTTGTTCAGCATCACAAGGCCTGTTAGGCAGAGCTGATCTAGGTTACCTCTGCCTTACAGCTTTGTGATGGGACAATTCTTACTTAAACTAATGAAAGAGAGCAGGACGACCTCCAATTAAGAGAATTGGTCTATGAGAAGAATTAGAGCCAAAATGTCTGTATATGTTGATGGCGTTACCGTTTGCGTATCCTACGTCCAAAATGAGTAAGGTTGATAATTGATCACTATAAGCAAATGACAGGAGCCAAGATAAATAAAGGTAAAGTCAGCTTGAACGGGATTGTGTTTCTGGATATGAAGGGCGCTTTCGTATGGACAGACAAGAATGTGGTTTCGCCGCAAACTCAAGCTTGAGTAAAAATGAGCAGAGATGCAGAGCAGTGTGGGCGTGTCAGTGGAAGCATGCTTCAGTCGTGAGCGCTCATCCCTGTAGTACAGAGCTGACGTGTGTATCAAGTACATCTATTCTCTGGTCTTTATCGGCCCTCCTCATCACAGCTAAAATGCAAATAAAATTCCAACTCCTTCTTCTCTAGGCGAAAGAATGACTGATGTTGCGCAGAGAGACGTGCATTCCTCGCTCGTGCAAGGGTTGCTATTTCTGAGTTGGATGATGACCGGTAAGTCATTGTGGGGATATGTGCTGCAACCGTTTTCCCTGACTCACGACAGCAGAGGCCCGGTCCTTTTTCAAGAGTAGCCCTGTTCAAGCTCCTTCAGACCAGTAATCCTAAGAGATTCAGAAAAATACATAAACCAGAATATAGTAAGGAAAGCTGTCTGTGATCCACTCATTCGGCCAGCCTCTTGACCTGTCAGAGGAGGACCCCAGTGATACAAGGATCGCTGATACCGACTTCCTCATTGACGCCATCTTAGGTCTGGTACAGAACGCTTTGTCTGTTAATGATATATGCTTCAGCATGGAGATATTACATAAGTGTGGTAGGTGCAATGAGCCAGAAGAGATAATTCAGCGCGATTACTATTACTTCCCTTAAATTTGCAATTCTGGAATTATATGGAGAATTGTGTCACACGCATGAACCTCGAAAACGTCATCGCTTTAGACGTATCCTATGTATGCGACAATGTGGCCTTCTGTGAGAAGGGCTGAAATGCATGATCTTCCTTACAATATTGGCAGTAGGAAAAATATGGTAATTTACGGAGATCAACTGTCTCACCGTAACCCAGTGCTTCTCAACCTTTTTCAGTCCATGAATCATTTTTTTATTCAAAAGATTCAAATGGAACACTCCTACTTTTACTTTTAGGCTGTTCAATTTTCACACTAAAATACTCAATGGAAAGACAAAGTAGTCTATTTACACTTTAAAATTTATTTTAGTAAACAAGGATAAACACAGGATATCAAAATCAATTTTAAATAATAATTTCAATAACAAATAATTTATTTCTATAAATAAGAAATATCAAATTTATCATCAAACAATATTGTCTAGTGATCTAATAATATGAGAATAATTTTTATATGAATAAAATATTTATATTATATATAGTATATATATATATATATATATATATATATATATATTAAAATTAATTGATTTAAAATATGTTTTTTTTTTCTACACAGTTCTAACCATGTTTCAAAAATAGAAGCTAAAACCCCAATTTAATTTTGCAATTAAATTAAAAGCATTAGTTCCATTTCATCTTCAAGCGAATTTTTGGAGTAACTTTTAAAAATTACCGGGTTTTAAAGACACAGCTAAAATCACGTTTCCATGTAATTTTTAAAAAGTTACCCCAAACTTCGCTTGAAGATGAAATGGAACTAATGCTTTTAATTTAATTGCAAAATTAAATTCGGGTTTTTAGCTTCTATTTTTGAAACATGGTTAGAACTGTGTAGCGGAAAAACCATATTTTAAATCAATTAATTTATAATATTAATGCTCTGTAAATTTACATTGAGCACTATTTTGTAAAAATAAAAATATCTATAAGAACACCGGATTTTATATCTTACTGTTCTTTCTTTTATTTATATATATATATATATATATATATATATATATATATATATAGATAGATAGATAGATAGATAGATAGATAGATAGATAAACCTAGTGAGCCAGACAAACCTACACAGGTTTCACCTAAACGGATCGTCAGGGAAAGCCGGCTCTTTATCTTTTATTATCTTGTTATATATATATATATATATATATATATATATATATATATATATATATATATATATAAATAAAATAAATAAAATATAGCACTGCATAATACCAACATAATTTCGAAATTTTCAAATATAATGGACATGTGTGTAATTAAACAAAATATATTTTTTTAATTCTTCAAAGTATGAATAAATTAGATACATTTTTTTGTGAAATAGCTACTACTTTTTTTTTTTTTTTTTTTTTTTTTGCTACGAATAGAAATGCTATGTGAACCACCGGTGGTTGATTTGAACCACCGGTGGTTGACTTGAACCACGATGAGAAACACTGCCGTAGCCTAATTGCAAGTTTTTCATGTATGCAACAAACAATGGCTGGCCAAGGATTTCAGCAATAGATAGGTAAAAGTGATAAGTTTGGTAAGCAGTAGTAGATTATTTTTTATCCTGCTTTCTATGTTTAGAGGGTATTTTTATCAATTAATACTCTTTAGTTTATTTCGCCTTTAATCTCGCTTGTCTGTTTCTTCCACTGAACCAGAGTATGCGTATTTTCCGAGTTAGTGAAAGAAGTTACACCTGCCAAGGTACCAGATATGTTTTAACCGACACTTTAATCTATAAAGCTATGTGTCACTAGACTGATTAAAATGTTTGGTTCAAAATTGCAAGATTACTGATTATGATGACAGTTATCTGAAGAAGGCTGGCGGCTACAATGATAGAAACTTCTTTTATGTGCTGTGTTCCTTCAGGACGTAGGCGATCATAGTCCTCCACTTCCTCCTGTCCCTTGTAGCTCTCAGTAGGTTTCGTCTTTTTGTTATTTTCCCCAGACCCTGTTCTGCCATCCACTTGCTTAAGCCCGTTAAGTATGCCACGCGTTGCTTTCCCTTGTCCCTCTTTCCCTCTATTCGCCTTGCGAGCATCAGATTTTCCAAGCCCTCTTTTCTCATTACATATCCCAGAAATTTCAGCTGCTTCTTCCTGATGCTAAGTATAAGTTTCCTCTTTGTTTGCATCCTTTCCAAAACCTCATCGTTGCTCACATGTTCGGTCCTTGGTATCCTTAGCACTCTTTTGTAGAAGCACACCTCTGTTGCTTCGAGTCTCTTCTTCATCCAACTTCCAACATTCGCTGCCGTAAAGGAGGATAGATATCACGAAGCAGTTCAGTACTGTTTTCTTTGTTAATAACGAAATCCTCCTCTCTCGTAATACTCTGCCTAGCTTTTGGAATGCGTCTTTGGCCATCCCAATACGTCTTTGGATCACAGTTTCGCAATTTCCACCCTCTATCAGAACACTTCCCAGATATTTAAATTTCTGCATCCTTCTTGATTATAGTGGACTCTACTTGTAAAGTGCATTTTGGGTTCATCATTTTGCTGATGACCATACATTCTCTTGTTATAGTTTATGCTTAGTCCCTTATCACTCTCTTTCGCTACCTTAAAGACAATATCCCAGATAGGTGAATAAATTCATAAATCTAAGACCAAATTGTCAGTCGTTTTTAAAGAAACTTGCATATATATATATATATATATATATATATATATATATATATATATATATATATATAATGTATATTAGGGTGGCAACTTTTCTTTTAAACATGTTTCGTTGAATATTAACAGACAAGGAAAAATTAATGAACTTTTTATGGAGATGGGAGGGTATTCTTGAATTTTTTCCGTTTCGCGGGGAAAAAGTGTGTAAAAATTGTCTGCAGTTTCTCTTGTGCTAAGAGCTTTCAGCCACTTGAAAATGGCTAAATAAGTGGCTGAAAGCGCATGGGACATTAGACACTGACGGCAATTTTACACACACTTATTCATCAAGGGATATCTATATATATATATATATATATATATATATATATATATATATATATATATAGCATTTAGAATGCGTCTTTGGCCATCCCAATACGTTTTCGGATATATATATATATATATATATATATATATATATATATATATATATCCCCAATACGTCTACGGATATATATATATATATATATATATATATATATATATATATATATATATATATATTAATCATTTCACCAAGTAAAGGCAATAAAGCTACTAAGATGCAAAGGATTATTGAAGGTAAAAGATTAAACGAATAACATTATTAAAGAGAGAAAACAATAAAAGAACAGAAATTAAGAGGACAACGAATGACACTGCATTTAAATTTTTGAAGTTCAAAGTTAACTGGTAAGCAAGAAACGGAAAAAAACTACAACAGTATTTGAATATATGTGCACATAAAGTCATATCATTTGTAACTTAAAATGAATACAAAAGAATGCATTTCCGAGATTGAAACATCGCTAGATGGGGTTGGAAGTTACGTGCGTTGATGTAATGTACGAAATGTTGAGATATCGCACGTAAGAAAGGAGATGGCAATGACGATTTATTTTTAGTTTCAATGAAAAATCTACAACCCTTTCAGTGCATCGCGTGAGTGACTGCATCCAGAAGCCGATAAGCGCGTATATGTGCGTTCGCGCATGCGCGCTTACTTCTGTATAGAATTAATAGTCATCTGTAATATTGCACCATTTGGAAGAAAAAGTCAGTTAACAGTCAAGGAGTTAATAAACAGCTATTACGACTAACACAGGAAGGTGTTCTAACACATCTGAAATGGCGTTGGATATTTGATGACTCATACTGAAATAGACATGGTTTGTTCAGCTAAGAGCTCATGGGCATGTATCTAGGTAGCTAGGTAAAAGACTACAAAAATACATATAAGTATGACCACTATTTTTGTAAAAGACTAATTCGCGTTAAACATATTTAAAAGAGATTGCTGTCCAAACACACAACCACACACACACACACACACACACAGAGTGAGAGAGGGAGAGGTTATGATGGATAAATTGTCGTCTAAATTACGCAAAGAAAGAAAATGAAATGTTCGTAGTGGAGCGAATGCCAAACAGTACAGCATGCTGTTTCCAAATTTCTGGCGTAGTGAAATACGTCATGGTGATATTTTTCTCGCGGACAGTGCTCAACTGAGCCTACTATACTGTGCAGTCGACAAAATCAAAAACAAAAAAAAGCTAAATTAAAGATATAAAATAGCCCATAACACCTGCATATATATATATATATATATATATATATATATATATATATATATATATATATATATATATATATATCCAAGTATAGGATTGGTGTATACGGAATAAATTCCAATAACCAAAAAATGCTTTTCTTAAAAGAGTGCTCGATACAGAGTAGAGCAAATGTAATTTATTTGAAAATTATAACATAAATATGTTATAAAATCATTACAAAAATAACCATTTTGTTTAACACCTCTGGTATCTTATCGAATGATAGTGTTCACTTGATAAGACACCAGAAGTGTTGAAATAAAATGGCTATTTTTGTAGTGATTTATATACACACACACACACACACACACACACACATATATATATATATATACCGTATGTATCGGCGTACTAGGCAGCCTTTTCACCTTAAAAGTCCGTCTTATACTCTAGATATAAAATGTAAACCTTAAATCCTGTGGTTTGTGGTTCTTTGTTAGCATGGGAGATGTTTGTCTCAACAAGCCGATTAAAAATCGCATTCAAGAACAGTGGACCGAGTGGATGGTTAGTGGGGAATTCATTCAGTCATTCAAGGCTACCGTAATAGCCTATGGAAAAACACAGCACCTACTCATGACGTATTGTAGACTGTGTTAGTTAATTGATAATATGTCCCCATCGTTTTTTCATTAGAATTGGAGTGAAAAGAAAGTATATGCTTACTAGATGTATTTAAAAAAATTCAATACAATACATTTTAAAATGCCATATAGGACGTCATGTACGGCGAATATAGTCTGAAACCTACATTTTAGCTTGAAAATTAGGGATGGTCGTTTTATTCGCCCAGTCGCCTTGTATGCCAGCTTATACAGTATATATATATATATATATATATATATATATATATATATATATATATATATATATATATATATATATATATACTGAGAAGGTTAATGGTCAGAGCTGGATTAGACCAGGAAACAGTAATATTAAAAGACTGGACTATTAAAAAAGACTGAGCTTTTAAATTTAAAAAATTATATCAGCCGATTCCACTACCTTGGTTTCAACCTTTCGATATCGTCAGGCGGTTTGTGTGTATGTATATATATATATATATATATATATATATATATATGTGTGTGTGTGTGTGTGTGTGTGTGTGTGTGTGTTTGTGTCTGCGCGCGTGTGTTTGTGTCTGCGCGCGTGTGTGTATACAAAATACAAGATGTTTCCTTATATTTCAGTTTTTCGTGACTCGAAGTTTCAAGTGGATACACAGTTTATTTATGAATGGTCACACAATCTTCAGGCAGTTGAAAAGAACAGGAAACCAAATTCTAAATATCTGTTGATTTACTACTACTACTACTACTACTACTACAATACTGGATTCGGTTTTCTGGACTAAAATTGAGTAAATCATTTGAATCCAACGGACTATAGGCCAAAAGTTCCCTCTACATTTCTGGGTTGAAAGCTGAAGAGCTATCTATTCATGCGTCTTGGACAAGTGGGCGGAGCCCATCCTTCCTTTGGTCAAACAACAGCCAATGTCCTCCAACTTAAAAGTTCACTTTTGTCACGGACACGCAGCCGTTGTTTGCATTGCGGAAACCCTCCGTCCTGACCGTTTATTTCAGTCTATGAAGTACTCCGCCCAACCGTTATCGTGCTGGCTACATACATAGCTATGGAGCCCAGTTTACGCCATTGTGCTCGATAGGTGTTGATTGTAAAAGAAGGTTCATCTGTACTTTAACAGGTTTAGTTTTTAATCCTGCTAGGTGTTTAACCACCCACCTCAGCAAAAAGAAAACTAATGAGAGAACCATGCGGCACGTAGTACTGGGTTACACGGTATTAGTAACAATTGACATTAAAGTTTCTTTAACCATTCCCAAAAATGTTCTGATATTTGACCAATGAGCTACTACTTGACTGCAATTATTACCACCGAATCATTATAAATGTTTCTTTATTTTCAAACAGCTATGTTAAGATTTAGAAACAGGAAATAATGAAACGGAGCAAGATCTGATTAGTAGGACAGATGGTTTATGCTAGGCTTGCACAGAATACTGCTTGGGAGCCGCATGTGGCCTGCGAGACTACACAGTGTAGCTCGCGAATTCTTATAAAAGAGTAAATTTTTGTGTTCATCAGAATAAATTCGGTTTTTATTCAATGTTTTCATATCTAATTAATCTTTTAAATCGCCGTAGAAAAAGAAAAGATAGAATAATTCTTTCGTCATTCCTTTCTGTATATATATATATATATATATATATATATATATATATATATATATATATATACATATTCAGTAATGTACTCTAAACATTTAATCTTTCCAGTCCTGTGAGTAGATGCAATGTCCTTCAGAAAGAGAACATGTTTCCGCAGCTTCTCTCACGTTTTTCCTTGAATTCCTCCTTTCATAATCACAATACGTTAATGTAATCGTTTTTTTTTTTCTCTTTCGCTTTTTTGAAGATAATCATCAAATTAACTTCCTAATAATAATAATAATAATAATCTATGTGGCTTGTCCCTTTAGGATATGGCCGGTCATAGCTTTTGTAACTTTGATATGGCCGATCATAGCTTTTGTAACTTTGAGTAAGATTTGTCTTTTTGCTATTCTTCCTAGTCCCTGTTCTACCAACCATTTACACAAATATGTTAGGTAGGTTATTCGTTGCTCTCTCTTTTGCCTTCAATATGTCCTTTGGGTGCCAAAGTCTACAAGCCCTCTTATGTGCCCTCGAAATTTACATTCTATCTTTCTGTTTATAAATCGGTGTCCTTGTTGTTTACATGTTCCTTAAAACTTCCGCGTTGACACACGTTCAATCCATAGGATTCTCAGTATATTTCTGTAGAATTACATTTCTGTTGCCTCGTCTCTTTATTTTCCGTGGGGAGATTGTCCAGCATTCACTGATATTGCATAACAGTTAAGCACTCTTTTCTTTGTTTCTAACGAAATTCTCCCGTTTCTGAATACTTTACTTAGCTTTCGCTAATCCAATGTACCTTCGGATTTCGGTGTCATACGTTTCCCCACCCTCTGTTTAAACACTACCTAAATATTTAATTTTTTGAACTTACTTGATTCTGACATCTTCAATTCGTGGATTGCATCTTGGGCTGCCCCTTTTGCTAACGATCATACATTCCGGTCTTCTTGCAATCGGAGCTTAGTCTTACGGCTATGACTTTTCCTGCTAACTTTTTGGTTTTGAATTTCTTCAATTGTCGAAAACTCAAGTGTCACGAAAGCTATATTTAGCTGCCCCCCCCCGTGGGGTAGCATGTGGCACAAGGCCGAGTTTAATGTGGGTCATCCGAGCCCGTAGGCCCGGCCAAAAATATAGCTTTCGAACCCGCCTAGGCGGGTTCGAGAGCTGTCAACCTCCCCGAACGAAACCTTGCCCTTCGGCAAAACTTCGTCCGGGTTCCTCTCTGCTAATGCAGAGAGTTAGACAGACGGCGGTTGCTGTAACTTTAATACAGCTATTAAGTGTCACGAAAGCATGGACTATTTTTTATGTCACCGGATCATAGTGGCAGAACGATGTTCCATCAACTGTGATAAGTCGATAAAAGAATGATCACTAAGTCACTGAAAATACTGCAGAATCAACTTAGAGATGTTCACTCGATATTATTTCTGGTTAGCAAACATTTTGGCATTCCCTTGATTGACGGTTCAAAAATACCTAACTGTATATGACTTGTAAACCCAACGCGTTTCCTGGGTGTCTCTCGTCTCAGTAAATGTTTTGGTTAAGATTCGTCACTCGGTCACGTTTAGGTTATGAACATGGTCAACAATTTGAAGAGATGATCGTGTCTCTCAATTCGTGCTGCATTTGGACTATCAAAATCTTCGACTGAAAATTGGCATCCAACTTCCATTTTCATTTAGACACTTGACACCAAATGTTTGCATCATACATTCATAGGTTTCCTTTGGGATTCTTCAAGAACGCCATGACTGTTATGATTTCAAGACTTGAAAATTCCATTCTTTTAGGTTTCTGACATGATTCAGCCAATGATCTAAAATAAATTAAAAAAATAAACGCAAGGATGCTGCAAATTGGACTTTATATTATAAAAGATAACTCATTCCAGTGATGGTGACAAAATCACACTTAGATTATGGGAAGTGGTTCGGGCCGATAATCTTTCAGCATCCTATCATAATTTTATTGTAATCTGGCATATGCGTTGTGTTGATCGTCCTTGTGTGAAGAGCATGCCTGCCTTGAAAATCAGTATTCGAAACTGGCTTTTTCACCTGGGCTTGAACACCGATCACTCACACTAGTAAATGCACAATTATCTTATCAGCAAACCAAGCTCTCTGCTATTATTATTATTATTATTATTATTATTATTATTATTATTATTATATTATTTTTTATTTTTCACTAGACTTCATGCCTGCTGACGCTGGCGTTGAAGAGAATCGAACAGAGAGAGACGAAAAAAAGAATGGGTGGAAGTTTACAAACAGGAAAAGTTTCCAGATGTTTTTAGGGTGTGGCAGGAATGATAAACAAGCAACACAATGTCTGTTTTCATCAATATTTAGCATCAGCCCGTGGCAAATATACCACGAAAGCTTTTCACCTTCGCAACGTATTTATAGCGTTGAACTATGATCACGTTTTTTTTTTGTTTTGCTTGTTTTTTTTTTGTTTGTTTTTTTTTTCAGTTACAATATTTGCGCAAGAAACCCGACGCAAATAATAATTCATGACAAATACAAAATGAGGTGAATTGATAATATTTATTTAACTAGACCAACTTTGACACAAGGCTACAAATAAAAAGCACCCCGGGAAGAGCTCGCCAGTAATAACTAATTTGCGATTATTCTTTCAACTGCAGGCGCTTAGATGAAAATATCAATTATTAAAAATTGGAGTAACTCTTTGACCCCAGTAGCCGTAGGACCTGACTGTCGACTGGCCACATAAAGCGCCGGAAAAATATATTTTTTTCGATATTATCAGCCTTAACGAATTGTTTTTACAGCTCTTATTTCTATTTTTATCGATTTTATCAATATTTCTAATAATGTAGAAAATATAACGATATATATTTTATATATTTTTATAATACGAAGTAGATGGAAGTAAAATGGCCGGCTCCCTGTACCACCCCAGTAAGTACCTGACCCTTACGTGCTATCCTCTATCTTTACAAGAGCCAGATCAGGCCAAGAATTTTTCATTTTCATTGAAAATAACACTTTTAGGATGAGAAATAAAAATTTTTGAGGTTGGCCAATTACTTTTGACTGGTAGTATATATATATATATATATATATATATATACATGAATTATTCACACAAAAACTAATGCAAAGGTTAATGATTTAAATGGCGAGACATCCATCATCGCAAACAATTCAAATAATATACAAAAAAACCTCCGTATCCGTTATGAATGAAATGATCCTTGTTTATATAAATTTCTGCCGTATTAGTTCTTATTTTACTACAAGCTTTCGTCTGTTCCTACAGACATCTTCAGGTATAGAATAGATGTTGTTCTTGTTTTTTCTCTTAGTAATAAGAGGACAACGAAAATATATGTATTGTTGTATCCGAAAATGCTATTGAAAATGAGTTATTGTTTTTGAACGCGCAAAAGCAACGCTGAGTTTGATTTTAAATTTTTAAAGGTTGTGCGTTCATATAAAATATGGTGATGAACAATTTTTTTTACTGGTAAATTTTTCTGTCAAAGTGGCATGAACTATATTGTTTCAATAATTACAGTAATGTCGCACTTATTATCCAAAAGTCGCACTTGGATCAGTTATTTAAATTACGATAAACGTGCAATCAATTTACAAATACATGAATTATTCACACAAAAACTAATGCAAAGGTTAATGATTTAAATGGCGAGACATCCATCATCGCAAACAATTCAAATAATATACAAAAACCTCCGTATCCGTTATGAATGAAATGATCCTTGTTTATATAAATTTCTGCCGTATTAGTTCTTATTTTACTACAAGCTTTCGTCTGTTCCTAGTTTTTGTGTGAATAATTCATGTATTTGTAAATTGATTGCACGTTTATCGTAATTTAAATAACTGATCCAAGTGCGACATTTGGATAATAAGTGCGACATTATTGTAATTATTGAACAATATAGTTCATGCCACTTTGACAGAAAAATTTACCAGTAAAAAATTTGTTCATCACCATATTTTATATGAACGCATAACCTTTAAAAATTTAAAATCAAACTCAGCGTTGCTTTTGCGCGTTCAAATACAATAACTCATTTTCAATAGCATTTTCGGATACAACAATACATATATTTTCGTTGTCCTCTTATTACTAAGAGAAAAAACAAGAACAACATCTATTCTATACCTGAAGATGTCTGTAGGAACAGACGAAAGCTTGTAGTAAAATAAGAACTAATACGGCAGAAATTTATATAAACAAGGATCATTTCATTCATAACGGATACGGAGGTTTTGTATATTATTTGAATTGTTTGCGATGATGGATGTCTCGCCATTTAAATCATTAACCTTTTTGCATTAGTTTTTGTGTGAATAATTCATGTATTTGTAAATTGATTGCACGTTTATCGTATATATATATATATATATATATATATATATATATATATATATATATATATATATATATATATATGTATAAAACCATCATGCAAGACACCGTTGAAGGTGGACGTGTGGTCGTAAGAGAGGACGCCAACGTAAAACTTGTTGGACAATGTCAAACATGACTATAACAGAATTGTTGATGTATGCCTTTGATAGATCGTTGTGGAGGATATTCAATATGGTTTCTACATTTGGGCCTCGTCTTCGATTACAAAGGTCAAGGGTATATATATATATATATATATATATATATATATATATATATATATATATATATATATATATAGTATCAAGTTGTAAGAGTTTGTGCCAAAATTGCTGGCATATATATAGATAGATAGATAGATAGATAGATAGATAGATAGACAAAGATTAGAGATTGAATTAATTTCACATAATAATTCATTTAGTCTAGAATAAGAAACCTCAACAGAATGCACCGCACGACCTTTTCGGGATTCATCAGCAGTGCGCATCCACTACGGAGAATCGAACCCGGGCCGTTAAGATACAACGCAAGCGTCATACCACTGGGCCAGTGATGAGTCCCAAAAAGGACGAAACGGTCGTTCAGTGCTTTCTGCATTTTGTTGAGGTTTCTTATTCCAGATTCAATGAATTATTATGTGAAATTAATTACATCTCCAATCTTTGTCTATGTTAGCCTATGCTTGATCCCAGGTTTGATACTCTGGAGGGATAGGCCTGGCGAAAGAAGACGTTCCTCTTGGGTTATGTACGCTTGAGTGAGTATCACCACCAGAATTAGGAGTAGCTGCGCAATATTGTAGTTTAGTTAGTTTCCGAGGTCCGCTGGTATGATGCTTGCGTTATATCATAACGGTCCGGGTTCGATTCTCAGTAGTGGATGCACACTGCTGATGAATCCCAAAAAGGACGAAACGGCCGTCCAGTGCTTTCTGTTAAGATTTCTTATTCTAGATTCAATGAATTTATATATATATATATATATATATATATATATATATATATATATATATATTATTTCAATAAAGGTGCAATTAATTTACAAATTCATGAATTATTCATACAAAAAACAAATACAAAGGTTAATGATTTAATTGGCGAGAAATCCATCGTCGCGAACAATTCAAATAATATACAAAAACCCCGAACCTGTTTATGAATGAAAAGATCCTTGTTTCTATAAATTTCTGTTGCATGAGTTCTTATTATTTTTATAAGCTTTCGTCTGTTCCTACAGACATCCTCAGGTATGGAATAGATTTTGTTCTTGTTTTTTCTCTCAGTAATAAGAGGACAACGAAAATATATGTATTGTTGTAATCCGAAAAATGCTATTAGAAATGAGTTATTGTTTTTGGAGCGTGCTGTCGCAACGCTGAGTTTGAATTTAAATTTTACAATTGTGCGTTCTTGTACAAATATGGTGATAAGTGAATTCTTTTTTACTGGTAAATTTCTGTCAAAGTGGCATGAACTTTATTGTTCAATAATTACAGTAATGTCGCACTTATTATCCAAAAGTTGCATTTGGATCAGTTATTTTAATTTCAATAAAGGTGCAATTAATTTACAAATTCATGAATTATTCATACAAAAAACAAATACAAATACAAATGATTTAATTGAGAAATCCATCGTCGAGAAAATTCAAATAATATACAAAAACCCCTGAACCTGTTTATGAATGAAAAGATCCTTTTTTCTATAAATTTCTGTTGCATGAGTTCTTATTATTTTTACAAGCTTTCGTCTGTTCCTACAGACATCCTCAGGTATGGAATAGATTTTGTTCTTGTTTTTTTCTCAGTAATAAGAAGACAACGAAAATATATGTATTGTTGTAATCCGAAAAATGCTATTAGAAATGAGTTATTGTTTTTGAGCGTGCTGTCGCAACGCTGAGTTTGAATTTAAATTTTACAATTGTGCGTTCTTATACAAATATGGTGATAAGTTTCTTTTTTAAAATTTCGTCAAAGTCATGAACTTTATTGTTCAATAATTAAAAAGTCGTTATTATCCAAAAGTTGCATTTGGATCAATTTTAATTTCAAAATGATTTTTACCCATGAATTATTCATCAAAAAACAAATACAAAGAAAAATTGGCGAGAAATCCATCGCACAATTGTAAAATTTAAATTCAAGTAAGACTTGTGATCAAGAGAGTTTAAATTCGTCTCCGGTTATTAAAAAGTCGTCAAAAGAGCAATTTCAAAAATGATTTTACCCGACATCAGAAAAATTTGCGCTACACATTAACTGTTCTCTGGCGACTACAAAAAAAAGAAAAAGAAAAAAGAAAGCATCTGTGTCCGCCTGAAAGCTAAGAATATTGAGAATAGACCTTGGCTCTGGGACAAGGCATTTCTAAAATACTAAAATTTGCAACTTGAGAGCATAGTAAATTCTACTACCACCAGATACATGTCTTAAGATAAAATCAAAGCAAAAATGACAAATAATTCAATCTATAAACAAAGAATTTAACATGAATAATATTCCTTACTTAAAACGGCTCTCTTGAAGAGAGTCCAAAGTTAAAATTAATTTGGAGGTTCGTTTAGATTAACTGTGCTGTCCCAAACAAAATTCGGTAGAAAACTTTAACCATTTCAAAATAAATAAATTCAACCCATACATGGACTGAAGCATAATAACTAAAATTATACTGAGTGCGATGGATGAATTGTCATCTAAATAACGCAAAAATGAAAATAATACTGACATCACATTTTAACAGATATATTTACCAAAATTACTCAAAAATATCTTGAAACAGTGCAGGGGATTCGGAAATAGTTGGATGATATATCCAATCAACATCATGGTGTTTGGAGTGATTACTAGTGATGGCGACGTTATACCTTCATTCATCTTCCCATGGGGCCTCGGACTCAACATTAGATGCCTACATGGAGGCCATGGTTGAAGCCAATGGCAATTTTATTGAATAAATTTACTTTTTCTTTAGTATTTCAAGATATTTTTGAGTAATTTTGGTAAATATATCTGTTAAAATAAGATGTCAGTGTTATTTTCATTTTTACGTAATTTAGGTGACAATTTATCCATCGCACCATATATATGTGTGTGTGTGTGTGGTGCAAACATAATATATATACAACAAAGTTGGGTAATAAAAAAGTTTTGAGTGAAATGAATGTTCTTACAAATCTGAATTTAAATAAATGGTCTGTATATATATGTGTGTGTGTGTGTGTGTGTGTGTGTGTGTGAAATAGAGTGTAGGGATTCACACAGATACGCACATACACACATAGGCACAGACATTAATATATATATAGAGAGAGAGAGAGAGAGAAAGGAAGTGAAAAAGAGTGAGTCAGTTTAACATTCAGTTGTATCATTGGGTGTAAGCTTGTCGGTAAAAGTGTGTAGACGATTAAAATAGTTCCTTTGAAAACGCCGGAAGTGAAAGCGCAATCCTTTCGAAGTGAGTGTGTCGACTTTCTTTTGGGTTGCTGACTTTGTTTATATTTCCTTTTAGACTTCTGAGCTTAGGACTTCTGAACAGCAAAATAGAACGGTTCGATTAGTCTATGATTCTTCCTATTTGCAATGGGATATTGTTCTCTAGAGTTATAAAGTATTCTTTTTTTTAATCTATTATTTATTTCTTATTTTTAAACATAAGCAAATAAAATGCGACACACGACCAATACGAAAAATTGTAAGATGCCGGACTTTGCTTTACATATAACACTAACTTAGCAAGTCGCAATTACCGACACAATCGAGCAAATTCATCCCATTTACTAAAATACCTCATTACTGAATGTTAGTATCACAGCCTAATACCTCAGTCTCTAAATGACAGATTTAATTATAAATTACCCATGATGCATCTACGAAGATGAATCAATATAGCCTGACATGTTATTAGTTGATTTTGAGCTGAAATTATCAAAGTATAATCGTTGATATATGGAACTAATATTCACTATTGAATTAAGTGCATTAACAAGTGAAGATTAGGTAGCTCTAGCCCAGATATGGCAGCAACAATACATTGTTGAGCTGTTCTAGTTTTTGTAAAGATAGAACATGGATGAAAGAGTCAGGTATTTACAAGGAACTCACCATTTTCCAACGCCTTTATCGATGGATCGTATATACAAATTCTTCTTAGCCACGATGCCCTATTTCTAGTACACTAGTTAAAAGAACATTATCAACAGCTTGCAAGAATAACACGTTAAGTCTAAGGCAGAATGTTACCTTTGTAAGTCAAATCAAACCTGCCCCCATCAAATTTTTCTTGAGTTATCGTGTGAAAAAACAAAAGACAAAAAAAAAGCACATCCGTACAATGGAGTGATGAAAATACTTTACTTCCGCTGCGGTAAAAATGAAATAGCAAAACTCTAACAAACAAATGAATACTTCGCCTATTCTAGAACTTGACTCAAGAGAATCTAAAAAAAAAAAAAAGACACTTAAATGGTCTTCCTTTGCACCTTCCAGATTATATTCTCCATCTCTTGCACGTGCTGGAAACAGCGTGCATTTACTTTCTTACGCCGGAAACTATCGTCTTTCACTACTTCAACGCAGCTGGTTGTAACTTAGCCGTTAACGCCACTCAATACATAACTATTCCCGAGACTCTTAGCTCCAACTAATACTACAAACAACAGAGAGGCACTTACACCTTTTTAACTTAACAGCAAACACTGGACGACATATAATAACACTTACAGCTTTTGTGCAGCGGATTCAGCGCTAATCTTGCTGTATATTGAGAATAGATTCGATCTTCGTGGCGCACGTAATGTATTTGATCTGTGTGCTAAAGTTGACGTCGTCCAACAAGTAAAACCGATAAACGTTTGATTCCAGATCTGCTGCTGAGCTGTTAGCGCTAGTTACAAAATATTAACTAGATAAAACTCAGCATGAAAAGCATGCTGGTCCTGCAATCTGTCGTTAGCGTGTTTGACACTGCTGGAGACTACTCTGTAATAACATACTGAAAGATTCGGGTGGAATAAGATTCGAGTGGAATAAGATTCGGGTGGACTGCTTGTGTTTCAGTTTCGCGTTCGAGGAAGATGATTCTAAGGGTATTAGAAGACCTACCAGGTTTTATTATCGGCAAACGCGACCTTACCTACATACGCTGCACATGTGACACTCTTCTAGGTTCAGAAGGAAAACTGAAAGGACTATTGACAAAGAAAATAAGAACAAATGACTGGTCATTAATTATAAGAAGGTAGAATGCACGGTGGTAAGCAAAAGGGTCAGCCCAAAATGCGAAATACCTATTGGGGACGTCAACATTAAACAAGTGTAGAAATTCA
Source organism: Acanthosepion pharaonis (assembly GCA_903632075.3). Classification (NCBI taxonomy): domain Eukaryota; kingdom Metazoa; phylum Mollusca; class Cephalopoda; order Sepiida; family Sepiidae; genus Acanthosepion; species Acanthosepion pharaonis. The sequence continues at coordinate 2,996,605 of CAHIKZ030001446.1, read as the reverse complement.
ATAATTAGAGAATGCAATAACAGTCAGTTATGTGTCATGCGTGATACACGCTTAGGCGATCATATATCTTTCGATACATGACTGACAAGGCAGATTTTTTCTTAGAGTAGGTTGCCATTTCTTTCTGCGGTAAACCAGTTGCCTTCCAAGACTATAGAACCCGTTCTGTCCTCCTAGGTGGAAGATGAAGAGGATTCATACCGTAAGCGAATGTAATGAATTCGACTGGAATTCGAACTCGGCTCTCTGATTCCTCAATGCGAGCCACTGTCCATTACTCCACCGTGCCACTTGACGTAAAGTATGATACAGAAATTCGAATGTGGATAAGAAGAGCGAAACACTCATTTCCAGGGATGGAAAAATAACTTTATACGAAGAAAAAGCGCTACACTTATACTTAACCTTCAATCTGGGTGTTGGAAACTGGACAATTTCGCCGCAGAGGAAAAATACTTGAAGCTACTGGGAGGTGGTTCTATTGAAAGATGTTGAGAATATTGTGAACAGAACACGCACAGATGATGAAATTCTGATAACAATCAGCAAGTGACAGCTGAAAAGTTGGAAGATACATAACGAGGAAAGCATGCTTGGAAAGCTTAACACTCACAAAACGCATCGAAGACAAAGGAATCAGAAGAAAACAATTTTTTTTTTTTTGCATATAGATGGAGGAACAAGTGTGACAAAAAGAAAGGTGGGTCATAAAGGAAAAAGTATTGTTGAGAGCCACAAAACACCGGAAGCTGTGGAGAGCTGTGATCATACATGTCATTGAGCAACATGGCGTCTATATATATACAAAGGGAAGAAGCGTAATCTTCACGTAAGGTGTCGACAGAAAAGATATAGAAAGACAAGAATAAAAAAAAAGATTGAATTCAAATGAATAGTAAATCAATTCAATTGAAAGTAAATCTTACTTATTATAAAACGCAGATTGTGTGTGTGTGTGTGTGTGTGTGTGTGTGTGTGTGTGTGTGTGTACGTTTATATATTGGATCGGATTTCCTACATTTTTTCAACCGATTTTAACAAAACTTCACAGGACTGCGTAAAATTACCTTGCGGTGGTTCTGACAGCGCCAAAAATTGAAAAAACACAATTCTTTTTGCACGAAATCAATTTGAAAACACGATAAAACACGATTCTGTCGCCAGAATGAAAGGGGGACAACTCATATAGAGTTTTTATAAAACCCAGTTTGTGTGTGTGTGTGTGTGTGTGTGTGTGTGTGTGTGTGTGTGTGTGTGTGTGTGTGTTGTGTTTCGTTTATATATGGGATCGGATTTCCTACATTTTTCAACCGATTTCAACAAAACTTCACTTTTTTATGGCAGGTAGTGCTTCTTATTGTCTTGCACACCTTTTTCTTTATTTTTATATTCAGAATGCTTTAAAAATTCCATTTACAAGACAATTGTTTATAATAAAATTCTATTCAATCGATATACTCATAACGATTGAAAACAATGTTTTTGTTTGAGTTTCGGTTTGACCAATTCGTAAAAAAAAAAAAAAAAAAATAATTAAGACATGCATGTCCGTCAACCTTAAACAATAATCTTTGTCAGTTTTATTTTTCAGTCTTTATGATGGTCGATACTTGATCTATCTCTTACTGTTACATCCCCGGGCAACGCCGGGCTCTCCTGCTAGTCAACAATACATTTCATTGAAAGTAAATCATTTCATACATTTCATTGAAAGTAAATCAACAATACATTTATTTGAACAACACCAATCCACTGCAGAAACAAAAGGAAATATAATTGTCTGGTAGATTGGACTCTCAGCGGCAGCCTGTACGTGGCAGGATGTCATTAGAAGAAGGTAACTGGTGGTTATAGACATACTATGTCTATAACCACCAGTCACCTTTTTCAATCACCTATAAGAAGAAAAGTAGAACGGAAAGAATATCTATCATTGTTAAACTGTTGCTGCTGACATACAAGGCAATGAGTATTGTCTCGAAGGCTTTTGGTACATAATATCAAGGTTTATTCATTTAACAGTACTTTTTGATAAATGTAAGCATTATAACATATTACGATTAAGTGAAAAGAATGTGTATTAAAATCTGTAATAAAAATGAGTGTAATTGAAACGTTTTAAAACCGCCATAAAAGAAGTTTTTGAACATAAATTTCACTGAAATAAGAACAAAATGACTATAATCATTTTTTAAAAAAGCGGGTAATAGACTTGGTGTTTAAAATTGGCGGCAAAGTGACATGAATTCGTGAGCAGGTGAAGATGTCCTCTTGACTGAACAAAAATTCTCTGTCTATTTTAAAGAGGGTCATAGAATAGGCTCTTTTTTTTTTAACGGGGAATCATTTTATTAAAACTTCATTCCATGTAAGCAACGACGAAGTTTTAGAGAAAATGGAAACGAAAAGGACACTTACACTTTACACCAGAAAAAGATAATTGAAATTTCTAGGGTGCATAATGAAGAAAATGGGCTTGGAAAATTTGACACTCACATGACATATTGAGAGCGGAAAACAGCGCACAAGCTACTCATGGTTGGCAGAACAAGGATTAGAAGAGATAGCAAAAACAACTTCATTGAACGCTATAACGGACAGGAAATTGTGGAGAGCCATTATTTCCAACGTCTTGAAAAGACAAGGCACATAGAAGAAGAAGAAGAAGAAGAAGAAGAAGAAGAAGAAGAAGAAGAAGAAAATATTTTATTAACTGAAATATCTTTTTTGATTTATTTTTCTTTCCAAACTGAAGCACTGCGTGATCTAGCTGCGCAGAAACTATTTTTTATCCTTTAGCCACAAAAGTATTTACATTCGATTCGCGTCTTCATCACTACAGTAGAAGTTAATCATTTTTATTTAGTAAACTTATCTTAAGACGGCCCAGATTATAAGGATAAACATCAGTACAGTAATAGTGATCTACAAAACTAGTTTAACTTCTGTTTCACGGCGATGCACCTTAATATTTACTAAGTCTAGCTTAATACGGCTAAGACTTAGTTTATACGGCTTAGATATGGAACATCTATTGAGGTTTGAACTCACATAAGTAATAATGACCTGGGAGATTATTTAGCTAAACTTTGTTCTATAGCGTGCATCTTCCCTGATAATTACATATATTTAGCCTTCGTCATTCTCAAACATTTTTGAGTAGGAACTCTTTTCATGATTCATTGAATATTGCTGTCAAATCTGCTCTGGTGCTTCTGCTATGTATCTAAAGATTCTTGATAAAATACAAAGAAAAATTTACAAAATTACTGGTCGTGACCTAGCATTGTGGCATCAGTCACTTTCCCACCGCCGTAACATAGCTTCCCTGTGCATTTTCTATAAATAATTACATGGTGATTATTCTGAGGCACTTTCCTCTTTGGTACCTGGACTTTATGAATTTAAGCGCAGAACTAGATTGGCAGGATATGTCTAATTATTTTAAGGTTGAAATGGTTAGATGTAACCGTAAGTTCTATGCTAACAGTTTTTTTCTCTCACATTTTTCGCTTATGAAAGTCTCTTCCAGCTTCCTGATTTCCAATCAACTTTAATCTTAAAAAACTAAAATGCAATGTCAATCGTTAACTCCCGACTTCTTAATTCAAGTTCTTTTATTTTTCTCTCTCCTTAATAATGTCTTTATTTTTCTCACATTCTCTCACACTCAGTAAACCCTTGCACCTTAGTGACTTTATTGCCTTGCTTGATGGGAAATGATTAAAAACATACATATATACCAGAAGGCCATACTTCATACCTTCCAAGATTGTCTAGATCGGCTAAGTCGACAAAAGTCAGTAGATGCACTCGCTTCAAAATGGTCCCACTTTCGCTACCGGCAATGTCGAATTATTGTTTTAAAAATATTAGTATTCCAACAATTTAAATCTACCGACCTGTGGTCTTATTTCGCTCCTGAAACATTAAGATCCATGATTTGCTTGAAAACATTTGGTTTAGTACAGGGCTCTCCAAAGTTGTCTATATCTACCCATTGGGATTGATGGGACTAACCAGAAGGTTGATAAATACACGGGGGTTGAAAGGAGGTTGATAAATTCCTAGTTTAACAAAGGAGTAGATAAATATATCAAACACATCATCAAACATATCCTTCCCATTCAACGGTATCAATAAAAAGGAATAAAGGGAAATTATTTTTAATATGGTTACTAAACACGAAACTTTTCTCATTATTATTATTATTATTATTGTTATTATTTGCGTATGTTCCCTGCTTTGTATCCTGTAGAGCCGGGTCCAAACCATAGTCATTATTGCCCTATACGAGAATTGTCATTGGCACTTAATATATGGGATGTTCCTAGTAGTGCGATCTTCCGGGCAACTTGAATGTTGATGTTACCTGGGACGCTGTTAGTAAAATTGTCCATTCCTTTTCTCACGAGGCCCAGAGTTCCGATTACTGTTTGTACAGTCCCAGTCTTCATTCGCTACATCCTGTTAATCTCGATCTCCAGGTCTTTGTATTTCGACATTTTCTCGATAATGTTCATGGAGGTATTCCCTCAGATGGTACTGCTATGTCAATAAGCATACACTTTCTGAATTTCTTGTCTTTTATGTTAATATCATGTCTATTGGCTTTTATTTCCCTGTCAGTTTAAATTGGCATATCCCAGAGGATAGTTACATCGTTATTTTCGGTAACTATGTCTGGTTGGTGCTCATACCATCTTTCAGTGGTTTCGATTTTGTGCTTCTTGCATATCTTTCAGTGCACATATGTCGCTATCTTGTTATGCTGTGGGTATATTCATTTTATGCTAGTTTCGGACATCCTGAGATAATATGGTCGACAGTTTCATCATATTTTCCGCAAATCCTGCATTTCGGGAGTTCAATCCTTGATTATGTGACAGCAATAGGATCTGGTTGTGTGGCTTTGGTCTTGAGCTGCAAAAATTGAAAAAAAAGAAAGAAGAAAACGTTAGGTACCTTCATGAGATCGCTAAAAACAAAGCATAGCATGATGAAAAAGACGCTAAACTTCACGAAAACAAAATTTTAGCGTCTAAATGTTTATGTTAATATTAAGAGGAAAGACCAAAGTATTTTTTAATTATTTTTTAAAATTTTTCCTTCTTTCTAGAATATTCTAAATTCTGATTAAAAAAACCTTGTTTCTCTTTGTATCACCGAAACTAGTAAAATAACATAAATTTTAACACGTTTTTTTTTTTTTTGTATGAAAGACATTAATTTGGAAAATCTTACAAAAATAAAAATAATTGTCAGATTTTAATGAAACTTTCAGAAACTATTCACAAATGATGGAACTTATTATAAATAAGTTTTCCTTTTTTAAAGTCATGGCAAAAATATTTTTTTCATATGTATCCCCCCCCCCACAAACTAATTGTACGAAAACTCTCTAATTCCAATTTTAGGCAGATTAGTGATTATCTTAGTTAAAAGCACAAGGCTTTGAGGAAACCAAATAATGTTGTTTATTTTTTTATTTTTTAGTTGGACCACCTCTACCTGAAAATCATCTCTAAATTGTAACATACAAAACTCAATAAAACAAAAATATTATTTAATTTCAAAAGCTTTTAATTGTTTTTATTTATTTTAATGAACATGGACAATATTGTCTGAAAGCAAAAAGATATTTTGATGAAAAATGAATTTTTAAAACAATTATTTGTTATTTCTGAAATATTTTATTATTTTTACATTAAATGTTGTTAATTCTTATAAAATTAGAGAAAGGTTTGTAGAATTTAACGAATGTTGTTATTAAGTAGATATATATTTACAGATTATAATTTCCGAAGCTTCTTACAAACTAACGAACACCAGTATATAAAATAAAAAATAATTTTTGTTAATAATACGACTGCAAATCAAATCTACGGAAGACCGGAAGTATCATGCGTGCAATAACAAAAAAAACGTCACGTGGATTGAGTTTCTGTCTAGTATTTAACTTAAAAATACTGAGTTTTTAATAAAATTATTTCTTATTTCTTTAATTATAATAGATTTTTGCATTTAAGTTGTTAAAATATTATAAAATTAGTTAAAAGCCACATTCAGTTTCGTAAGTGTCCTTTTGAGATAGATTTATTTTTACGAAACACGTGTGGAGAAGTTAATTGATTTTTTAATTTCAACTGAGAAGGGTACCTACAAGTATCAGTATCATCTTATGAAATTTAAATTTGTATTTTATGTACACTTCTGATAAAATTTCATAAGAAAGGTACCTATAAATTAATTAGATACCGTTCTTATGAAATTTAATCTGACTTTCAGCAGTCTTATTTTAATTTCTTTATAATATATTTTCCATAAAGCATCGTAAACGTAAAGGTGAAGGCTAAGTACAAAAAAAGAAAATTAGAGCGCTGAAAGTTTTCCTTAAATAAGGTAAATAATGTGGTCACTTAAATCTAAATAATTTATCCTCACGTAAGCTATCGATATATCATGAAAATGTCTTTCGTCACCTGTCAAGTGATGCGAAATGTTATGACCTGCTTTGTTTTATTTTCAAACTACATCTTTTCGGCGCAGAAACAGAGTTCAATAATGTAATGCTTGTTTCAAAATATTTTAAATAAACATTATAATGTCTGATTTTCTTAAAATAAGTTTTGAAAAAATTATAATTGATTTTTAAAAGATTTTCAAACTGAGATTTTCATCTTTTTTATATATAAAATGGAAAAAATGGTTGACATGATTGATTATCTGTCAATTTTGCAGACTAAAAAAACAAGATTTTTAACGAAAAGTTTGGATGTGCTTGGAACGGTTAAAAATGTAAAGAAAAAAACACCCCCAAAATAGTTTGATCTTTCCTCTTAATAATAAAATAAACATTTAAACAATAAAATTTTGTTTTCGTCAAGTTTGGCATCTTTTTCATCATGCTATTCTCTTTTTAGCGATCTCATGAAGGTACCTAAGTTAAAATGCACATTATCGAGAAACAATAATAAAGAAAAAGAGCAGAGTAATTTCTACCCTTAAATAAAAAATGATTATTATTGATATTTTGTACATGCCTGTGAGTTCGATGAGGTATCAAGAATTCCATGAAGGGTTTGAAAGCTTTGGGGACTCCTGGATCGATACGACACAAAGTAATAAGTACGGTGTACCTAATGAGGATAGAAATCACAACAGTAATGCTCTTCTTCAGAAATAGGCTTGTTGACAACTGCTATACGTTAAGGCGCCTTGGTAATTATTAAGCTTAATGTAGTAAATAGTAAGAATTCTACAACAGTCAGGATTATTACAAGTAAACTAGTTTGTTATCTATTGCTTTTCAGCAAGGCACTAAAAAGTAAATTATTAATTCTAGATTTTTACAGAACAATAATAACAATGGTTGAAGGGATAGGTTAGAGAGAGAGAGAGAGAGAGAGAATAGAGGTAGAAAATAGAGAAAGATAGAAGTGTAATAAAGGGGGAAATAAATAAAAGAAATTTTGGCTGTATTCAAGTCAAATGAGATACAGCAAATGCATTTGGTTGGCGTTCGATGTCATACAATATAAACCCGATGTTCATGTCAATTTCTTGTTTGAAAAAGTCACTCGCTCGCCGAAGAAAAATTATTTTCTCCGTAAAACTAGGACAGCGGGTGGCGGGACGTTTTTGGCTACGATGCCGGTCGCTGGCTCCCGGATAAATGAAACGTTGGGGTCGAAAGGTTGAGGTGTTATCACAGTATGAATAATGCCGAGTTTGTGCGCCATGATCCTGTCTGAAGTTCGAAACTCAGTGATGGTTAATTCATTTGACACATTTTACATTTGATTTACGACTTTGTAAGGACTTCTTTTCCAAAAGCGACATATTGGGATATTTCTGTATGGCCTGCCTTGTGGCAGAAACAGTTACGTGTTAGGTTGATAAACAGTTTTCAGTATTATTTCTGACAAAATTCTTTCGGTGCTTGTGGGTTATCTGTTGCCATTTTTAATTTACGTATTGGTGATCTTTTATAAAGTTAAATGTGGTGTTTAAAATGTTTTTTAATTAGTTTTTCTTTTTTTTCAAACTTCTAAATGAATCTTTGGTATAGTTTAATTTTTTACATTATTATATTTATGGGGAAAAAAATGGAAAATCTATTTTAAAAGTGTCAACAGATAACTTACAAATAGCATTCTTTCATTTATATGAATTTAGCGTTTGATTAAACGACTACAGTCGAGATCACAGAGCCATTGCACTCACCACGATACTTTCGTTAGCTGCATAGTATGCGTTTGCCAGGGCTACAGACCATTTTGAATTCAACGTTCTTCTTCCCCTAGATTGGTTACCAACTAAGGCTGAAACGCCTAGTCTGTCATACTATTTAACTCATAGCCGAGGGAGAAGAGAATACCCTCGGGAAGGTATGCATCCATAGACGAAAGTAAATCTAACAAAACTTGATTGGAATTCGAACTCTCCGATTTCTGATCTGCTACCCATTACACCATCCGTGTAATCATAGCATCATTATTCAGACCTCAAAGTGCATTTTCAGGATATTTTGACCATATAACATCTTTCAACAAAGTTGTTTGTTAAATCATATTAGGTTGATACAAAAGCTTCTTTATTCCTGTAAATTCATTGCATCGTCATACAGTCATCAAAATATTTTTCTATGGGTTTCTTTGACCGTATATCATCTTTCAGATAAAATGTGTATTACATCATGAAAGAACGATTCCCATTTTTGATTCGAGGAATTATTTGAGTAATTTTCGATATCTTGAAATTGGTTGACTCTCTGACAGAATAAGGTGCTTGCATGAAACGAGACAGTGGCCGGAAGGGAAGTTGACAAGTCTGTAAAGTTCGCAGCATGTCGAAGCAGCTACATGTTTACTTAACGCATCATCACATTTGAAATTTACGCACAGATAGTGTCAGGCATCAAAAATACAGTTTTCTACGTCCTTATCCGGAGAAATGATAATTTCAATTCTAACGCGTTATTCAAACGGGCCAATTGCTCACTGTAGAGTTTGCTGAGATTGCATCAACTTCTAAATACTCCTTTTAAGTTCCACCAAAACACAAAGGACATTTTTGGAAATAAGGATGTAAGATTTGAACCCGCATCAGCTAAAGAAATTGGGGCGACTTATGAAATATTATTTAATTATAATAAACAAACAATATCTACGCATAACGTCTGTTTGATAAGAAAGAGTTTAACTATATGTTTAAATGCTGATTAAGCTGCTGATTGGTCCCATGTCCTAATTAGGAAGATGTGGTCCATATTAGACAGACTTCTAGCGTAAAAAGTTCCCAGGTTAAATTTTATTTTCTGTTTTATAGTCGTAGAACTGAGCGTACTGATAAAAGCAACACATTTCAAACTAGAAATAAAAGTAATATTTACTAATAAATAGAAATAAGAATATATGATAACATGATAATATAATATTAATACACACACACATCACTACACACACACACACACACACACATATATATATATATATATATATATATATATATATATATATAACGAGGAAAACGTGAAATAATCACATTTGACACATACACACATGCACGCACTGACACAATCTCGACTGCACGCGCGCGCACACACAAGCAATAATAACAGCTCCCGATAGTCGCATTCTCTTGGATTTCCTCGATTCCCTCAAATCTCGTTCATTTCAAGTGGGATATGATTTTTAAGAGGAAAAAAATCATAAAGGACGAGATCTGTGGAATGGGTGATTGTCGAACCTGGAGAATGCTGTATTTAGCCAAACACTGCTTCACAATCCATTGTCACTTATGGAATCTCTGTGGTGTGATGAGACGACCACACTCTACTCTACACACTTTCCTTCTAATCACTGCTATAAACTACGGAAGTGATCGAGAACGTTACAATTTAGTGTGTATGCACGACAGAGTGCAAGATCAATCAGTGCCAAGCGGCTTCCCTCTGTATACTTTAGCTCCGGTACTATACCATCAGTACGGAAACTTTTTGAACAAATCCCGTATATATATATATATATATATATATATATATATATATATATATATATTATATATATATATATATATATATATATATTGTTATTTTTCAGCTAATGCTCTAGTAATATTTGGTAATCGACCAATTCTTTCTTCCATTCGTAAGGATGTCTTTCCCCCACATCATGTTAATTCAATGATTTACAAATATGTATGTAGTTGTTGACACGAGTACATAGGGAGAACGTCTCAACGCTTGGATTTGAGAATAAAGCAGCACTTACCCACCGGATTTTGAATCCGCCTGCCAGTAGTGGCCAACTAGTTAATACATCCGGGTCGTCTATTGCAGAGCATATGATAAATAGCAGGAATTGTGTCTCTGAATTTAGTGCGGACCGTTTTTCTATCTTATCAAGGTCCCACTCCTCATTTCATCTCAAGGTTCTGGAGTCGTTATATATCAGATCCCGCAGGCTATTAGAATTTACATTAAAAATGCCTTTTAAATTACGCTTATTCCTTGCTAATATATATATATATATATATATATATATATATATATATATATATATATATATATAGAGAGAGAGAGAGAGAGAGAGATATATATATATATATATATATTATATATAAAGAAATAATCATACATAGAATCAATCATGAATATATATATATATATATATATATATATATATATATATATATTAATTATAATAATCTGATAGTTTAACTAGTTCATGTCTCACTTTCCCTTGTCAATTCCAATCCTCACTGCTTGCTCTCTGCTGTAGACTGACGGTCCGAGTAATTTGCGATGTCATAAAGAGTAACCAAAATTTTAAACGAGAGGAAATACTATACAAAACTTGACAATAATTGTTGACAGTATCACGTCTATTAAAAATGAAGATGAAAGAAAATATTAGTTATAATTAATAATACTTCGTCTAAAAATAAATATTGTTTCACATGTTTTTTTTGTTAGAATTACTATCAATCATATTTTCATTCGCCTCATGTTAATTATGATTAACTGACGAACATCTTGTAATATATATATATATATATATATATATATATATATATATATATATATTAGCTCAATTCATTGGTAAGTGTTTACTAGCTCGATTCTCACCATTTGCCTAAATGTTATAACCCTGTGATAGAACAAAATCAACTCCTATTGATTCTTGTTGGTTATTAAATGATACACTTTTATGTATATCAAATGATGTAGTTTATATGTGAATAATACACATTGTCAATTAATCTGTAGTTTTTACTATATTACTTTCTATAGGGTTTCACTTTTCTTACTACGAAACAATATGTGAGATTTTAATTCACGATTTAGTTAAAAAATATAATACTAAAACTGTAAAATACTCAGTACTAATCACATTATTGGAAGCAATTCGAGGGGATGTAAAAAAGTTGTAATTATTTCAAACAATCAAAATATAAATTCCAAAGAACATCAACGTCTCCTCGATAAAGGAATATCCCAAATATATGACAGATCCTACCGTTTCTGAAGCTCTTATAGAGAAAACAATGATAACAACAAATTGTAATATGAGCTCTGGCGAAAAAATGATACTGAGATATTAGGTTTATAAGACCCCAAAATTCATACATTGATGTACTAACATGGCCCAGTGGGTAAAAGCGTTGTTTGAAGTAATCCAGTAACTAAACCCAGAGTTGTGAGTTTGTGAAAGGTGTGTCGCAGTGTGTCCGATCACCACTCCTACCTTTCGTAAACAGCTCACTCCAACAACTTCCAGCGGCCTCCAGCTCACTCCTGCGGCGCTTTACTGACGTCCCGCTACCTATTCCAGCACCCGCTGACGCCTGACGATCTAATCCAGTGCCCACTGACGTCCAGCGACCAGTTCCAGTGCCCGTTAACGTCCGGATACCGTTCCCGAACAAACGACCTATGTCGCCTTACCATCCACCGTTCGCAAATAAAGACACGATTTCCATCGTCTACAACTGACCATCTGCGTTTGTCATCCTTCTTTGCTATTGCCATCCCCTTGCCTTTGTGTCCACCTTTTTAGTTGTACGGTCGATTGGCACTCACATCTATCGGCCCACAGCAACAGGTGAACAATAACTTGGAAAGTTGAGTCAAATGGAAATAACTGAAACTGAAATATCCGGAAGAGGCATGGCTCATGGACGAAATAAAAGGTTCGGTTCAAAATTTCATTCACTTGAAGAATACCTGAGCGTAAACATGACAACAAAGATGAGGATAACTGCCCGAATAGTGCAAATAATTAAAATAACATATTATTCACTTTCCATTAAAAAACGGTTAAAATAACTTATTTATTGAAAGGATATTATATGGCGATTGCATTATAGAACCCCAATAACCTGTTAACCGTATTTCGTTTTAATTTAGTAAAAAATGAGTCTTTTCTTATTGCTACATTTCGTTTGTACCGTAAACAGTCTTTCATTTGGCACTTCCCCACATAACCGTCCAGAGAGGCACTGCGATGTGTCCAATTCATGAATATATTTCATGATTCACATTTTAATTCCCGTCGAATAAGTGATTTGTTCTTTATTCAATCAAACTGGTAAGCTATCTTCCCCAAGTAATGGCTTCACAACCTCCGTGAACGTAGATCTACCCATTTTGAGGGTTCCTGGATATCTGAATTAATAAATTAAAACCAATATATGAAAATAGCTATTGAACCTTAAAGTTACTTGTACCAAAATGTTCATGTCTAGAACAGCAAACCCGATTATTCTCATGTAAAGAATAACGAACCCAGTCATCTTCTTGTAAAGGATAGCAAAATCTGCCGTGAGTGGGTTCGCTAATCTTCAAAAGATCCCAAAGTATTTTTTTTAATGGTATCGTACATTTCGCAAATTTTCCAAGCCAGATTTCTAAGTTAAATATTATAAAAGAAAAATTGTCAGAGTGTACTAAAGAGAAAAGTGAATAATAAATATTCAGAAACTATGGATCAGTTTGGGATGATCACAAACAATGAGTGGGCAAATATTGATCATTCTTTTTCTTTTTTTTAATCATTCCATCCCAAGGCGATAATGGTACTAAGATAAGTTTACTGAGCGTGAAAGAGAATGAGAAAACCTCAGAAGGAACCGGAAACCTAATCCTAAACAAGGGATAACCCTCTACTCCTGTTCAATACACAGAGACGGGGTGTGAACCGGGCGATAGGTTAATCTATCTACTCCGTTTGAAATTATTTTCCTCATTAGTAAAAAGAACTTCGGCTGCTTTAAGACATATAACGATATACCAAGTAAATTTATAATGGTATTTGGTTTCTTTAGATTTAATTATTTAACATTTTTTTGTACAAATTGCTTGCTAAATTTTTTGTAGCTCATGTTAAAATCTCTATTATGTGTTATATATTCAAAATGTATAGAACATTTAGATTAATATGTTCTTTAACAATTTAAATTTTGTATGATTAGTTGTAACAAATTTAGTATAGGTGATAAGGAAACTGAACATAAAATAGGATGCGTTAAGGGTAGTCTCACCTAACACCGCAACATGCTACAAAACCAAAACATTAACCTAAGAATCTGAGCCATGTTCGTAAATAGTCTGGTTAGCTCTAAGCGCTTATCTAGATGTCATGCATAGCGTCCATCTTGTTCACATATGTCTATCCTGTTAGCTGTATTAAACCGTTTTCTCAGATCAATGATTAAAAATGGCTTCCAGCGAATGAACCCTATAAGTCTTAGAAGACCATTTTTCATCAAATCTTGTGGACGGGTTCTACAGAATCGCAAACAAATAACTGTACCAAATAACAGAAACCACATCTCTTGGGAATTTTCAACAACATCAACAACTAAAATGGACAACACAAGCAACAAGAAGAAAACATAATGACATAATCAAGACGTTGGCATTTCGCACTACTTCAAACAAAACGTTATGAAGGAAACCTCCTCTAATACTGGAAAGAGAATTATTAGCTACGGAGAAACCTTCAAGCGACAGTATCATTGGCAGTTCGATCAATGAATGCCGAATGTCTCCTTATAAGGAAACAGCTAATATTACTATTAACATTACGATTAAATATAAAATCGCAGCTTTAAGGCATAAGGTTTTAATATCTAGACTGTCCATAAATTTATATATCATATAGTCTTTTAATATATCTTTTTATCTGTTGATAATATACATATTTTATATATCTTTTAATCTGTTGACAAGATGGCTGTAATTCTTAATATGTGAAAGGATAATTGTTCCAAGAAAGTGGGGAGCCTCGTGGAATTCCCCCACCTCGATTGTCAGGGGAATTCTCTTAACGCCCGCTAGGTGATGTAGTAAAAAGCAGTATAAAAGGAAAGGTCTCAAAGTCTTTTCACTCATTTTTTTTCGTTCTCTCGTCACCCACAGGAAGCCGTAATGATAAGACGTGTTTTGTTTCCGCTCTGGAATTAGTGGGTTGTTATGTAATATCTACCCTCGCATATGGCAGTAAATGCTGGATAATCTTCTCAGAAAAGAAGGTGACTTGAAGCAACATAAATGTGGTTCTACAGAAAGCTACTGAGAATTCTATAGACTGAAATGCGAGAAACGACGAAGTTTTAGGGGAAATGGAAACAAAAAGGACACTTATACTTCGAATCAGAAAGAGATAGTTGAAATTCCTAGGGTACCTAATAAGAAAAGAGGTCTTGGAGAATTTGACACTCACAGGATACGTTGATTGATTGATTTCTTTTTATTGCTTGCAGATTATTTAAAGCCAGAAAATATTTTTAGATTGTGAGAATTGGTTTGGAAATAATAATAACCTAATTATACAAGTCCTGCTAATTAACCCATAGCGGGGGATAGAGAAGAGATGGATTCATACCTTTCCAAGCGTATTTGCGCATAAGCGAATATAACAAACCTGAACTCGGCTCTCGGGTTATCTATTTCACTAGGTATCTCCACTAATTTTCGATACCTATGGTTTAAAATGCATTTTTATAAATGAAAAACACTCTGGTGTATTTCAAAGAGAAATTATATTAATTCAAATCGATTTTTTCTTCTTTTTCTAAAATAACTGTTTAGTCGTCTTTCATTGCTAGGTAATTCTCTGCATTAAAGAATCTTCCAAAAATAAAATATATTTTTCTGAAACTTTATTTGAGAAATATTAGCTGATTTAAAGTATAAATAATCTGATTTGAAAAAAATATTATTTACTTTAAGTTTAAAATAGCATAAATGAATTTTTAAAACAAACAGTAGCGGTGATTTTTAACCGACAGCAGCCATTCTTACGTAATTGGCGAGTGATGAAAAGTGCTGATAAGGTGTTGAAATGTTTATTGTTGTTCCATGTAGACTTTATATGTTAAAACATATGACGGGTGAGCGCCTTTTTTATATATTTTTTAAGTACTCAGTAATCTTAAAAATGTTGGAAAATATTATCCGTAATCTAATTTTGCGAATGTTGACTATACTATTTACTATAGTCATCATTCTTATTTCCTGATAATGTCGTGTATGGTCGACCATACTTTCAAAAATGGGCACGTTACGTAATTTTTATATACATAAAAAAAATTAAAAATTATTTTTAAAATCTTTGTGCAAAATGTTTTATATCAAGCTTTTCATTTTTGATTAGTAAATATAGATAATATATAAATTTAATAATAATATCACCCAACGAGAGGAAACTAATGTAGAATTTTGATTAAAATTTTTTAAAAATTATTATAACAAATTATTATAAAAAATTTAAAAAAATGAAAACAATTCTTTTAAATAGTGTCCTTAATAAAGCTTTTCTAATTAAATAATGTCAGTTATATTTTTTTTTATTTTACGATTCGGAGCAGATTTTTCGGTAAAGCGGTTTGAAAAAAAAATTGATGATTTAAATTTTCCAAAGAATCCTGCTTTTAACTAATAAAAAAAATTTGTGATGAAAATTTAATTTTTCGAAATTTCTTGAAATTAAGAAAGTGGAGGGTAACATATGTAAAAACAATATTTTTTTTTACCAAGATTTTCTAAAACAAAAAATTTCAAAAATAATTTCATCCATTTGTGAATAAGCCTTGAAAGTTTCATTAAAATCCGTCAAATATTTGATTTTTCCAAGAATTTCCAAATCAATATGTTTTTCGCCGGAAAATGCAGCAAAAACACTAATCGTAAATATTACGTCAAGATTTTTAACCAAAATGTCGAACGTGCGGGAAAGGATTAAAAAAATTAATAAAGATAATTAAAAAATACTTTGGTTTTTCCTCTTAATAATAACATAAACATTTTGATGATAAAATTTTGTTTTTATTAAGTTTTGGGCCTTTTTTCATCATGCTATGCTATATTTACCTACATTACACCAATCACATATCCAAGCAATTGGTATTCCCAAGCAATTATCCATCTAAGTATTGACCAGGCTCGTCTTTGCTTAACTTCGGTGATCAAACAGAAAATATTGAAGACAAGGTGGGGGTGGGCAACAGAAAGCATCGAATAACCTAACAAACTTGTGTAAATGGTTGGTAAAACAGACATTACGGAATATGACAAAAAGACAAAATTTACTAAGACCTATAAAGGACAAGGAATTCTGAAGAGATATAATCGCCCACTTCCTGAAGGGACACGGCACATAGAATAATAGGAAAATCGTTAAAAAAAAGTTAACAAATGGCACGTATTAAAAATCCGGTGATTTTGATCACAAATTAAAATAGAAATTTTAAGATTTATCATTTTTAATGCAATTGGCCCTACGTGTATAAAACATTGCTCAAGACTGCATAAAAGAAACGCGTACTTTATTCACCTCCCCTGCGACGACTATGACTGTGCTTTTTAATAATTTTACATTACACACATTCAAACTTGCTTTGCTCGTTCTCTCACTGAAAATATAACAATTACAAATATTTCGTTTTCTCTCAGCGTTAACGACAATTTTAACTGTTTAGGGTGAAAGGTCACAAACGCAGGCACAAATAAAAGCACACGCACACGTGAACATTTAAGCAACTTTTTTAAAAAAAAATTCTTTGTTCAGTTTACATTTTTTAAATAATTTCTTTTCTATCTATCTATACATTAGTGTTGAACCTGGTGACATGCCTTCCTATATAAATTATGCGTCACGCTCCAAAAGAAAGAAATATTGAATAAAACTTCACGCAAAAACATAAACACCCAAGACAGCAAGCTTTTCTGTCTGTGCCTTTCTTTTATTGTCTTCCCCTCCACATTTTATTTCCTCCCCTTTTCTCTTCGTTTTCCTCTTCTTATTATTCCTGGCCTTCTCCTTTTCACTTATCACTCTCTTTTTTTTTTCTTCGTCTCTCAATCCCTTTAATTTCCCTTATCTCTTCGATTTCCTCTTCTTAGTACCTTATTTCCCTCTTTCACTTCTCCTTTGCTTTTTCTACTTTCGCCTCCATTTCTTTTCCAATATTTTCTCTCAACCTCCTTTTCTCTTCGTTTTCCTCATTATTATTACCTTCTTTATCCTTTCCACTGCTTTTTTTCTTTCGTCTCCATTCCTTTCCTCCCATTTCCTTTACTTCGTCTTTCTCTTTATTTCCTGTTCTTCTTTCGCTCTTTCTTGTTTATTTTTCCTTTCCTTTCCGTTCCTTTCTTCTCATTTCCCCTAATCCCCCTTTTCTTTTCGTTTTCCTCTTCTTATTATTACCTACTTTCCCTCTTTCTCCTCACACTAGGTTTGTTTCTCTCCTTTACTCTCACCCCCACCCATTTCATTTTATCCGCTTTCTCTTCGCTTTCCACATTATTATTACCTACTTTCACACTTTCTTCTCTGCCTTGCTTTTTATTCAGTTCTAATCTTGTGTAGAAATGAAGGCAGTTATTATATGACCTGTGACTTCAATTTCACTCGTAAGACTTTGGTCAATCCGTATAAGTTTTTCAGCCACTTCTCAACGGTGCTGCACGCCGTTAGAAGCACATATTGTTGGTATAGCAGTAGAGGATGAACCTCCTTCTCAATAACCCACAATTTTTTGTATTTTGTTATAAATATGGCCGGCAGTCTGATAAAATGTCGTTTAACCTGAAAGTGTGTACGACAGAAAGGTGTATCACTGAATTCCCCCTTACTTCACAGTTATGACTTGTCAAATAATTTCCATTCCTTTCGTATTGCCTTAGTAAAGGGAAAGTTCTCAGATGGCGTCTTCCATAAAACTGTCACTTTGTGGAAAAGACTCCCGTGAAAGATGCCTTCTAAAAGGTGAGCAAAGTATTAAGAAACAGAAAAATATTATTAGAAACAAAGAAAAGAATAACTGTTATGTAGTATCAGTCCTCCTATATGGCAGTGAATGCTGGACAATCAGATGAAGCAGAGATTTGAAGTAATAAAAATGTGGTTCTATAGAAGGATGATGAGAATACCATGGACAGAACATGTGAGCAACAACGAAGTTCTAGAGAGAATGGAAGCAAAAAGTACACTTATAGTTAGCATCAGAAAGAGACAGTGGAAGTTTCTAAGGCACATAAAGAGGAAAGAGGTCTTGGAAAATTTGATACTCAAAGGACAGGTTGATGGTAAGAGAGAGGAAAACAAAACACAGCCTAGCTGGCGAGCTTCAGTGAATAGATGCCAGAGCAGAATATGGGAGAGATGATAAAAAGACAAAAGGTATTAAGAGATACAAATGACGAGAAATTGTGGAGAGTCATGATCGCCTGAAGGGCCACGGTACCTAGAAGAAGAAGAATATGAAATCAGGTACACGTTTTTCCCTTACCGAAAATCTCTTGCTTTTTATCTGTTTCTTTCTCACAAGAAAATCTCATGCTTTCCACCAACCTGAATCTCTCTTGAAAATATGAATTTTCTATGAGGAACTTTCTTATGCCTTCAACAATTGCCGAGATAAAACTGAGTTCTTATCAATATATAATAATAGTCACTCCAAAAGTAATGCCACCTATTTTATTATATTGGCCCATAATAATAAGTGGAGGTTGGTATGGCAGCAGAAACTGAACCTTCCTGCTTCTAACTCATTTTTCTGGCTTTCATACAGATGACAGTTGAGAGGCAGTCTGATAAAATGGTATCTGACATGAAAATACATATGAAACAGAAGTGGATCATTGCATTGATCTATGCAAAAGTAATTGCCCCTATTAAAAAATTCATCAGCGCTTACTGAATACTTAGTGAAACTAAACAGTTTATGTGATAACACGCAGTGGTTAATGTGTTTCAACAGTGGTGATAGCGATATGTAGGATAAGCCACATTTCGCGTGTCTACCCATAAAATTTTCATCGTTGGGAAAAAGGCATATACAATGTTGGTAACTATGAGGTAAAATAATGTGTGTTACTATTTTCATGTCAGATGCCAAAGTACAGAATTTCTGGGAAGTGACACATTATTCTGAGGTAGGGTGCACAGAGCATAGGCGGAAATTTATATCAATACGTAAATAACTCCACATTTGTGTTTCCCCAAGTCTCCTGTTCATCTGTTACAAATTGTCCATCAATCATTACCATCTAAATCGATTGATATTACACAGCAGTTCATCATTCTTTTCTATGTTTGCAACGGAATTTTCCTGTTTGTTAATATTTTTTATTTTAGCTTTTAGAAGGTATCTTTCGTTATTCCAATGCTGGACAATTTCCTCGAGAAGAGGCTTGTATCATGGACAACGTGTAAGTTTTATGGAAAATGGAAACAAAAGAGACACTTATATTTAGAATCAGAAAGTGACAATTGAAATTTCTCGGACACATAATGAGGAAGGTGGGCTTAGAGAATTTGACACTCACATGACATATTGAAGGTAAGAGGGACAGAGAAGAAAACGTGACGAGTTTGTGTAAATAGTTGGAAGGACAGAGAGAGATAGTAAAAGCACAAACATTGCTAAAAGTTAAAAAAGATAAAAGTTGGAGAGGGTCATGATCGTCCACGTCCTGAAGAAAAAGAGAAACGTCAAAATATGTTCGAATAAAATAGTATAAAAGATTATTTTGCAAACTTAAAGTATGTTTTAGTCTGTTCTTAGAGTCTCTGTACATACAATAGAGAATAGGTTTTCTGTTGTTATTAAGGGAAAAAAGGCTTAAAAAAAAGAAATATTTTAAAACGTATTGCAGTATTTTGAATACATTGTTTGGGGGGTATTTTGGTTTTAATTACAAGAAAATTACATAAACAATCATGAACAATTCATTTTCCCAATGAAAAGGGGTTTTATAATGTTTCTAATTCACTACTATTTTGTCATGTTAATTTTTATCATCTAAAATTAACTTCGTCTGCTGACATACAAAAATTAAACTTTGAAATTAAATATTTTTCCAAAATAAAGTAGCCATTGCAGATTCGACGAAAATTAATCAATTTAATGTCGACGTAAATATATTTTGAAAAATATTCGTTACTTTTTATTTAAAATATAATGGAAAACACAGTTACATACAGCGGATATCTGTTACTTGTCATCTCAGTTCAAAAGTCAATAGTGTTGGGTTACTTTTCCTGACCTATAAGTGATGAAATCCTATTTAAATTTCCTAGTATCTTATTGCATATGAAAATAAAAACTGACCTTATCCTCAATGTCTCAAGTATAGCCACAACATTAAAGAATATGACGATCAATAGCCTCGTAATAGATATAAATATCAGGCAAAATTTTAAAATATTAGTTGGCTCAACAAAACAATGATAATGGTAATAGTAAGGGTGAGATTAACTGTCTCCTTATAAGGAATCATTCGGTATTCCTTGAGAGAGCATCCAGTACTACTTGAGTTAAGCTTTTCTTCATTGCCTGGTGACTGGGCTATAATCAAAATTTATTATCTGTTCTCCTTATCTCTACTAGTAATGTTAATATTAAATGTTTACTTATAAGGAAACGTTCGGCCTTCATTAAACCACTAACCAGTGCTACTCGAGATACGTTTTTCTTCACTACTTGGACATCGGGATGGGATGAAAGTGTAGTATATGCTCTCATCTCAAATAGTAACAATGATATGAGCCGTCTCCTTATAAGGAAACATTCGGCATTCATTGACTGAACAGTGTTACATTCGGTTGAAATTTTCTCTTAAAACAGTTTTTCAGGAAAATAAGTTTCTCAAGTCCACTGTTCTCGCTATTTCTAGTATTGATGGGACTTTACTACCAACCTTTAGTTTAAAGTAGTGTGGAAAGTCAACATGAGCATGGATTCTGTCTTCTTGTAGTGTATGCTTAGTCCCTTCGCTACCTTCTGTAGGAGGTTTTGTGATTTCCTTTCCGTGTCTGCTATCAGCACTGTGTCATCTGCGTATCTTATGTTGTTAAGACTTGTGGCCGCCAATGATGAGTCCTGGTAGGATTTCCAGTTCTCTCAGAACTGCCTCGCTGTATAAGTTGAATAAGTCCGGTGGGAAGACACATCCTTGCCTTACGCCCCTTTCTATTTTTGTATATCTGCTTAATTCATTTCCTATCCATATGCAGGCTGATTGCTGCCAGTATAAATTTTTGATTATTCTCATATCTTTCCCAAATATATCAAGGTTGCTGAGCAGTTCCAACAGATCTTTGTGGCATACTTTGTCGAACGCCTTTTCGTAGTCTATAAAACACAGGTGCACGTCCTTCTACACTTGTATTGCTCTTTCTGATAACATTCTGACATGAATATCGCGTTCCTTCTTCCGATGCCTTTAACGAACCCGCATTGATTCTGCTGCGCGCTCTATTCATCAGAATACGGATGAGTTTTGTTACGTAGCTCATTAGGCTGATTGTTCGGTGGAGTTCACATTCGTTTCCGCCTGGTTTCTTAGGCAATGCTATGAAAATAGATCTGCTTAGATCTTCCGGTATATCACCACTGTTGTAGATTTCATTTATTATTTCTGTAATCTTGTCTATGCCAAAATCATCTAGGGCTGTCAACATTTCTGTTACAATTCCGTCTGACCCAGCCACCATGTGTCTGTTCAATTTGACCAGTGCAGCTTTTACTTCGGTTTTCAGAATTCCAGGCTCGTCGGTAGTTCTGTGTATCGCCGATTGTTCTCTTTTGTCATGGAAGAGTTCTCCAATATATTTGTTCCAGCGCTGAAGAATTTTCCCCCTCTAATATGAGCGTTCCCTCCTTTGATTTTATGCAGCCTGTTGGCGAGCATGTCTTCTGTCCTGTTAGTTCCTTTAATTGTTTATGTATGGTGGTACTCAGTCTCTCTATTTCTGAGCATTTTTTGTTTAGCCACTCTTCTTCAGACTGCCTGCATTTGGTCTTTATTTCATTGTTTTAATTTTCTGTCTCGTTTGCGTCATGTCGAGAATCTCATCAATCATCCATTTCTTTTTTTTCTTCTTCGTCCATTCTCCTTTGGGATGATATCGTTTGCTGATGTCACTAAAGTTTCTCTTAGTGCGTCCTATTTCGAGTTTCCGGTTCCGTTGTGTCCCTCGTATCTTCTTTTTACACTGTCCATATATTTTTCTTTCAGGTACGGGTCGCTCAGGAGTTTGTTGTATTACAGTTTGGGTGCTGTATTAGGCTTCTTCAGTTTCCGTAGTTTCACTCTTAGTTCACATATAACAGGGCGATGATTACTTCCGTCTCGGCACTTGGGTAGGTCTTGCAGTGAACCATTTCATTCCTATATCTTTAGTTGATAGTTACGTAGTCAATTTGGTTTTTAGTTTCTACTCATCGGCTCCTCCATGTTCATAACCGTCTGGAACAATGTGTTGGCTATTACCTGATCATTGGCTGTATACCATTGAATCTATTTTTCTGCACGTTCGTTGCGGGTTTCTAGTTCGAATTTTCCGGCTATATCCGCTGCCCTCTTCCTGCCTACTTTGACGTTCAGGTCTCCTATGATAATTATTTCTTGTGATTTGCAATGAGCGTTGGCTTTGTCTAGCATGGAGTAGAAAGTTTCGATTTTTTCTTCCTTACTTTGTACTGTTCGTGCATACACTATTATGATAGCTACTTTGAAAGATTTTCCATTCAGCTTGCCTATCAGAATTCTTTCGGATAATTGGTAGGATCCCAGAACGCATTTCTTGAATTCTTGATCTAGTATCAATCCTACTAATTTGGCCTTGCATCAACCGATTGTTGCCTTTTTTTATCACTTCAAAACACTTTACTTCTGCTTTTCTCAAATGAAAACCAGATTGAAGGGTTCGTCAAAAGATTTTTCACATTAAAACCTGCGGAGTTTTACTCAAAAGGTATCAACGAGCTGCATGATAAATAATAACAAGTCATTGAAAATAATAGTGAATATATAATTAAAATAAATGTATAAATATATATATATATATATATATATATATATATATATATATATATTATATATTGTTGAAACCGCCTGATGAGTGGATTGAACAATTGCCGAAAATTCTTCTACGAAACTCTCGAGTCGAGGCGCAAATGTCGCTGAATATATCAATCAGCGACGTGACAAATTATATTTATTTGTATTAATCTCAAACACACACACACACACACACACACACACACATACACACATATATATATATATATCACACACACACACACACACACACACACACACATATATATATATATATATATAATAATAATAATAATAATAATATATATATATATATATATATATATATATAAAAAGAGAGTGAGAGATAGAGGAAGAGAGGAAGGGAGGAAGAGAAAGATTGACAGAGAAGGATTTTATTTGAGTAATTCTTGTATCTTTTTATTATTTCATACCCGTTACCCTTTAGCCAAGCTTCGAACGTCGCCTGTGTTTGCCCGTTTAAGCTTCCCTAGGAAAACAAGCAGATGGCTGAAACTCCGAATAAACAAATCAGCTTTTCGTATTAATCAATCTTATCACGTGAGACTGTGGTTACGGCATCTTTTATGGAAATCCAGACGAAAGATTTGAGAGGCAAAATAAAATAAAATAAAAGACCGAGAAGGGACTAGGCAGAGAAATGGAATGTTCATATTGTGAACTCTGTTTTAATGGTTGACTTACTTTTCTGCACGATTCTATCGAGAACAAAGTCATTGTTGTCTGAATCCAAATAACTGGAAGAAAAATTTAGATAGATAGATAGATAGATAGATAGATAGATAGATAGATTAAGCTAACAAAGTGCTATCAAAATGTTCAGGGAATTTGAAGATGTTCAGGAAATGAAAAGATTAACTACTCTTATACCTATTTTCACTGTCTCATTCGAAATAGACTTTTGTCTCTTGCCTGCACACACACGCAAAAATATCGTATACTACTCACCAAGAAGAGTACAAGAGGTGCTATGGGCCAATAGCCTTATAGATTAAAGCGTTGGTTTGTTCATTTGATAAACTAGTAATTCTGAGTTCAATCCCTGGGCCAGGTGGTGCAAACTTAGCCTCATTGGAAACAGAGCAAGCAATAAATGAACAAAGCTAAATTTTGGTGAGATGTCTCTAGACATGGAGAGCAGACCATGAAAAAAGTTACACCCGAAATTCCCCTAAGGTTACTCGGATCAACATCAAGTCGAAGAAAGCCGGAGAGCACAACAGCCGAAACGTTGTGAAACAACAAAAATAAGGACATTAATCATAATGTAAATAATTCAATTTTCAATTTTTTAATTTCTTTCGTTTGACTGAAAAAAAAACGGTTTTGGTCAAAAAATGCGACCTCTAGTAACCTTAGTGGTCAACATTACCTATCCTATCATTTTTTTCTGTTCATTTACAAATTTAATTATTTGGTTGACATGCAGATAATTAAAGCCATAAACTAATTTAACTCTAATGACTTCCTGTAACTTCAAATTTGATGTTAGTATCTTACCATTTCTTAAGTCAAAAACGGTTTTGTACTTTATAGCAAAGTCAATAACTGTACATTTTGCTAGAAATTGCATCTTTGAACCCAAAACATGGTAGGCTGTGGTTTTAATGACCTCTGATGAAATCAAATGACATCCGAGATCAACTTTACATATCTTATATATTTACTTGCAGTCTTTTCCGTTTGGCTGAGACGTTCAAGCAGACACACACATACACGCACTCACACATACACAAAACTTCGACTAAACAATATATATGTGTGTGTGTGCATGTATACGTTCATACACGCGCGCACACACACACACATATATATATATATTTATATGATTTGTATTGCTTTAAACGTTATTTCAGTGGATATCCGTATTTGAGTAGGTGTTTATTTTTTTAAAAGTCTATTTATTTATTTTCACCTACCGTCCTGAATATTCGAGAACACTTATTAAAGAAAAATTTTCGCCCTTCAGTAAGAATCGAACCTGCGTCCCTCAATACATAGATTGCCATCCACAGACAGACTGTTTCGCTGTATCACAGTTCATCAGTGTGGCTCGACGTCCGGTTGCCTCTTGCGAGGATCGAAACCCGACTGAATTGGCATCAGTCAGGGATTCTACCACTAAGCCGTTGGTGCACGGCAGGGATGAAGGTGAATTTAAACGTCTTTATTTTTAGATAAACACACATTGACTGAGAGAACTTCGATTTACTGGAAAGTCTTACATTATTAGCCGTAATAGTCACTGTTTACAAACCCACACTTCCTCCCCAGAGAGCTCAACCGAAATAAATTTTTCAGGAGCATATATTCCACCAATAAAAGCGTTATTTGTGTGTAGAAGTTACTTCTCGGAAGTATATATATGTAAGAATAGTAGAATAGTAGTGGACAGATGAATAACAAGATAAAAAAACTTGTGAGTGACGCGAAGGAGAAATACAGCAAATGCCAGTTACTGTTTTCATTAAAACTTTAATGATACAGAAGCGCTTAGATTTAAAATTTTGACTTCCAATGTGATTAGACAAGTATTTTTAACCTTGTCTTTCTCCTGCGCTCCTTTTCAGACACCTTCATGAGCTGGCACCGCCTTTGTTAACATTGTATGAAGTAACTGACTTAATTCTGGATGAACAACAGCGATTATCGAGCCAGACGACAAAAGCTACCTTGGAGCTTTTTCCACTAAGCACATTTTGGATTTGCATCTTGATGTTTGAAATATGTCTAAAAGTTTAAATATAAACAACAAAAGATAAACAAATGCCTATATAGAATACCTAATCCGGGTGCAAAGAGGTCAGTATTCTTGTTTAAATTATAGCACAGCCCATAATGTTCCTCTGCACTGATTGCCCCCTTGAGAACTCACGGCGACCCATGGAGGTATTACCGCCTACGTTGAGAATCACTGATCTAGATATCAAAATTAGCCCATCGCATTTATGGCTTTTATCTTTATTGTTACTGTTTTTAATTATTCCACATTTTATTAGTAGTAATTTTGTTAGGAAATGATATGTGTTGCCTGATCCTTGACGTAAATTTACCGTAGAGAAATTAGTGTACTTTCAATAAATGTTCACCATAATGAATCATTTTCTCTTAATCAAAGTTGCATTCTTCGGATATATGTTCAGACATATTACGATAAAAGGCTAATGCATTGAATGTTTTGTTTCGTAAAAGACCACTCTTGTGTTCTTATAATCTTGTGTTCTTATAATCTTTTATTTAAATTTTTAGATTTTATTTTTTTACAATGAGGTTCATCGTGTAACCCGGGGGTCACTCGAGGTAAACGGTTACATTAAAAGACAGTTTATACGGATAGGAGGGGAAGATAACGGTTAACACTAGTTATGACGAAGTTTTAGAGAAAATGGAAGAAAAAAGGACACTTGTACTTCACATCAGAAAGAAACAGTTAAAATTTCTAGGGCACTTAATGAAGAAAGAGGGCTTGAAAAATTTGATACTCCAAGCGCAGATTGAAGGTTAAGATTATAGTGATCGGGGAAACATGTATTTATGGGTTACTTTCTGCAATCTGTTTTGCAAATTTGTGTTTCAGGTCTAATTCACTTATTACTTTTTTGTGTTGATTTTCTCCTCACAAGTAAAGAGAGTGGAAGCAACAGAAATGTGATTCCACAGAAGGATTGCTGAGAATACCATGGGGCGAATATGTAAGTAATGACGAATTTTTAAAGAAAATGGAAACAAAAAAGACTCTTACGCTTAACATCAGAAAGAGAAAGTTAAAATTTCGAGGGTACATAATGAGGAAAGAGGGTTCGGGAAATTTGATACTCTAAGGGTAGATTGAAGGCAAGAAGAACAGACCAAAATAATGCATGACCTACCTAGCGAAATTGAGTAAATGGGTGGCAGAACAGGGTTTAGGAGAGGTAACAGAAAGACAGAGCTTATTAAGAGCTACAAAAGAAAGAAAATAGTGGAGATCCATGATCGCAAACGTCCTGAAGGGAAACGACACATAGAAGAAGATTGTTTTTTTTAGTTAGTTGTCTTTTATAAGACTGGGTAAATGCTTTTCAATTGTAGTTGCTTGTTGGTAGATAATATTAAGTGATTAGTTTTACCAAGGTTATTTATCCTATTTTATTTTTTATTTTTGTAAGCTTTTCTCTTTGCATTCTATATAAAATAATTGGGATTTGGGGTAGTTTGTAAGTATATCCAATGCAGTTTCCTTTGTCATGTAAATACTGAGTGCTACAAGTTCTAAATGCCGTTGAGTAGAACAAAACAAAACAATAAACCGTTCTTTGAAGAATTTACTAGTCGGAACGAAAATTTTTTCTAAATAGTTTGTATTTTGCATATATATATATATATATATATATATATATATATATATATATATATATATTAGTCGACGCGTTTCATCCTCTGAGGGACTTTATCAAGGCAAATGTAAGGATTTCATTTTGTGACAAGTATTTATATACAAGAGCAAAAATGTTATAGGTTTTTCAAATGTTTTGGTATAAGGGTGCTCATGAATATTCTTCAGGTTAGCAGAAAAGTCAGGCAAGTCTATGGACGTGGGGTAATATATATATGTGTGTGTGTGTAAAGACAAAAGGAAAATTATTTTTACCGACGCGTTTCGGCCCTTGATGGACTTTATCAAGGCAAATGTAAGGATTTTTATTTTGCAATATGTATTTATAAATAGAAGTAAAAATGTCGTTAGGCTTTCAAAATTCTTATTTTTAAGAACGCTCATAAATATTTTTCAGACTAACTGTGAAAGTCACGGTAACTATGGTGGATGTTAAGTAATGTCATTTAAAGTCTTAATAAATCAAAGTGAGTAGATGTTATTATTGTTGTTTTTTTATCAAATTTGTTTATATTTACTTTCTTTTTTAATGTAATTTTTATTTATTATTTTATTTTAACTTGATAAATTATTTATGCATTTATTTTAAATAAAAGGTTTTGATTTAAACGTTTTCTTTTCTTTTTTTTAATTTTTTATGGTAATGTATGTCGGCTTGATAGAGTTCATCAGAGAACGAAACGCGTATGTAAAGAAAAGTTTTCCTTTTGGCGTTTTCAGTCTTTTTGCAGATATATTTTTAATTATATCTGAATGTGTACATGCACACGCACACACACACGCACACACACACACACGCACACACACACACACACACATATATATATATATATATATATATATATATATATATATATATATATATAATCTCCATGTTTCAAACTGGGATCGTTTCAGTTTTTATTATAGGTATAGTTTTTTTACGGATTAAGTCAAGATTAACTCAATTGCAATATACATTTTAATAAAGCAGCACATAGATAGATAGATAGATAGATAGATAGATAGATAGATAGATAGATAGATATGAACTGACTGAAATAGATAGACAGATAGATATGAACAGAGTGAGATAGATTCTATTTTCTTTATATGTATGACAAAGAAACTTAACCTTGGATTTGAAAAATGCAACAATTCTTATTTAATATTTTTTTTATCATTTATCATTCTTTTCACTTATTTTTGACTATATTTTTTGTTTTGTTATTTGTATATATTTATAAGGATGAGGTTTAGTCCAAACCTTGAAGCAACATACGAAATCTTTAATATTTTCCTATTTTCAATTTATTTATTTTCGCTGATTTTTTTAATCTTAAATAATTATCTGCTGAGCTCATCCATGACAAACTTCTGTTCTAAATTCCGATAAATCTTTCCAATCTAATTTGATAACTCAGAAGAATCCAAAGAAGAATCCAAGTGGATTGACGCTGTCTCATTCATCACTCCTTAACATAATAAAGAGCGTAGCGATAAAAAGATAACATTGGTCTACGAGAGACTTTACGCAAAAGCCTTTGTCCAGGCACGACACGACGATCTATTTGAACTACTAGGAAAACTCGATCTATCTAGAAAAGATGTTCGAATAATCCAGAGCTTATACCGGGAGAAAACCGCCTGCATACAGATAGAAAATGAATTGAGTAACTACACAAAAATAGAAAAGGGCGTGAGACAAGGATGTGTCTTCTCGCCGGACTTATTCAGACTTTACAGGGATGCTATCCCAAGGGAACTGGAGACTCACTCAGTTATGTGCCATGCGAGATACACGCTTAGGCGATCATGTATCTTTCGATACATGACTGACGAGGCAGATTTTTTCCCGCAGTAGGTTGCCATTTCTTTCAGCGGTAGATCAGTTGCCATCCTGCTATTTACCCACAGCTGGGGGAGAAGAAGAGAATTCATACCTTAGCCAAGGTTATTCGCACGTAAGTGAATGTAATGGATTCGACTTGGATTCGAACTCGGCTCTCCGATTTGTCAATCCGAGTTGCCATCCATCCGTGCAATTATTTATTATGTGGTGGTAGGGTGTAACCATAACAAAACTACAGAACCTCCTGGACAGGGTAGTAGCAAGAGAAAAAAAACAAGAGAAGATGCCAACATCAAGCAAGTTCATGGTTCAAATATCTAGGAAATGTTTTAACAGAGAACTAGCAGCATGGTCCGGCGTTGCCCGTGCTTGATTCAAAAATCGTACGACATACAGCAATCGCCATCACTTGACTTATTTTTTGCCTTTCCTTGCCTTTAAAGGAGTGCCCTTTGCCGTGCTGATGTTGCTACATGCCTTACTTCTTGCCTATCTCACGCTGCGAATTTTATACTAAACATTAAATCTGTTACGAAAAAAGAACTAAACAAAATGAACACAAAACGATCAGCTTTAAAAAAGGACTCGTAACTGGAAAAATGAAAAAAGAATGTTAACAACAAATACTTTTCCACGCCCAACCCAGTTCTGCGGAATCAGAATCAACGTTGAGTTTAAACAAGCGATTGGAGTAAAGTGCCATGCAGATTTAAATTTTTCCCACTTGTGACGAATGCAGCTATCGATATTTTTTGCATGCTAGCATGCTAGTTAACATTCGTGTCAGTCAGCTGTTGGCTCTCACGCTAGCCAATAGTATCTTCCTGCCTATTCGTGTCAGCCAGCTATAGGCTCTCACTCTGGCCAGTAGAAAATGGCCGCAAACTACATTAAAACTGCCGTAGAAGCATGAAAAAATCGATTATTTCCACTATCGAGAGGAGTTGGGAAATGCAACTTGGATCCTGTGCATGTAAATTTTGGTGCAAATCCGTCGAAAATTGTGGATGTGCATTCGTTACACACACACACACACACACACACACACATCCTACGTTTTATAGATAGAGATGAAAAATGCGACACCAATATCTGAACACGCATTGAACTAGCAAAAGAAGCATTCCAAAAGCTAAGCAGGGTGCTAAGAAACAGGAAAATTTCGTTAGAAACAAAAAAAATGTATGTTGGATTGCTATGTGATATCCATCCTCTTTGTATGTCACTCTCCTCACGGATGAGGAAAAAAAACTAGAGGTAGAATAAATGTGGTTCTGCAGGAGAACATTGAAAATTCCATGGACGGAGCGAGTAAGCATCGAGGAATTCTTTAACAAAATTTTAACAGAAAGAAAACTGATACTCAAAATCAGGAAAGGACCACTGAAATTTCTTGGAGGCATAATGAGGAAGTGGGGCTTGGAAAACTTAACTCTTACGAAGCATATTGAGGAAAGATAGGGCAGTGAGCCAGTTACTTAACGAGATTTTTTGAATAGAGGGCAAAACGGGAGGTGGGGGGCTTAGCAAAGAGAAAAAAAACTACTAAGAGCGACACAAGTTAGGGAGAGCCACGATCGCCTATGTCCGGAAGGGACGCAGCACATAGAAAAATAAGAAGCATTCTTAGTTTTTACAGTTAAGTCTAGGAAATATTTATATACCATTATTCTTGTATTTGTTGATGCATTTGCATATTTGGCACTCTTTGGAATCAAATGACAATAAATCTCTTCAAATCTCCTACAATTTTGTCTGTACTTTTACTCACCCCACTCCTGGAATCTATCCAGCCTTTCCTCTATGGTACTTGTACGTAAACTTTTATGAATTTAAGCGCAGTACAAGATTGGCGGGAAGGTCTCTTAATTTTACATTTGAAATGGCTAGAAGAGACCGTAAGTTCTATGCTAACAGTTTTTTCTATCGCACTTCTCGCTTGTGAAACTTTTTTACGGCTTCTTGCTTCCCAATCAACTTTGATCTTCGAACATTTTAATACAATGTCAATCGTTATCGTCTTAATTCTTTTATTATTCTCTCTCCTTAATAGTGATTTTTCTCATATTCTCTAACACTTCGAAACTTCTTGCGTCTTTGTGGCTTTCTTTTTGCCTTGCTTGGTGTGAAAGGATTTTTAAAAAAGTTCCAAGTGAGCTATTTATTATGATTGAGTGATTGATTGATTCATTTTCTACGGCTTATCATCCCTTTTGGAAGTTATTTAAAGCCAGAAATCTTTTAGATTGTAAGAATATTTTTGGAAATAGTAATGGTTTAGTGATACAAGTCCTACTAATCAACCCATAGTTTGGCGAAGAAATGGTATATTCATAATTTTCCTAAGGGTATTTGCGCATAAGTGAATGTAACGAACCCAACTGGAATTGGAACTCTCCGATTAACAATCCCGTGCCATTATCAATTACACCACTGCACATTCAAGCTTACAGTACCTGGTATTCCTAAGCGGTCACCCATTTTGGTATTGACCAGGCTCGATGTTGCTTAACTTCGGTAACGGTACGGAAACTGGTTATTTATTATCAGTATTTATTATCAGGTTTGCAATATAGTACTGGTTTGCAGTTCAGGTTTGCAATTTAGTGCTTGTTAAGACCAAAATGGAACAAGTTGAGTACTGCACAATGTTATTTGACTCCAGAAATAAAGATTTAGTATTAAAATAAATTTTAGCTTTCGTTCTTTTTTCTTTTATTTTTTTCTTACAGTTTAAATACTTAAGGTTTATTCTTTCAGGATTTGCTAAATATTAAAAAGGTAGCATAGATATTATCTTGTTCAAGCAGAGACTCTAACACACAAAAAAAAACGCCTTTTCTTTCCCAGTGAATGGTATTTCTATACATGAAAAGAAAAAATAGTAAACATAATATTTTGAATCGTAAAATTTGAAATCATTTGAACGAGAATTGGTCAAGTTATTAGATTTCGAAATGTTATCGTCTTGATACCTTATTCATACCTTTCCCAAGGGTATTAGCACGTAAATGAACGAATTCTAGTCGCATCCATTACATTCATATACGCGCTAATACCCTTGGGAAAGGTCTTGTCCTCTTCTTCTCCCCCCAGCTATGGGTAAATAGCAGGACAGACCGGGTTCTATAACTGCGGGAAGAAATCTGTCTCGTCAGTAATGTAACGAAAGATACATGATCGCCTAAGCGTGTATCACCCATGGCACCTAACTGACTGATCATCTTAACTAATGTCCTTTTCCAATTACATATGTTACCCATTTTGTTGTTGCTGTTGGAAGTGTTCAATTGATGTGTTGTTTTTTTGTTTTGTTTTTTTTGTTTTAAATTATTTTGTTAAATCTCTTTGGGATCGTGTAGCGCCAGTCTATAGGGTCTGATGAAGGATTGGATTTTTTAAGATCTAAAGGATTCATCCCGTGGAAGCCATTTTAATCATTGATCTGAAAAAATGGTTGTATACAGGTGACGATTTAGATATTTCTGATTTAATTGGATGGCATACATGACATCCATATGAAAATCTCGACCTGACGAGACTATTGAAGAACATGACTCGAGATTTTAGATGATTTTCCATGTAGATATAAATGCAGTATCAAGGACGTAATGATGATAGTGAAATGAGCCGTTTCCATACAAGAAACATTCAACATTCATTGATCGAACAGGTAGCGTTACTGTTTTGGTTTTGTAACATCTTATGGTATTGGACAAAATTACCCAAAATAGACTAGAGTTCAATTTCCTTATCCCCAATTTGATTGGGAAAGGTTCTGATACTCACTGAAGTTATCCCTGGTAGCCCATGCCTTAAAGAAATACAAAAAATTGTTATCATAGTTACATCTCACACTTTATAAAAAGCTTTATCAATGTAAAATGTGTGTGATCTTATGGAGTTTTATTTTTATTTTATTTATTTATTTGATAAAAATGTTCAGTAAAAATGTTATGATACTATTCCTAGCCTTAGGTCTCTGGTTAGGACCCGGAAGGAAATGAGTATACAACAGAAATCAAAGGAAATAATAATAATAATAATAATAATAATAATAATAATAATAATAATAAAATCGAAATATCAAAAATGTGGCTCATGAGAACATCAACAATCTCTGTTGTAGTTGGAGCCCTCGAATTGGTTGGAAAAGATTCCAGTAGACTAATTGAAGGGATTCCTGGAAGACCATGCCTTAAAGAAATACAAAAAAATTGTTCTCACGAGTACAGCCCACAACTTACGAAGGGCTTTATCTATGTAAAATATGTGTGTGAGGGGGGGCAGTGGAAAATGTCATGATGCCATTTCTGACCTTAGGTCTCTGGGAGAAAATGTGTACACACCAGAAATCAAAGGAAATAAAATAATGATAATAATAATAATACAACTAGGAAAATACGTGAAAATTACAAGCATTTAACGTATTTTCAGGTTAGTTGAACTTCTGCCATAGAGAGCTCAAAAGATAACACGATAAATTAAGAAAGATTTAAGTGACTTAAATTAGGATATAGAGATAGTCAAAATAATAAATTAGGATATAGAAATAGTCAAAATATATAAATATATATCATCGTCATATAGGCACCTCGTTAGGCTGGGTAGATGTTAGCGAGCTAATCTAGAACACCCGTACTACTGTGAAGACAGATTGATATTTACTCGGTGCCATAATGAATAACATTGCACCAAAACGAAACTAAGCTTAGTAAATAACTTTCGCTTAGCCATATATAGATATGAATATAGACGAAAATTAAAATTGAAACAACTTGAAGGACGTTAATATTTTTTATTTGGATGCAGTACGTTCATGTTCGGAGGTAGTAGATGATATAATAACATTTTCAGCCTTCAGTCATCTTGTGATTTAATAACACTCATACCATTGAACCATCTGTGTCTAAGCTTCAGACAGTGATGAATAATACGATAAGAGTAAGTGCAAAATGTCATGTTACGGACACACGCAAACCGTTTAAGATGCAGTCGGAATGTGTGCGGCCGCATGCTAATTGTTTCGATGTTGGTAGCAATAATTAAAGAAACATGCGCCCTTAAACCAGGTTCTGAACGAACACATAGCAAGATGCTCGCCATGATCAACCCATTATAAAGCAGATAAGACGGCGTCAGACGCACAGATCAGATCAAATGTGATATCAGGTATTAACACTGTTGGGAATCGTTTACATTCAGCAGGACTACGGGTACGCGTATCTCACGCCAGATTTCCAGTGTCTCAGAACTGCGTCATGCACGTCTCCCGTGGTGTCGCAAGAGAATCACCTTGGGGATCGGATGACGATCTGTAATGTTTATTGATTAAAATACTTAAAATGCATTCTGCTATCACTCAAGTAATGCTGAAACACCGGTTCCCGAACGACCATCGAAGTTAAGCAACATCTAGCCTGGTCAGTACCTAGATGGGTGACCGTTAGAGAATACCAGGTGCTTTAAGCTTGAATGTGCGGGTGGTGTAATGCAAAGCTCGGAAATTTTAATCGGAGAGCCAAGTTCCAATTCCCGTTGGGTTTGTTATATTCACTTACGCGGATATAACTTTAGGAAAGGTATGAATCCACCACTTCTCCCCACAACTATGGGTTAATTAGTGGGACTTGTATCACTAAACCATTATTATATCCAAAAATAAATTCTTACAATCTAAAAATATTTTATGGCTTTAAATAACCTACAAAGAGCTGATAAACCGTAGCAAACGAACCAATCAATCAAAAAAAGTAAGTAACAGTCATTTGTGTGTACGACGTAGACCGAGGGAGTGACATCTTCCAGGGTGTATTCCTCCAAGACTTATAGAACCAAGATCCTGACAACAGGGTGTTGGTCGCTAGCCTTTGTTTGTGGAGGGAACTTTGAACAATGTCATGTCTGCTCAGAGTATTGTTAAGAGTACTGCTGCCATTCTTACACCAAGAAGTCGATGCTCTATTCCAGCAGGATAATGCCCGCCCACTTGATGCCTATGCTACTCAACATGCGCTGACATGGATGAGACATAATGGGACGACGCCTGACTTTTTTCTTATTATATTCATTTTGTAATGTTTACTTAAAGTTGATAATTTCGATGCTTTACGTCTTTCTTGATATTATGAATGTTTTTTTATCTTTGCATACGCAACACCAGATTCTTCAAATATTTTCTTTTTTTCATTTTTTTTCTGTTTTTTTCATTTTTTTATTTTGGCTTATTAGCCTTTTCATTTTTTCTTAGATCTCTTTTCCCATCCTTAAAGCCAAATTTATTTTCTTATTTTTATCTTGCAAGATTACTGTTAAAATAGCTAAGTGCACTTCTACTCCAACAGTTTCTTTTCTCACTTTTCCCGCCTGTGAAACTCCCTTCCGTTTACTTGCTTCCCTGATAACTACAATCTTCAAAAATTTAAATGCAACGTCAATTGCCATCTTCTATCTTCTTGAATCCCGTTCACCTTTTGTCCTTTCCTCAATCCACCCTATACTCAGTCTTTTCTCTCACTTTCACTCCTTGTAACGCCCTGCATACTAGTGACATTTCTACCTTGATTGGGGTGAAATGATTAAAAAATATATATCTTTATTACAACTCATAGTAAACTTTATATATCTGACCTTATTCAATTAATCAATAAAAGTTCAATTGACTTATCTTAACTGACCGACGCTAGTGTTTCGCCTCGAAACGCTCTTTAGCATCAGGTATTTGTAAGCATCTCGCCCTGAAGAGCGTTTGGACGCTAAACTCCGGAGTCGCTCAGTTAATTCAACTTTTATTTATTATTTAAATATTATGCCGCTAGTTACCTAATGAGCACCTTATTTGGTCTAAAATACTTTAAATTTTCGTAATTTCACTTATTTTTTTAAAGTTGTATTATTATTATTATTGTATCTGAAGTTTAAAAAATATTAATAATTATACTATTGTATATGTATATTTACAATCAACACTCGATAACCCCATGCCATTAAATAAGTTATTATTATTTACATTCGAAATAATGTCGTCACCTTTGATGTTATTATCACAAAATTCAGGCTGCTGTGCTCTCCGGCCTTCTTTCGAAACGTTGTAACAATAACAATAAAGTTGAGGACATTAGTCCAAATGTAAATGAGGATAAATCCTTATCCCTGAAATTCAAACTGAAATAATTTATCATTGAAAACATTTCTAACAAAAACGGATATTTAGGCTGAAATATTACCCGCTAGAATATTATGTTAAAATATTAACATATTTATGGATTGGTCAGATTCTTCATTGCTTATCTCTGTCGAATAGGCGATAACTGGCGCTTTCAACGTGAAGTGCGATTTAACTGTTACCACATTTCTTTCTTTCTTTTGTGCGATATATATTACCTCTTTCTCACTTTAGATTTTGCATGTGTGTGTGTCAGAATGTGTCTCTGTACGTATGTGTTATAAAGTAATTAATAAATCATAAACCATGCTATAATCTGTTTACACACCAAAGGTTTTCTTCTGGCTCCAAAAAATCCTAAGACGAATGTTTGATAAAATTTGTGATAACAAAAGTCAGTGGTGAACATTTTCAGTGTTGAGGGAAGAAGTTAAAAATTCTAAGTTGTGACTTAGAGATACATTGACATTAAATATTTGATAAGATATTTAAAACAATTAAATAAAAAAAAAAATGAACGCACATCAAGAGACTGATAAGTCATTATTAATCTGCGTAAAGGGATTGGTGTTTATGACTGATATATTTATAGCATTTTATTCACGCCAGGAAAAACTAGAGCTCTGAATCGAATTTAATGTTAAAAAGCAACCTTTATCCTAAGAGGAGTTGATCTATGGTGACTTCAGTATGTAATGGGCTAACCTTAAGTGAGATCAAAATAAACTTTTCCCCACCATAACATCAGAGGAGCCAGGAGCATCACGGATTTGATCTAGAAGGCGGCCTTATAAGCAGAATCGGACCTAAAAAGATATCAGTGGCTGCCTCCGACATGTAAACATGTGGTCGACTCAGCTGATCTTAGGATGTGCGCACGCAGGGAAACCGGATAACAGGAAGTTTTGTAAGCACCTCACCCGAAAAGGGAAAATCCCAAATCTCTAAATCCCTCGTGAGAAGATCAACGTTCGAAGAAAGTACCCAAAACTACACACTCTCACGCTGTCCAAAAGTGAATAAACAATAATTTTACGCATAAAAATTTTAGTCTCGTGTTCTTATTTGTCTCTGCAACAATAATATCATATAGTAAATATTAATTCTTTAAATAGACATTTTTGTTTAGCCTTGTCTATTTCAAGTTCTAGTCTACGAGCATGCATTGAGACCTTGAATAAATCTTTAAGCAGAGCTTAGTCTGGTACAAGATTATATTAGTGGAGCATCTAGTGGGGATCGAACTCATTATACGAGCGAAATGATCAGCGATAGTGAGCTTGCTAACTATCGCTAATATGTTTGCCATTTCGATTACTATTCGTCGACTACTGCATAATAAAAAAAAATTAAAAAAACAGAATTTGTAGAAACGTTCTCAGCCCGACCATCTTCCTAAAATCTGATCAAATAACCAAGCATCTGATTTTTTTCTTTGGAAGTGGTTTTTGGCTGAGCCTAGAACTTGTACACACTGTCTTGTAAAATGCAATGTGCATCTATATTGTGCATAAATTTTCTTTACAGAGCGCAGATACTACAATTTTATCTTAGGCAAGAGGTCGGAGGCACGACACTTATATCCTATGCAGAACGCTCGGCTACTCTTATCCTAAACAGAGGTGCAAGTTTATGCTACGATTTAAAAAAAAATTCTATCCATGTTTGTGGGTTATGCTGGCATTTTAAAAAAGATTGAATAAAGGAAAGAACTTTTCAAACTGCGAATATTTAAAACTATACAAATTGAACGCCAACGGAAATCTTTTTGCCTCTGAATGTATTTTATATAAAAATTACTGAAAAGAACATTTTCTTTCAACAGTTTCAAAACTTTGAACTTGGCCTGCACAATAAAAATAATTAAAAAATAAAGTCAGATACCGTATCTGATGGTATGCATAACATTATTTTTTCCTCTGAAAAATGATTAAAAATATCTCCGTTGCCGTACATTAAAAATTGAGTTATCTGGTAAGTTAATGTGTGTATTACCCCCATTTGACTTTAACAGGTTCGCCAAAACGCCGTTAGGTTACGCTGTTAAACAGCTATAAAAACAGGATACTTTGTGTTTTCTTTTTTCGTTCTTTCTTTCTTTCTTTCTTTCTTTCTTTTCCTTCTAACATACCGTAGAAGTAACACCAGCCCGGGGACTTGTTCCCAGCATAGGGATATCTTTCTCCGGGTGACTGAACTCTTTCACATTCGCGTGTATCACGCATGCATACTGATACACACAATTCTTAATAACAAACTTTTAATGTCTTTTTTTTTTCAACTATATTTACACGCATAACAATGATGACTCGCCATTTGCATGCGCAGTTTTGTTTGCCACTGCTTTTAGAACAACTGAGAGCAGTACCGTTACAAATATTTACCAAGATGCTGTAGACTACCACTACTTGTATTGAACCTAACTTCGTCATACTGTAATATTAAATATAATCGGGAGTGGTCTTATATATAACCAAATACGTTAGTTTTTACGCTTCTGATTAAAATAGTCATGAAAACTAACAAGTTTCTTTTTAAATTCTCAGTCTTTTGGTAATTTCAAACTTGGTTAGATGAGCATTAAGCTTCTTGTCTTATTCTGGCAAAAGGCAACAAATTTCGGGCACTCAGTGAGAAACGAACTTTTAACACAACAGACAAGTTTGCTGACCAATGACCACACGGAGAGGCGTTCACTTCATAGTTCTTTACTATACTAAGCTCAAGTTACTTTTAGTACGTAGAAAACTTATATAGAAATTATATATAGAAGTAGATACAAGTTAGGTCTTATATATTTAATTAATCAGCTAACTTACAATTTATATAAGAGGTTAAAAAATAATGTATTCATTGTTTTAATAATTGCAATGATAAAAATGAGTTTAAAACGATCTTACCGATTTATCAAGATAAAAACCACCCAATTTCCTCCCGATTAAACGGAGGTGTTACACGGTTTGATTGAAAGAAATATCAAAGAAAAAAAAAAAGAAAGAAAGAGTGTGGAATTGTCTGATGATGCGTTTTTAATGGCGGTCTTCATGTAAAGATTTATTTCATTGACAAGTATAGACGCCGCTGCTGTTGCTTTCCAAAAGAAAGAAATATTTGATGCGGATACATTTTTAATAGATGTCACGTGATGTCTAGCTAGAAAAGTGAGTGTAAGTGAGCACTTTATACTAGGGCTGCCACTTTTAGTACTTTCGTACCAAACTGATACTTTTGGCTCCTTTTACATATGTTTGGTACGGAAAATTTCGAACGTTTCGACAATTTCCTTTCAAATTTATATTAAATATCGAATGACATATTGAAGTAAATTTTAT
Source organism: Acanthosepion pharaonis (assembly GCA_903632075.3). Taxonomy (NCBI): domain Eukaryota; kingdom Metazoa; phylum Mollusca; class Cephalopoda; order Sepiida; family Sepiidae; genus Acanthosepion; species Acanthosepion pharaonis. Next base: position 2,956,525 of record CAHIKZ030001446.1, on the reverse strand, counting down.
CTCAGCTTTTTTTCTCTTTTTTTTTTTCAAGGCATTTGAATGACACAACTGTATTGAGTCAATTCCGCGTAGTTTGTGACTTAACGGATGCTAATAGAAATTGTTTAACAAGTTCCGTTATCACTTCTGTAATTTAAAAAGACGTTTGAATTTATTTTAATCTTTAAAAGAAAACTAAAAGACAATGACTGAAAAAGAAGCAAGAATTCAAAGTTTGCAAGTGATATAGATCAAAACATAACATATAAAAAACTGAAACCCGTTGAAAGTTTCTTATTTTCTTTTATGTGCCTTATCCCTTCAGGACGTAGGCAATTATGGATCTAATTGCTCGTCTTTTGTAGCTCTTAATAAATTTTGTCTATTTCTTATCTGTCCTAAACGTTACTCCGCCATCCATTTTTATGTTGCGGGGCCAATAAGGATGTCGCCCCAGCAAGCTTTACGAAGAAAGGTGTGAACAGCTAAGACAATGAGGGGACAAAGGCAAAGTTTTAAGAAACAATAACGTCGATTTTATTTATCCAAAATGTACAAGAGTGTACACTGGAGAAATATGATTGAATCGGTGTCGGGTCCGGTATGACTGGTTTTGTTTAGGGGTAGTTGATTTCGGTCGTATCGGTGAAACGAATGTAGAGTTGGTCGACGGCGGTAGCTGGTCGACTGCCAGACGGGAGAAATTGTCAGGAACAACAGCAGGTTGATCGATGTCGCACGAAAATTCGTTGTATCGGTTACGACGAGGCCCTAAACAGGGCCGAGTCAGAATAGTGATACGACTTCACAGGGCGGATCAACCGCGGGAACGGGATCGCGCCGAAGTGTAACACTTAGCGAAGCTGGTCAGAGAGGTGATACGTTTTCCAGGGCGGATCGACAAAGCACCGGAAGCTCACAAAGGTAGCGTACTACACTTTGATCCATACCCCCAGGCCGAGCAGTTCAGTATTTATCGATCCACCCACGAGGATAGAATGTGGCACAAGGCCGGTTTAATGTGGGTATCCCCGAGCCCGTAGGCTCGGTCAAAAATATAGCCTTTTTGAACCCGCCTTGACGGATTCAGGCCCTGTCTACCTCCCCGAACGAAACTTTGGCCTTCAGCAAAGCTTCGTCCGGGTTCCTCTCTGCTAATGCAGAGAATTCGACAGACGGCGACTCGGAAGCTCACAAAGGCAGCGTACTACACTTTGATCCTAGCCTCCAGGCCGATTGGACGAAAAAAGGGGCTAACAATATGTGGAGCGATTTATTCAAGTACTCCCTGGCTAGAGGCAATAGACAACCGTAGATATTAAATTAATCTCAATGTTGTTCGATGTTTGAAAAAGCGCTGCCTAATCCGATGCTCACGAGGTACGGTTTTGACTCAACCATATTGGACTAGTCGTCCGGTTTCTCGTATGTTGCTTAACTTAAATCTGCGAGATCAGGGGTTGTGATGGTCAAGGTCGTCTTTCTAAGGAGCGGCTAATGGCGGCCGCGACATTTACTCAAGCTCGCTAGGCAGATTATGCGTTGTTTTCCTCTGTACCACTTGCCTTAAATCTGTCATTAAAATATTAAATTGTCCACGCACTCTTTCCTCATTATGTGCCCTAGTAATTTCAATTGTCTATTCCTGATGTTAAGTATAAGTGTTCCTTTTGTTTCCATTTTCTTTAAAACTTCATCGTTACTTACATTTCAGGTCCAGGTATTCTAAAAAAAAAACCCTTCTCTGGAACCACATTTCTGTTGCTCCAAGTCTCTTCACATCTGTGGGATGATTGTCCAGCATTTACTTCCATATAGTGGAACTGATATTGGAAAACAGTTCAGTACTCTTTATTTGTTTCTAGCGATTTTTTTTGGTTCTTAATACTTTGCTTAGGTTTTGGAAAGCATCATTCTCTATCCCAATACACCTTCGGATTTCACTGTTGCACTTTCCGTCCTTTGTTAAAACACGCCCTAGGTATGTAAATTGTTGTGCTTATTTGATTTTGGCATCTCCAATTTGTAATTTGCATGTTGGACTGTCCCTTTTGCTGACAACCATGCACCCTGTCTTCTTGTAATTGATGTTTAGTCCTTTTGTAAAGCATTTTGCAAATTATACAAATGTGAAATTGGAGGCCTTTATACTTATTGTAAGCAACAGTAACACGATTAAACATAGGAATAATGAGATGTCTAAAATAAATTATTTTACAAAGGTTTGTTAGTCGCTTGCTCATGTAAAGAAAGTTAAAATGTTTTCTTTTATTGCAGATTATACTTTACAGCCTAAGATCATCTTTCTGGTTTCTTTATAAATATTGACCCTGATTTAAAAATCGTTATAGATTTGAGATGCGTGAGAACCGAATGCCTGTACTAACGTAATTGGTGTAGTTTTCTTTGAAGATCTTATTTCCAAATTAAGAAGGTTAACTTTCTACTAATTATAGATGAATCTACTGATGTTTCAACAAACAGGTATCATGATATGAATAAAACATTAACGGCTAGCAAATATTTAACTTATTTTGGAGATGCTGATGACCCAACTATTTACTCTTGTCTTTATAGTAAGTCCGATAGGCCAGTCAAAGTGAAACTTGCAGCTGCTGCCTAAAATCACCTCCAATCAGTTGTTAACTGGAGCAAGAAATGGCTTGTAAATTTTAACGCCTCCAAAACGAAACTGCTATCTTTTAATCACCATAGAGAACCATTTTTGCCTTCCATCAGCATGGCTGATGCTAACCTCCAGGAGAGCAACTTATTGGCCTTAGGTTTTCCACTGACATGAAGTGGAAAGATTATATTGAATCAATTCTTGCGTCTGCTACAAGGAAAGTTGGTTCACTGTGTTGTGCTGGTCAATTGTTCCCGTCAGAATCCATTTTGCACATTTATAAATCTATCATTCGTCCGTGTATTGAACATTGCTGCCATATCTGGTCTAGTGCTACTGTTATATATTTTGATCCAAAGAAGGGTCTGTAATGTTATCGGCCCTGACCTGGCACCTCAGCTTCAGTCATTTTCCCATGGCCATCTGTCTTTTCTGTAAATATTTTCAAGGCAATCTCCTCCTTGGTACCTTGACTGTATGAATTTAAACGAACTACTCGATTGGCAACTAGGTCCCATCGTTTTACTGTTGAAATAGCTAAATGTAATCGTAAGTTCTATTCTAATAGTTTTTTCTCGCACTTCTCGCCTGTTGAACTCTCTTCCGGTTTCTTACTTTCCTGCCATCTACAATCTTCAAATATTTAAATGCAACGTCAATCGCCAGCTTCGGATTTGCAACTAGCAATGCTAATGTAACGGTAAGAGTAAAAGGTAGCATTCAAAAAGTAGTTAAGCTGACAGTTCAGATGACATTTGTATATGCACGGCTGTATTTGTCATTCAATGCCTAAAAACACACGTTCAAAACTTCCATATTATTTAAAACAGCTAACATACGTTTCAAATAATCCCAAGTGACTTGCTAAGTATAAAGAGTTTCAATATTTCAGTAATAAAAATACTCATAAAATTATGCGTTCACTTAAGCTGGTAGTTGTGGGCTACACACACATATACCCTCACACCCTCTATTTTGTAAATTTTAAATTCAGTTTCATTGAATCTATGCGCGAACGTAGTATAGAACAATATCACATGACAAAGAGTAAAAATAATGGACCAATCAAATCGTTTTATTTTGGTGTTTAAAAGTCTTAATTCCGAGGCCTCTAAAAAGAAATAAAAATAGGATCGGCAACGAAAAATTCAATAGACGCACTCTCTTTTGACAGAATTCCATTTCGGGTACCAGTGACTTCAAAGGACTTGTCTTCAATCGTCTGTCCCACTTTCAAGGCCACAGCTTAAAGTTCAACGTACTGCACTCTCATTATTATCCCCATCTCTGGATGTAAATCTCTTTCTCTCTCTCTCTCTCTCTCTCTCCCCCTCTCTCTGCGTGTGTGTTTGTGTGTGTGTGAATCACCTCTCTCTTTTCACGCTCGCTTGCACATGCATACATACAAACATTTTTTATTAAAATTCAGACATCGAGAAAGAACATCCATTTCAAACAAAACTTTTCTTTGTCAACCAAATTTAAATTGAACCAATTCAATTTCATTTTTTCTTTCTTTTTTTTTCTATTGCAACAGTTTTCTTTGAACAATACATATACAATTATCGTTATTTTAATTCTGTTTATCCGTGTATGTATTGTATTGATTTATCATTGATCGATTTGTTGTTTTTACGGCTTATCACCCTTTTGCAAATTATTAAAAGCCAGAAGAATACTTTTTTTAGATTGTAAGATTTTTTTAGAAAAATTATGATTTTACTGATAAAAATCCTAATCATTAACCCATAGTTAGAAGGAGATAAGTAGATTCATACCATTCCCAAAGGTACTTGCGCGTAAGTGAATATAACAAACCCGACTGGAATTCGAACTCGGCTCTCCGATTTTCAATACCGAGCTGTTATCTATTACTCCAAATTTACAGCACCGGGTATCTCCAGTCGGTCATTCACCTAAGTACTGACTTGGCTCGACGTTGCCGAACTTCAGTGATCGTACGAGAACCGATGTTTGAACATGATATGACCATAAACCAATGCTAAATAAGTGGCTTACTCTAGTCTTGTTTTTCACTGTAGTTATTCTAGAAGACAATGTTCACTTCGCAAAAGTAATCAGTGCAGAATCATATCTCAAAGATGAATTATGCACTTTAAACTTCTATTTTACCAGATTTATTTGTTTGTTTAATGGTATATCAACTACTTATGGGTCATTTAATGCCGAAATTTAATTTTCTTGAGAGTTTTGAAGTAATAAAAATATATTACTCTGCTTTACAATTGAATACATGGTAGATGATACACATCTTTTGTACATATACACGTTTGTCTTAACATAATTACTAGAGGCAGTGATATGTGTGTTTTATGTTGAAAGTTTTGTTGAAATTATACTTTGGAATACAGTTTGATTTCTTTAAGAAATTGTAGGATATTATATGGATTAATGTCATGGTAGAGTTCTTTCATGTTGATTGTAATTTTACTATAAATAGATATTATTGGTAAGTTTTTATATGAAAATGTATTAAAAATGTATTTTCATACTTTCATGGTGTTTTGTTTTTGTTTGAGAGTTCAGTCTTTGCCCATAGCTGGGACTCTTACCAGGTGCTACCACCCTGGGTCTGGGTGGACCTGGGAAAAAAAGTAATTAAGAGGTGTTTCCAAGCTCCTCATACAAAACCTTCAATCTCCCGATCAGAAACCATGCTGCCGTATGTAATTTATCGTCATACTCGGGACTAATTTTACTGGACAGCAGTCGGTTAAACTTTTCATACAAATAGTTTTAGTATCTACAAACTAAAGAACTCTGTTGATGGTATTTTAAAAGAAATTCTCAGTAATTTTATGAAAAGAGATTTGATAAGTAATAATGATGTGTCCTAGAGAAATGTTTCTGATTCTTCCTATTAAGTTAAACTGGATTAAACCTACCATGCAGCCGTTATAGAAAGGATCTACCTGGAGAATGTTGATAAAGTTTCCTTAAAATAACTACATGATGTCCAAATGAAAACATTGATCTCGCAAATCAAATGTAGCAGACGTAGTGAACCGGAACCCGAATCGAGGGCGAAAGCGGAGAATGAGATTTTGCCAGCGTCTCGAAGTGAGAGGGTTGGTCTGGGTATGTAGAACTTCTATTTGAGAGAAGGCGGGTGCCTCGTTCAGTCAAACGAGACCATCTTGGAGAAAAGAGTGAGTTCTGTCGGGGTACACCGTACAATAAGTGTAGTTAATCTTTCTCGCATAAAATATTTGATAAAATGAAATTTCTTGAGACTTTGGTCCGGAAGAGGTTACACACGAAACACTGACTGTCTCTTGTTCCACTTGCAAAACGATGTCGGAATAAGTATATCAGAATGGCATGGTGAGCTGGTCAATAAAGAATGGTGAAAGGTTATAAGTGTGTTGGTAATTAGTCATTGTCACAATTAATATATTAAATAAACTTTTATAATTGTGATAAAATTTAAAACTGCAACTATCTTTTACAACTAAGTTTTTGTACGTGTATGGTGTGTGTGCGTATGCTGATTTTCTGCATATATATGTTTTCATAGTAAACGGTTTTATGATTTGAAATGTTAACAGAAATGGGTGTCTGTCTAATATTAAAAAGAAGTTCATATATTTAATTAATGTCATTATGCACATTTTACATAAGGAAATTAAGTACCGTAATTTCTCGAAAATAATACGCATTTTTTTACTGTAAATTAAGGTGATAGTAGGTTTGCGTATTATAAATAAGTTTAAACAAAAATATTTTTTTTCGTTAATGATTTATAATAATAAATACGTACTTGTTGTTCAAAAATAATAAAGATATTATCCCAATTTTAATTTTAAATCCAACAATAATAATCCAACATTTTTGTCAATAAATTTATGATTATCAGTAACCGCGTTTTTCATTTGGCGAAAACATTAAAAATCTATAAAAAGGTCAATTTCGAAGGAAGGATATCTAGTTAACAATTTATTGAAATTTTAATTTTCATCAGCATCATCACCACTTTCTATTATAGAATCAATATCTAAATTCCCATTAAACAAATTATCATTCACAATATTGTCTTCGTCCTGTTCAAAATTATCTTCAGCCTCTTCATTCTCTTGTCAAAGGATGTCATCTTCAGAGGCATCCATGGCTGTCGTGAGATAATACAACTTGAAACCTCTCTTTATAATATCATCACTGACGGAATACCAAAATTCTTAAATCTGTTTTAAAATTTGCACTATAACTCGCACGTTTTGACGACATTTTGGCGGTAAAATAAAATGTTATATTTATTGGGAAAACCGCATGATAATTTTCAGCATTATTTTAGCCGCTTCGTTTCGATTTTATTCTTAATGTCAAGGTCGGCAAAATGTATTCGTAATTGTTTTTTTGTGTTTTTTTTAACAAAATTTATAGATGCGTATTATACATAGGGATAGATATATTTCTTAATTTTTGGATCATTTGTTGGAGTGCGTCTCATTTATGTGTGCGTATTATTTTCGAGAAATTACGGTACAAATGCATTAACTTAGAGAAGCTGGCATTTCACTTCAATGGTCGTTGAATCTAGCCGTTTCGCTTCTATCTTTGAAGAAAGGTTATCGTAAAGCCTGGTTGAGTTGACTGACAAAGGCCTGTTGCAAAGTCTCGTATTTATTTTCAGGAGATACAAATTCGAAGGTCTTTGATTTTGTTCAACCCAACAGCGACTGCTTAGAAATTCTCGTATTGTAAATCATGATATGTTCTCTAATACGTTCACAGTTTTAAGATATTATTTTAGATTTTATTTTTGGCGACTTTTTTCCTGGAGTATACCGTTTACGTTGATTCACTTTTGCTGTGGCTTTTTAACATATATCTGAAATTTTTACATGCTATTTTAATCATTGGATTTTGAATATTACTAAAGTGTTTTCATTTACATTGTAAAAACTAACGAAAAAAATGTTTAATACGACATGAGGTTTGCTGGTGACAAAAAAGACTACGGTGGAAACGAGACACGTCCTATATCTAAAGCATCTTGTAGTTAAAATAGTAAAAAGGGAAAAAGTTTTCTGAACCCTCTTATCTTCTTTTGGATAAAGAGAGTCGCTTGGCGTAGACATGTCTACGAACTGGCAATTTTTAGTTAACTGACCATAACCTGTTGCGAAGTCTCATGTTTATCTGTTTTTAGATGGATACAAACTAAGAAGTTCTTGAATTTAGTTTAACCATCAGAGATTGCTTTAAAATGCTCTTTTTATATTTCATGAGCTGTTTTTTTACGACGTGCGCATTTTTTCTTTTAATTTTATTTTTGGCAATTTTCACCTGGAGTCTGCTGGCTAACTTTAATGCCTCAAAAACAAAACTGCTCTCTTTTACCAACCACAGAGAACCCCCCTACCTCCCATTAGAATGTCTGATGCTCAACTCCACGCGAGCACCTTTCTGAGACTGCTTGGTCTCACACTGACCTGAGATGGAACAAATACATTGAATCAATAGGTTCATCTTACCGCAAGAAAAGTTGATTCTCTCTGTCGCGCCAGAAAGTTTTTCTCGTCCGAGTCCATCCTTCAAATCTATAAATCAACCATTTGCCCTTGCATGGAATACTGCTGCCATATATGGTCTAGAGGCCCCGCTGTTCGTCTTAAGGTTCTCGACAAAATCCAGAGACGTATATGTAATGTGATTGGCCCTGATCTGGCATCTCGTTTACAGTTTCTCTCCCACAGACGTGCCGTCTTTGCTACAAATACTTTCACGGTAACTGCTTCGACGAGCTACTTTCGCTGGTTCCCAAATTGCATGAATTTAAACGTGCTACTAGGTTGGCATCTCAGTTCCAACCTTTCAGTGTCGAAACGGTTAAATGTAGCTGTCTCTTTTACTCCAATAGCTTCATGTCTCGCACTTCCTGTCTGTGGAACTCCTTTCCTCTTACTTGTTTCCCTGATCGCTATAATCTCCAAATATTCAAATGCAATGTCAATCAACATCTCCAGATGCCTTGATCTATTCCCCATCCTTCTATTCATCTTTTCCTCTATCAAGCTTCTTTACTCTTGCACCCACTCTCTGTAACCCCTTGCGTGCTAGTGGCACTTCCGCCTTGCTTGGGGTGAAATGCTTAAAACTAAGTTTATGTTGGTCCTCTTTTGGTGTAGCATTTTTACAAATCTCTGAATTTTTTATATCAGATTTTTTATCGCTATTGTATGTGACACAAGGTCAAGGTTTAAAGTGGGTTTAACGGCAATACCAAAGAAAAATTTCTCAAACCCCCTCGGCACTTCCTCTTTTGGGGACGCCTCAGGCGTCGGGTAATGACCCCAGCCCTCTCTCAAAGGTGAGGTACTGTCTGGTGGGGGATGGCCTGTTCCGAGTAAGGCCTCCCATAGAGGAGAATATGACTGAAGACTGTGTGTACACCATCCTGTGCAGCTATGGTAAGAAATATAAATGAAAAACAGATCGCCCTCTTAAGGTAAGACTGCAAGAACATCATAAAGCGGTAACACGAGGAGAAATAGAAAAATCCGGCATAGCTGACCACATATGGAGGGAAAAGGGAGATCACCGCCTCCTGTGGGATGAGGTTGAAATAATAGACAGAGAACATCACTGGAAAATATGAAAACTTAAGGAATTAGCACATATGCTAGAACACAAAAATCTCCTGAGCCGATCAAGCATAGAAATGAATACAATATGGGAACCAGTAATAAGGAGTGCAAGAGAAAAGCAATGAATAACAACAAAAAATGTCATATAAGCTCTGGTAAAAAAAAAAAAAAAAATACAATAAAAATAACAGAAAAAATTTAATACGAGCACAGGTAGAAAAATGAAGGCTGAGACATTATGTTTAAGTCCCAGAAATTCATACACAGATGTCCTCATGGTACAGTGGATAAAGGTTGTTGGTTATAGTCAGTGACTAGACCCTAAGAGTTGTGAGTTCAATACCAGGCTGCAGCAGTAGTGAAACAAAACTTGGAGAGTTGAGTTAAAGGGAAATAACTGAGACATCCGGAAGAGGCATGGCACGTGGAACTAGAACAATCTACGGTTCGAAATTCCAATCACCTGGCTCAACCAGAGCGTACAACGGCCGAAACGTTGTGAATAATAACAGTCTGAATAATGTAAATAATGTAAGTAATCATAATTACTACTTCGTTTCAGATATAGACAGTAAAAGTTCAAAGCGAAAACAAAAGAAAAATGCGATATCAAGAGGTGAAAAAATGGGTTTCTGGATTTTTTAACAAATTCCAAGTATATCTATTTTTTCCGACAATCAACTGATTTTCAGTTTAACAAAAAAACAAAAAAAACAACAATTTGACAACGAAATTATCAGCATTATGATCATCATAACAATGCATTGGCACTTCGTGTTTTGTTCAAAATTTTGGACAAAGTCAAAATTTGATCTCGTGTAAGAATAAAATAACAACTATTCCTACATGATATAATTTTTTTTTACACATGTCGTAATTTGTAATTAATTTACTCTTACTTACTTTTTTTAGTCTAAAAAAGTAAACAGTAAATAAGTAAGACTAAGAGTAAATTAATTACAAATTATGGTATTGATTACATTATCGACTTTGAAAGAACTGAAATATTAAGAAAGAAGGAATTAACAGTTTTAGTTCTTCACTTTTTAGTTTTTCTTGACGTTTTTTACCAGTGCTACACGTGCTGAGAATGCCATAACCAACTTAACAACTGTAACTATTCTAAAAATAAAATGCAAGAGAAGAAGCACAACTGACATCAACAACAGCAGAGCAGCAGCAGCGAAAGCTTCTCTTTTTTTCTGAATTAATAAATGATATTTATTATTTATTTTCTTATTTACTTTGTGAAAGCCAAAAAGCTTACGGTTTGTTGATTGAGTCAAAGGGAAGTTGACTAATAAAGAAATTAGAAATATTTTAATTTAATTTGAAAAGAATTATGAAAATTGAAAACTCTGCCTTTAGTTTTTAGTTTATTCATATAACTTTTTAAAACTCTCTAAGTTATTCATATGACTTTCTTTCCTATTATCTCGTGTTTCGTAGGGTTTAAAAATAAATAAACCTTAGCAGTTCTTTTTTTTAATTATTGGCTACACTTTTTTTATCATTTTCCCTTCTTTTTCTATTAGTTTGCTTGCCTTTTTGGGAAGGCGCACGAGGGTTGTTACAAAACGCAGACTGGAAACGAAACTTTTTCTTGTATTATTTTCATTGTTAAAAACCAACCCACTTCCACTTACAATCAGAAACTTAAGTTAACCCTTTCCGCATGTCACTGTGCTTAATAATAATTAATTGATCAATGTTAATTGCTAAGATTATCAAATCCATTATATTAATTTGTATTTTTTATCAACAATATTATTTTTAATTAACTTTAGTTTAGTCTTTGTTAAAAGGGGAAGATTTCTATAAATGAATTTGTACATATGTATTTTCACTTCTTTCCTGACGTGCCGTTTTGTCTTTCGGCAGTCCAATAGTAACTAACGGTCACCTTTACAATAACTAAATCAATCAATAAAGTAAACCGTTAGAAAAGAAAATAAGAAAAGTAGACTATGGATGGAGTGATTAAATAACGTAAAAGATAACGTAACAGAAGAAAAAACAGTTTTAAAAAACGATTAGACAGTTAAACTACAAAAATGGGAGAGACAAAAAAAAAGAGATAAAATAAAAAGAACACGAGAAAAAAAAAGAAGTAAAAACAGAAAGATATATTCCAAAATGTTTATGAAAGTGGGAAATGGGTAACCAAAAGTAAACTACGTGCGTAGCCTAGTGGTTGTGGTATCAGCGAGCGTTGTCAATTTGGAAGTTTTGGTTTCGTTGTAAGGCGGTTAGAATCTAGATAATCTTTTCCCAGTAATAATAGTATAAAAGAGATAATAATAGCTATAGATTAATTAGAAAAAAGAAAAAGAAATTCTAAAGAAAGAGCACATAAACAAGCAAGATTTTTTTCAAATGATATTCAGCTGTGAGAGAAATGAAAAAGGAAGAGAAAAAGTAACAAAAGAAGTGAATGAATAAAAAGAAACCCTAGAAATTTGAGAAAGGGTGTGAGTGAGAGACTACTCACTACTGAAACAAAAAGTGGAGAAGTTGAGAGCGAGAGAAGAAAGACGAGAATAGAAGTTCTAAAACGCCTAATAGATATGAGAAAGAGGAGCAAAAAAGGTTGACAGAAAAAGACAAGTTTAAAACAAAGTTGCGAGAAGACTTCTGGAAATATCAGCAGCAGCTGAACCATCAGCAGCAGCTATAACAGAAATAAACAAGAAGTGATGGGGGTGAGTAAAGGATCAAATGTAAAAATAGGAATTGGGCTGGCGGCGAACTGAAAGGAGGCAGCCGAAGACGCATGGGATAGGAAAAACAAAAAAAAAATCATGGCTTCCATCACGATGAGGAGTGCAACATCTTCCTCCTCGTCGTCGTCGGCGGCCGCTAGTCGGGAGCGGACGACAAATACAGTTTTGACCGGCGGCGGTTGTATCGTGGGGAGAATGCTGACCCTGGACGATCGTCCGGAGGCAAGGGAAAGGCACATCATCAACACAAATCATACGGACTACCAGGGACCTCACAATTGGCGACAGTGTCTAAGACACGTTCGATCTCTCTCCCCTACCGCCGTTGAAGATGGCGACCCCCGGATTCGAACCGTTGACAACACAGAAAGGTTTGCATCTTAATTGATCAATGTCCCCGTGTTATCGCTTTCGCTATACAATTTGTTATCGACCTCCGCGAAAAATAATAATAATACCATGAATTCTTACGAATTTTGTTTTAGAAGTTCATGACACCAGAAGCAATTTACGGGTGTCCGGCTAAGCAATAAAAATTAAACAACCAAAAAAGAATTTAATGAAGTTATAGGTTTTTTAAAAAATATATAGAGAGTAAAAATAAAAAGTATCCTTTTCTTTTTAAATTATTTCTTTCTAATAACTTTTTTCTCTAGTAGTTCGTTCTAGAACTTTATGCCATTTTCTCTACCTACAATATTTTGATTGGTTTTCTCGTTACTTTTTAAAAACTAATAATAATAACAAATTTTTTCTGAAGTAACACATTTCAATTTCATTTATTTCTACGTAGGTAACTCTATTTTTAAGATGTTTAGTTTACATGAATAGCATAAGTAAACGTTGAAATTTTTAAGTTTCATATTTCAGCACGTCTAGCGATCCGTAGCACGAAGCATGGCCTTGTGCATTTGTTTTTCTCGGGCCTCTCTGAACCCTATAAAGTTAGAAGTGTTTTTTTTCTCCCTTTTTTTTTTCTCTTCTTTTAGATCCCCCCTCCATTATTGTATTTCACTCTCCTTTTATAGCAGGGCTGTTAATAAATATTCAATAATCCCTTGTCTTTGTTAATCCTTACCTCCTTAAATCTTCTTTTCTTCTCACTCTCTTTTTTCTTTTTTTTAATATTTTAAAAAGTGACCCTTCAAAATTTTATCGCCAGTTGTTTTAAGAATACGAAAGTGAAAGTAAGCCTTGATTGAGAAGTCGAAATAGAAAAAAAGTTGGGGGGGATCGGCTTTATCGGGGCAGCTTTTATTAAATCCTCCTGTTTATTGTATTGTTAATCTTCATGGGAAGTTTATTTTGTTTATTTATTTTTGTCTATAAAGCATGAAGCTTACCTTTTTTGATTTATCAAAGCTGCAAAGCAGTTATTTCTTTTTTTTTTTTTTTTTTTTTTTTTTTTTTTGAAGAATAATTTGGATTTATCGGCAAGCGTCAAATTCAAATCTGAAGTCTAAAATAAATAAATCATGAGTTTCCTTAAAATGTGCTCGCATCGACACTAGTCTTGTGGGTAACTTATTTTTTTTTACCTCGTATCTAACTTGCAAACCAAGTGAATTTATTTATTGTTTGACTTTATCTCTTTCTTGATTTCAGTTATTAAACTATTATTTTTCTTTACACTTGCCTTAAAAACCTCTGTTCTGAAAAAATGAAATCGATTTTTCTTTAAAGAAGGACAGTTTTTTTTTTATTTGTAATAAAAAAATCGTTATCTTAACGATCTTTTAATTACTCAGTCTCATCCTTTTTACTTTCTTGATGATCAATCGATATATATTTGTTTTAAAAGAAAATTTTAGGATAATAAAATTTATTTTATTGTCAACAATCAAAAAAAAAACTTTAGCTTTGTTAGCCTTTAGGATTTTTATTTTTTATTTTAATGTTATTTTTCCTTTTAACTTTACACAGAAAAAGAAAGCACCTCAATATTGTCATTCTTTATTTAATTTTTAAAAAGTTTAAATTTTAAAAGCTTTTTAATTTTAAGTTCTGATATTAATTAAATAATTCCTTTATTTTTCTTTTAAGATTACGTGTGTACGTTTCTATCTGATTTCTACTCTGCAATATGCTGTGATTAAGAAATTTTATTTTGCTTCAGCTTCAGTGTACTACTTTTTCTTTTATCTCGTCGCCTTTCTGAAGTGGAATAATAAAATAAAATATAATAAAACTGAAAGTAAGACAACACTACAGCTTTCAATAAAATCGGAAAATTGTCTGAAAAAGCGAAAGGTTTTTTACCCACTCTTAAACAAAGCAATGTGGACCAACACGTATCCCTATTTTTAATATTTTTTGTTTATCAAACCTTATTTTGTACAAGTATTTTTATTATAAAAATATTTTCGATTTTCTCTTCTTTTATTAATATTTTGTTGATTGGCCATCAGTCGGAATAATTACTTTTTAAAAAAAGATCTATTATTTTGTTTGACAGCATTGATTTGAAAGTTGTTTATCACAAATTGGTTGTGTTTGTTCGTGCTTTTTATGGGTGTGTGTGTCTCTCTCTCTCTCCCTTATTTAGGTGTCTTTCTTTTTTTAAATAATAATATCTTTATCATTTTTTTTTTTTAAGTTCTTACTACTTAACGAGTCTTTTCCTGGTTGTTTGACAATCCATGCGTACCCCTTTTCAGTGTTTTGGCTATTTAATAAGTAATTTTAAAGATGAACGATCTTAATTGGTACAATAACAAAAGAAGGAAAAAACATTTCGAAACTGCTTACGTTGTGATATACACTGTTGAAACAATCAAGCTGAAAAACAGATTTCTGATAAAAACATCAAAGTAAAATTAAATTTATGAAAAAAGAAAAATATTCCCCGCTTTTTGTTTTTTTTTTTCTAAAGTTCTTAATTTCAAAAAGATTCAACATTTGTTTACAACTTTTTAAATGACCAACAACTAAACGTAGGAAAATAAAAAAATAATGAACAATTCGCAAAGATTTTTTGGTTATAATTATAACATTTCTATCAAGTATTTCCCATTAAAGAAAAAAGCTAACCATGCTAAGCGGGTAGGAGAAAAAAATAACAATTTTTTTTAATTCATACGAATTTTCTTCTTAAAGAGAAAAAAAGCATTTGTGTTTTAGTTTTACACATTTTTATTTTTTACAAATAAAAATGAATATCTCTAAAAATGGTTTTGTTACTTTGTATGGATGCTGAGTGTAGCAGACTTTTTTCTTAAATAAAGAAAGATTTAATTAAAAAAGTAGAATAAAAAGAAAGCTGATATCACGTTGATTAGAAATCTGTACTGATTTGTTATTTGATTGTTTTTTTTTTATCTTCTACTCAGGTTTTGTTTTTTCGTTAATCTACTCGATAATCGCTTTTTTATTATTTATTTTTATTTATTACTTTTAAAATGATATTTTAGTTAATTGTTTTCTTAAACATTTTTGTTTTTGAGAATAGACTGTATTGGCAAAAACAAAAGTAAAACTGAGTTTAAAAAGTAAAAAAAAATGTAATTGATTTCCTACTTATTTATTCTACCCTGTTTCGATTTACGACAAAATCACTTTTTTGTTTTGTTTGATGGTTGAAATTATCCGCTGTTATCGGACAATTACACTAGTTTTGACATTACATTTTTAATGAAGTTAATGAACTTCGTCATAAAAAAAACTAAAACGGTAATAAGCACTTTTTCTTTATTCTTCTGTGCGTATTTTTTTTCTTTTTTTCTTACCAGTTAAATGTCAAAAAACGTATTTACGATAGAACTGGATTCTTTGTAGTAGTTCCTTTTTTAAAGAATTTTAGTTTTAAACTCAGTTTTTTGGTTGAATCTGTCAGTATTTTTAAAATTTTAAAATAAATACTTGTCATTTGGTTGCCGTCATAGTAGCAGTCATTTAAAAACTTGGTTAAAAAAAAGTTGTAACTTATACTATTTCACTCACACTTAAAGTGAGTGAAATTTATAGTATCATAACTTACAACTTCTTTTTTTAATTTTGATACAGACTGTTGTTACTTTTTTATTTTGAATTTTTTTTTTTTTTTAAAGAAACCATTCATTCATTTTCTGGAAAATTTTCATTTACCTTCCGCATGTTTTGATGAATGTACCAAAAAAACTAAATCACTAAACAAACAATAAACATTGTTTTTTGTTTTATTTTATTTTTTTTTAGGCAAATTTGTATACCAACGTGCCGAAAAATTATAATCTTCTCCACCCCCTAATTAGTTTTTCAATTTTGTAACATCTCTTTAAAATTATAATTTCTTTTTCTTTCCTAAAAAATACAATGCGACTATTTTTTCGGGATTTAAAAAGCTGTTTTACATAAAACATGCCATAAAAATAATTTTTCTCTAAAGTAAAAAAAAAAATATAATAAATTCATCTTTTTATTCTTTATCTTTTTAACGTTTTTAAGTGCGTATCTCCAGTTTCCATGGATGGATGAAAAAATCTTTTTAAAAATAATGCCCTTCAGTTTCAGACACACTCCATATCTTCCAATTCCAACTTATCGCTCTTGAGTCTGTCCAGCAGTTTAACCAAACCTTAAAAAAATCGTAACTTCTTCAGTTGTTTGTAAATAGTAAAATGTTATATAATGTGAGTACTGAAAGATCTCTGTTCAACTCCCTTTCCAAAATCAGAATTTTTAAAGCTCTTTTTTTTAGTCTTTTTATAATAAGTACCCATTTTGCTTCCTTTCACTTTTTTTCTTATTGCTTGCTTTTTTTTCTTTTTCTTTCTCATTTCCTTTTTTGCGATTTTATTTCTTTTGATATCCTTGACCGAATTCATTAACTCGCCGATTTTTTTTTTTTACTTCACTTTTCTTTTCATCTTCGAAAACGTATTCCCAAATCATTCTTTATAACAAATGAACTGCAGAAAAAAAAACTATTTTACCTGGTTTCATATTGCAAATAAACAATCTAAGAAATGTTAAGAATTTTTTTTTTTACAGTGTAATTTTAGTAAAATGAAAATTTTACACTTTTTAAAATATTTAATTTTGGACAATCTGAAGTCCTTATATATCCAGTCTAAAAACTTGAAAGATTTAAAAACAGTACTTATGTATTTTCAAGTTTTCTCTTGTCACCCCCAAAACACTAATACCCACCGCCTTTTAAAGACAATTCAAATTGTCAAACATCACTACTCTCTTGGGAAGCATTCTTTAAAACTGGCAATGGTAATAATTGTAAGGCATTTAATGGAAAAAAAGGACTTTTGTTTCCTATAGAACCGAAAATAATTGTGTTGAATAGTGTGAAAAGTAAAAATTAAAATGTAAAATAAAAATTGCATGAATACAGCTTCTCTCTTCAGTTAAAAATCACATTTAAAAATATCTGTATTTCATTCAAATGGAATCAGTTACTTTTAAGTAGGAATTTCCTAAGTTTTAACAGTTAAAAAAAAAAAAAATAATGAACCAAAATTAGGACAGTTAAAAAAAAATTTAACATTATTTTGGTTCATTATTTTTTTTTTTTTTTTTTTAATAAAAACCGATCTCAAAACTTTTTTTAAATGAATCAATATTTCTTAAGTAAGAGGTCTCTTCAATTCAATGAACCGTGTAATGTTAATTATTTTAAAATTATTGGTTTCATAAAAATTAAATTTAAAAACTATCAGGAAATGTGAAAATGTTTGTTTTTGTATCGTTTCATTAGGCTCTACTCATTCTGATTTTGAAATTAAGACTGTCAAAAAATCTGAAACATCATTTTTTATGTTTGGAAAGTCGTATTCAGAAAAAATAAAACGTGATGGGAAATGATCAAACAAATGGAAAACACTTTCAAGATAAGTGTTTCTTTTAAAAAGTGGAAGCATATGGCTGGAATTCATTATTCAATTAATTTTTGCTATGATCTTCTCATGAGTTAAAAAAATTCGAAAACGAAAAATTGTGTGGATTAATAAAAAACAAAACTGCTACCATGCATTCTTGATTTAAAAAAAAAAAAAAAAACAATTTTCTCTCCTGTGGAATGCTATTCATTCATTCTAAATTCCCCCACCTCACCCTGCTTCATATCTTCGTGCCTCAAAGGTGACCCAACAAATTTCGAATTGTTGAGGTTACTGTCATAGGTACAACAACAACAAAAATATTCAACGCACACATTTGATCAACATAAATAAAATTCGAATTTAATTCTTTATTGCCGCTAAAATTAATTTTCATTTTAAAATCAGTTAATTGGAATATGATTTTTTTTTATCACTTTTTAGCTTGTCATCCTTTATTTTTGCATTCTTTCAGGTTATTTAAAATTATAAAATTTTGAACTAAACTAAATGCTTTATTTAAAACTAACTTTATAGGCTGTGTAGTGTTACAGTTTATGTAATCAGTCATGTAATTAATAATTAATAATACTTTATTCAGATTTAAAATTCGTTTGTAAAAATGTAGAAGTTGTAGGGTCTCAGAATTCATAACCTGCTATCCATTAAACTAAAATTTAACAAAAGTTTTTTTTTTAAATATTAATAGCTTAAACTGCTTCTTTTTTTATTTAAATTTTGAAAGGATTTTCATTGTCTTTTTAAAAAAATTTAAGCCAGTGTAACTATAATAATGGGATGGTTTAATTCAAGCATTAACCAATAATAAATGTTTTGTTACACCTCACCACATCTCAAAAATTAAAATAGTTAAAAAAAAAAAAAAAGAATTAAGTTTAATTTAATTTTAACAATTTTAAAAATTTTCACTATCTTATTTTTTCCTGCAATTTTTGCACTAAATTAGTTTTCAAGCTTTGATCAATTATTGATTTTCTTTGGGTAGAAGAAGCTACAAGCAGGGAAGCAATTACATTATTATATTTTTCCATTCGAAAATTACCATCCACTCTTTAAAGTGTGCGTGTGCATGAATGCCAGTAATTAATCATATTAGCCATAATTACATTTTAAATTAATGACTTCAAAAAGTGCTTGTGTTTCTAAAGTTCCTGCTTGTTTAGCTTCAGTAATTTTTTTCTTTTACCTGTACAAGGTCCAAGAGCTTCTCAAGGTAGAGAGTTACTGTTGTATCTTGTGTTTTTGAGATAACAGAGGGAAATAAATAAGGAAGACAAACTCGTAGGTAAGTAATGAAATAGGTTTACTACACAAAGGTAGTAATTGATCAAATCCTAACTCTCCTTAACTCTGCTTATTTATATGAACAGACAATTCCATTCATTTATGTCCTATATGACAGAGCAAGAGGTACATTTTATCCAGATAGGTAGGGAAGATAACGGTTAATCTTAGACTTGAACAGGTTAAGGTTATAGTGAGTGAGCAAACATTCTCTTGGTAGTCAGTTCCACAGAGCAGTGGTACACAAGAAGTTACTTGAATGGAACTTAACATCTCACAAATGGAATATCGAGGAATAAGGGTGGTTTGTTACAATGCAAGTGGCATGACTGGTCCTAGCCGTGAAGGTTAGAAGTAGCAGAATCAAGGAATACATTTTGTCCAAACACTTTCCATGGAAGTAGCAATATAGCAGTGAGAAACTTGCCACATTCAGTCTGTGAGAAAGGGGTTGCATGGCAGAAAATAATTCTTTCCATATATGTATGAGGGAATGCTGGAAAGTTCTTGACTCTAACTACTTCTAAAATCCTGATCATTGAAGAGTTTGGTTAGTTGTGCTGAGAACTTTTCAGCATACCCACATATGAATGAAAATACATTGTACTGCCTTACCTGCAGTGCTTATAAGAATCTGTCTTGCTATATAACTTAATGTGAAATTAAATGATGCTTGACATGTTAATGTGCTAATATTTTATGGATACTGTGTAAAGTAACTGTTGAAGCTGTTATTTATATCATGTCAATGTTATGATTGATTTTTAAGAAAGATTTTATGTAGATTTTTTTTGCACGTGTTTTAAGAATGAAATAGATAGGGGTCTTTTGATAATTAGGGAATGTTCATTTGTATTCAGTTTCTGTTTTTTTTTGTTTTGTTTTTTTTAAATCTTCAAATTAATGTTTCATGAATGCCATCTTCCTTAATCTCAAACAGAAACCAATCTTTTTTTTGGGAGGGGGGGGTATCACCCCAAGCAAGACAGTAAAGATACAAGGGGTTACTGGGTGTGGAAGAATTAGGCACAGAAACATTAATAATGAGCGGGAAAAGAAAAGAGTAATCAGGACAGTAGATAGTGATTGACATTGCATTTAATTTTTTGAAGATTAAAGTTGGCTGGAAAGCATGGAGCAGGAAGGGAGTTCCAGAAGTGCGAGAAAAGAAATTGTTAGCATAGAATTTATAGCTACATCTAGCCATCTCAACTGTAAATTGATGAGATCTTAATGCCAGTCTAGTACTGTGTTTAAATTAAGAAATTCTTGGTACCATAGTGAAGAACTCATTCAAACAATTACCATGAAAATATTTACAGAAAAGACAGAGGGAGGCAATCTTATGGTGGTGGGAAAGTGACTGAAGCCAAGCTGCCAGATCAAGACCTATAATATTGCTGATTCTTTGGATTTTATCAAGGAGCTCAAAATAAATAACTGGTACCAGCACATATGTGGCAGCAATATTCTAAGCATGGATGAATGGCAGACTTATAGATATGCATGATAGATCCTGGAGAGAAAATTGTTTCATACAACACAGTGAACCAAATTTCTTAGCAGCTGACCTAGCAATGGATTCAATATAGTCTTTTCACTTCCTGTCAGCTGAGAATGTTAGCCCGAGAAGGCACAATGTCACTTTCATGGAGCTTAGCATCAGCCATGCTGATGAAAGGTAGATTTGCTGTAAGGGTAAAGATGCAAATTAAATAAACTGATATCTATATTTAATATCATCCATGGCCGGTGTGATCATAGGGTCACTGGACAGCTGAGCATATGACCATCTCCCTCCATATGTCTCAATTGCATGTCTCTGTGAACAATCTTCCAATTCACTCAGGGAATTTGTCAGATCATTTTTTCCTGTTTGCCTCTTTTTTTTCTTTTGCCTAAAGTGGTACCTTTTAGGATAGCATTTCAAGTTTCTTTTCGTAACAATGATTATGAGGTTTTCTAATGAGCCTGTTTTTTGTTTGATGGTGTCTTGCACAGTGTCATTTGTGATGGGGGCTATGTAGGAGATGCATAGGATGGTTCTGAAGTATCACCTTTCTAATGTCTCTAAAACTGGTTTTTATATATTAAATTTAAAGTAGAAATGCAATATATTAATAAAATATTTACAACTAATATTCACTAAGCATGTAAACCTAAAAAAAAAATTAAATGTAAATTACCTCTTCTGCAGAATAAACTAGGTGCTAAGAAGTTAGGAAGCAATAATTTTGTGCATGTAAGAATTAAATATTGATATTAAACCAACTCTTGAATCCTCTGAAATAAAAATAAAAAGGACAGTGACCCTTGCTATCTTGACAACATTTACTTTTTTCTAATTGCATTTAATATGTTACAAACTGAACTAAACACAACTGACTATTATTAAAGGATGAAAACTTTTGCAGATTTTGATGTCATTCTGAGATTTTTTTTTGTCCAAATCCATGAATTTGTTTTGCTCATGCTAATTCTAAAAGAAAACACTATATAATATTCACTATCTTTTATCCATAATGTTGAATGTGTTAAAAATTATTCAGCTTTTTAACAAGAAAAAATCTTGAGTTAAAAATTGCTGCAAAACATTATTGATTTATTTAAGAAGATGGAATGATCTATTATGACGTCTCTAATTTGTATTTAGATACATTGTATTTATTTTCAATATTTTTAATTTGAATTGTTCACCTATATGGCATATGATCCATTATTGTTACAATAAAATTTGTGTTTTATATGAATACTACCTTATAAAAATTGAGATATAGTAGAGTTGGGTAGGCATGAGACCCTTGACTGGGCTTTGACTACACTTTTCTGAATAAAATGCTTCATTTAATAGTTATAATACATATGCTAAAATAAAATTGTTGCCTGAGTAGTCTTGTTTATGAGACCAATCATCAGTTGATTACACACAACTGAGGTACTGTAACAAACTATGCTGGTCTTTGTAAAAACATTTTATTCTTGTAGTATTTAATATCAATTGCTTTTACATTAATTAACTGAGCAATTGGGAAAAAAAAGAAAGTAAATTCTCATAATGTTTTGAATAAGTTATACAGAAGAATGCATTGGGAAGCTGAATGAATTCACCTAAAGTTTATGTCTAGACATATTGGATGCCAAAAATTTAGAATTTAAATTTAAAGCTTAGTGTATTTATAACTTCAGCATCCATCTTAATGTATACCACATAAATACTCTCATATCATGCAAATTTTGAAGCTAATTTTAAGAGGGTTGCATCATACATGCAATATAAAATTAGCATGTGTACTTCTGGTCCTGGCTATGCTGTTGACCAAACTATTTACTGCAGTCAAATTAGCTTCAATTTTAGGTCTCCAAAAGTTGCATGATATACAAGTATATATGGATTATTTTAAGGAACAAAAGTGTATTACATAGAATTGTTTTCATTTTGTCATTCAATTATTAGCTAAGTTATATTTACAGCTTACATTTGGGATGTAAAAGGAAATAAAAATAAATAATTTTATATTTTAATAGTTTTTAATTTTATTGGAAATATAAACAAGTTATCTTGTTTCCCATTTATTAATAAGGTTGATTTCCTTTTTCCGTCTTATTTTAGAAGTATATGATTTTTTTGTAATCATTTCACCCCAAGCAAAGCAATAATGTCACTAAGACAGAAGTTCCTGAGTGTTAGAGAATGAGAAAAACTACTATTAAGGAGGGAGGACAATAAAAGATTAAGAATTAAGAAGACGGATTATAACAATTGGCATTACATTTGGGTTTCCACTTCTTTCTAAAGTCTGCTTCAGCTCTGTACTCCTAATGCTTGTTCTTTCTTATGTTAATCATACACAACTCCACATAGTTACCTGCTACCTTGAGTGGCACTCGGGTTTTGTATAGGGGGAACAATATTTAAAAAAAGCAAGCAGTTGGAAGAGAGTTTCACAACTGAGACATGATAGAAGAAACTGTTAGCATAGAATTTACATTTAATCTAGCCATTTCAACTGTAAAATGATGAGACCTTGCTGCCAATCTAGTACTGCACTTAAATTTATAAAGTCTAGGTACCATGTAGAGGAAAATAATATTTATTTTGAAAAATACGAACATCTGGCACAAAGGGTGAAAAGGTAAGGCTAGTCTTATCTTAAACTTAGCTAACCACAATTACTGACTCAAACATACCACAGTATTCTTTTTCTTTTTTTTTTTTTATCTTTCTTTAAGCATTTCACTTCAAGCAAGGTGGTAGAGTCACTAGCACAAAGGGGGTTACAGAGAGTGAAAGTGAGAGAAAATACTGTGTATAGAGGAGCTTGAGGAAAGGATGAACAAAGACTATGGCAACAGAAGATGGTGATTGATGTTGCATTTAAATTTTTGAAGATTGTAGTTATCAGGGAAACAAGTAAGAAGCAAGGGAGTTCCACTGTTGGGAAGTACGAGGAAAAAAAATACTGGAGAAGTGGTGGTTGCATTTAACTATATCAACAATAAAAGAATGGGACCTACATACCAATGTAGTAGCATGCTTAAATTCATATAGTCAAGGCACCAGGAAAGATAGTTCATCAGAACAATTGCAATGAAAATATTTGTAGAAATGACAAGGGGAAGCCAGATCCTTTTCAAAAGCAGTGGCCAGATTATCTTTGTCAATGCTGCCAGATTTATTATTGAGATATTAGTAAATGGTAGTGTCATCTGCATAGATGCAAACTTGAGAACTGATGACATCAGTGAGATCATTGATAAAAATCAGAAATAGCATAGGATACAGGATAGACACTTGGGGAACTCCTGTGTTCATATGGAAGGAATTGGAAGAGAACCCATTCAGGATGACCTTCATTTCACGATTTGATAAGAATGATAGGATTAAACCAAATAATTGGCCTGTAATACTGTAACCCCAAAGCTTTAGATAAAAGACCAGCTTGCCAAACTCTGTCACACACCTTTGAGATATCTAGAGCCACAACTCAAGCTTTGCTGTTATTATCAAGAACTTGATATACATATTCAGTTATGGCTGTATGTACATCAGCAGTAGACTGGGCAAAACATAATCTATATTGTTTGTCAGAGAGTAGATCATGAGAGGTAAGATGCTTAACCACTTCAGCATTGATTAAAGCTTTGAAGTTGTTGCCAAAAAGCAGTAGGAAACTGATAGGGCAGTAGTTAGAGGAGTTAGAAGCTTCTCTAGAATTCTTAAAAACAGATGACAGGAGGAATTCCAACAGGCTGGAAAGCAGGAAGCAGTGAGACAATAGTTGTAGAGTTTGGAAAGAACTGAAGCTAACTCAGGAGCACATTTCTTTAAGACAATGGCTGGTATCCTGTTGCCTCCATTTGACTTATAGGAGTCTAGTTTAGAAATGATGTCCAAGACTAACAACGGAGTTATGCACATATCACCCTCAGTTCTAGCACAGAGTTCGGGTGTGGGCACACTGGAGGATTCAAGAGTTGAGCTGGATGAGAATTTTTGAGCAAAGCATTCAGCCTTATCTGCTGTAGATGTAAGGACCTTCGAATTACACCAAAACAACACAATCCTACTTAATATTCTTACTACAGCCACTATAATACCTCAAAATCTTTATGAAGTCTTAACTAGTTGTCAGATGTGCAATTTGTCTGTGGGGAAAGAGGAAAATTCATCGGAACAATTACCATGAAAGTATAAAAGACACAGGGAAGCTATGTTATGGCAGTGCAAAAATGACAGAAGCTGAGATGCCAGGTCAGGACTGATAACATTGCAGATTCTTTGAATTTTATCAAGAATCTCTAAATATATAGCAGGAGCACCAGATGAGATGTATTTATTGAACATTTTTATTGATAACCTTTTCTGATTAAAACACTAATTTCTGCACCTATTCCTGTTTTTCTAAGTTTATAAAAGAGTTTTTTTGTGAAATTTTGTTTCCTTGTATCAATGCCATGTATAGTGGTCCCATTCAAATATCAAACCTCTTATTAGCAGCCAACTTGTGTATATGACTGCTTTTGCATGGATAAAATCGCTTACAATGTTAATTAATCTCTCAAAAATAGCCACCTTTTATATACCACTGGTAGATACATTTTCATGTCAGAAACCCTCACCTTTGCTTTGGGTTCTTTTGTTCAAGGATATCCCAAGTACAGGGTTTATATTGGCTTCTAAATGATTTTTAAAATTTCACAAATTGAAAACTGATAGTCTTAAATTACCACAAGTTTTGAGATGATGCATTGTCATTAGTCATTTTTTTTACAATTTTTTGTTTTCATCTTATTTTTGCTGCAGGGATTGGAAATTAAAAAAATCTTCTGTTGATATTTGAATCTAATATCATTATTTTGGTTATGAATAAAAACAAAAAAACAAAACAAAAACACTCGAACTAGAATAAAACAAAAACTAGTAAAAAAATTACTAATGAAGGCTGATCATTGACACCTTCCATTACATTATATATGACAAATATATTCATAATCTTTACATATGTGGCTTCACAGTAAGGTACTTTGATCTGGTGTAATGGTTAGCAAGTTTGTCTTGCTCCATCAATCATTACTGGATGCTCCATACTTGTGACTTTGTGTCGCATCTAATCTACACTTTGTTAAAAGGGCACTTCTACATGGTGTAATGGTTAGCATGTTTATCTTGCTAGATTATGACCAAGTAATGAGTTCAATCCTCACATGATACTCCATATTTGTGCCCTTGTTCCACATCTGTGCTATGTTTAGTAAATTGTTCACATTTTATATCTGGCAAAGGTCGCATCTTTACATAAATAAGCATGTTAATATTATTTAATTTAAAATCTATACTTATTCTATAATAATAATATCATTTTAGAGATTCTGTCCTTTTCTATATTGTTTTCTGTATTGCTCTTGGCAAAATAACATTGATAATTTCAATTTCTACTTTTAGCAACTTTATTCATATTCATGAACAGAATTGGGTGACTGAGAAAAGCAAATAATAGAATCTCTTGAAACCCAAATTCATCTTAGTCTTAAAACTTTGCTGACTCCTTCCTCTAATTGTTAAATTTGGTATTATTCTGAATCCTCTGCAATGTTTTCCTCATACAAAAAATGGGGTTTTTGTACTTGCCACTTACATCATGAGATCATTTTAGCTGTAATAAACTGTCAGCCATATTTGTTTTTCATTTACAGCTGAGGCAATTAGACAACACTCTCTTGTGACTTGATACTGGATTTTCACCAGAATTACCATAGCCCACTTCCTCCAATGGAAACAGATTATTATCAAACATTGTTTGACTGCAATAATCAAAGACATTCTTCCTTTATCTTTGCTCTTTTGAGACTCCTCTCTTTGCTATTGTGACTTGTCATCTGAGTTTGCAATGATTTATCTTCATCTGAAAGATCTTTCTCCCAAGTTTCCATATGTTCCTCTCTTTTCTTCTTTTATTCTTACAGCTGTGGCTTCTTTCCTGTCTATTCCTGACCCTACTATCGAAATCCACACAGGTATCTTTGTCAATAGTGAGCTTTTCTGTAGATGCCAGCTGTTAGAAATTAAAGTGTCATAAGAATTTATCCTTTGGCTCAAGTGCTTAACAGATATTTGCTTTTGTTATTCTTTTTGCTTTTAAAGACCTATAAGAATTTCCTTCTGACAAACTTCTCTCTTCTTGTTTTCTTTCCTTACACTTATTGCCTTTTAATTTATGGGGCAACAAAAAAGCAGATATTGAAACATAATGGAAAAGAGGTTCATTCATAAAATAACCTTGACTAACCACATCATTATGCTTGCCCTAATCTCATTCAATATCATGTTGCCTTATGTATTTTACAATTGTGGATAACTGATATTTACAGTATCATAAGATACTTCTACCATGTAACCTAGTACTACCTGCCACATGGTTCAGTCATTGGCGATTAAACGAGTTCCCCCACAAGGATTTTTGCAGGAGGAGGATAGCTAAACACCCAGCAGGATTAAAAACAAAACCTGTCAAAGGACGGGTGAACCTTCTTTTAGGATCAGTAGCCATCTTGCATAATGGCATAAACTGATCTCCATAGCTATGCATGAAGCCAGTGTGATGATGACTTGAAATTGCTGGATGGAGGGCTTCCTAGTTTGAAGTCAATGGCCAGTTTCCCTGACAGAATCAATAGCCATGTGTCCATAACCAAAAATAGTCTTCAAGTTAGAAGACAAAAAATGAAGTTGGGAAAGTTTACCAGTTGTATAAAATAGTTGGAAGTTGGAAAAACTTAATCAAAAGTTGAACAGACAGGCAATGTAAATATTGTTCAACAAAACTTGTTTAAAAGAATTCTTGCTGCCTAAATACACATTGTGTGTGTATGTGTGAAAATTGTTCATGGTGTACTGATGAGCTTAAATAGAATGTAAATACAATAAATTTTTTGCCAAAAGCTACATTGACAAGAATTCATCTTGTACATTTCTGGTAAAATCCGTCTTTAAGATATATATATATATATATATATATATATATATATATATATATATATATATATATATATATATATTCAAACTCTGAATAATATTCACCATTGAATTAAGTTTATTGATAACAAAGATTATGTAGAAAAATACTTGTATAAACTAAATGCTTTTTCATCATTAGGTTGTGAACTAATTGATGCATTCAAACACAAACTCATGTACACACAATTCTTAGATTACTCAAATGGAAATCTAAAAAAATAATACATTCTTATTTTTTTTAATGTGAATATTTACAGATATAGAAACTCTTATCCACATCTTTAACCTTGCAAAATTATTAATTTGTTTTTTTTATGGCTTATCAACTTTTTGAAGGTTATTTAATGCCAGAAAAGATTTTTAGATTTTATAAATTTTCTTGAGATAGTAATGATTTACTGATACAAGTCCTACTATTTAACCCATAGCTGGGTGGGGGCTAAGAGATGGCTTCATACCTTTCCTAAGGGTATTTGTGTATAAGTGGATATAACAAACTTGACTGGAATTGGAACTTAGCTGCTCGATTTCCAAGTTTAAAGCACCTAGTATTTCAAAGCAATCAACCATCTAGGTACTGAACAAGCTCAGCGTAGCTTAACTTCAGTGATTGTACGAAAACTGGTGTTTCAACATGATGTGGCTGTAAGTCTCTTTAAATATTTAATTCAGAAATAACCACTTAGAAAAATGCACAATATATTAAATTATAATAATGCTAATAAATTTATCTGAATTTCTGAGATGTAAGCCCTATATTTTAAATTAGCTTAAAAACTGCCCTATTAGGCAGCAGTTAAGCTAACTCCTGTGGAGGGCTCTTGATTGGGTCTTTGGCTTGTTCAGGAGTTTGAGAGTCCCTAAGTCTTTGCATATTCTCAGCATTGGAAGCTCCCCTGGCTGGTGTTTGATCTGGGTTTTCATTTGCATGGGGCTTCTTTTTATCGCTGCAGCCTTGGCTCTTTTGATCACAATCTGATCTTCTGTTGGCAGAAATTTCTTTTTGCAAGGCATACTGCTGCCATATGCGATAGGCAACAATAAACTACAGAAGAACTCAAAATTGATCACTGAATTTAAGTATTGCATTAATATTTAATCCTACCTTTTAAAAGTTCAACAATAATTCTTCTGTCACCACTTAATTTAAAGATAATTCGATGTACCTAGGTTCTTTCTTTCTATACAAACATTTTTTGTTTTTATTTCATGGGTGGCATTTGCTGGATTTCGCGATTAATTTCAATTATTCCCAAATTTATTTCCAAGTTATAAAAATTATCAAACAAAAAAATTTATTACAAAAAATCACCAAAAACAATTGCAGTAATGAAAACTTAGGAATCCAAAATTTCAGGATTTCAGATCCAGCTGAGAATCTTTTTAATTTGCTCATGGAGTTGGCCTGATTTCAAAATATGATACATTGGGCTACAACCTCTAGAAGTAAAGTTGAAAAATTGTGACACACTGACATTGGCATTTATTTATATAGATATCTTCTTTTGAAGGTAATATTTTGCATGTATTTTCTAATAGATGATATATAAGTAATAATTTCATACTTGCTGTGTGACTCTTAGATTGAAAAGAAAAAAACATTTTGGTATATTTAACAAGTCCTAGCCAATTATATCACAAGTTATCTAATTTACTAGTTTCATAAGAAATGACTGTCTTATTGAATTGTAAATATATAAGACAATTTAGAACACTTATTTTGATATGTTTCACTGATCAGAAAAATGGATTTGTTGGTGAAACATGTCAAGATAAGTTTTACAAATTCTCTTATGTATTTACCATTCTATCAGATTATCAAAAAACTTAAACAATTATTGAATTTTATGTATCAGATCCTACTATAAACTTAGCCTCTCAAAAATTAATATTTACCTAAAAATTCCATAAATAACTATGAAGATTATTATTTCATCCTTTCTCTTTGCTTTTATTAATATTTGTTATAAAAAAAATAATTTGGTAAAAAAAAAATAATTTTGAGAGGATATCAAGTATTTAAAACTGCCTCCTTCAAAGAACAAGCTGAACCGTTGATCTCTCTCCCCTCTCTCTGTCATATTCTTTTAAGATGTGGAGAAAGCTGACCCTTCACTACTTTCTACTGCATTCTTGCTTCTTTATGACCTCTCTTTGTATTTGCTTTCCTTGTTCTACTATCCACTTAGTTAATTATTTTGCTCAAGGTGATAAGTGCCACTAAGACACTAGGGGTTATTGGGAGTGAAAGAGAACAAGAAGACTTTGGCATGAAGAAAAGACACTAAAAGAACAGGATTCAGGAAGAAAGAAGATAGTGTTTGGCGCTGCACTTAAATTCTTGAGGATTCTATATAACAAAGAAGTAAGAAACCAGAAGAGTTCAATGAATGAGAAGTACAAGAAAAGAAACTATTAGAATAAAACTTATGATTACATTTAGTTAGTTCAACAGTAAAACAGTGAGACTTAATTGCCAATCCAGTAGCATGCTTAAATTCATGTTGTTGAGGTACCAAGAGGAAAGCTCATTAGAACAATTACCATGAAAATAAAGAAAAGACAATGGTAAGCCATGTCATGCTGGTGGGCAAGTAAGTGACTGAAACCAAGTTGACAGGTCAACACTGATTGCATTCGGTCATTTGCTGTTTTCTTCAACTTCCCTTTCCTTCAGTGTTTCTTGAGAGTGATACATTTTCCAAGCTTTCTTTCTTCATAATATGTCCCCAATTATTTCCACTGATTCTTTCTGATTGTTAGCAGCAATTTTTCTATTTTCCTTAAAATTTCCTCATTACATGTTCCACCTATGGTATTATTGGGATTCTTCAATAGAACCATATGTCTGTCACTTGAAGTCTCCTTTTTATTTGGAAGGAAACTGTCTAATATTCATTGCCATGAAAGTGGCTAGACATTATACAGCACTCCATCACTTATTGAGCACTATGGAGAAAGGGAATTTTTAACAGTAGCTGCTCCTGCTTAATGCATAGTATCTTGTATGAATTGAGTGGTGTGACTGCTGATTTAGAGTTTATATACATCACATATATAATACAGTAAAAGATTCCTTTTCTCTGCCGTGCAGCGATAGCTTAGGGGTAGAGTCTCTGACTGATGCCAAATTGGTTGAGTTCTGATCTTGGCTTGAAACAATCAGATGTCTAACCACACTGATGAGCTGTGATACAGCAAAACAGTCTGTGTGTATATATATATATATATATATATATATATATATAAAGTACATCAGTTTGTCTTTTTTCCTAAGGATATTTCCAGTACCTTGATCAGTTTCTGAAATGTATCTTTTATCACTCCTATATGCTTCCAGATTTGCAGTTAATCCTTTCTTTTTACTTTCTACAACTATCTTACCTCATTGTACTTTCAGTTTTCTTTCTGAACCTGTTGTCAACACAGTGTCTTCTGCATAATGTATCTTGTTATAGTTTTATATCTACTAATAATAAATCCTTGTTGTAATCCACTTTCTAGTTTAGTTTATTCACTTGTTCTCTGTCCACATGCCAGCTGCTTGTTACCAGTACTGTTTATTCAAATATCTTTTTCATATAGTTCAAGCTTTCCTAATATTCCAAGGAGTTTTTTGTATTATACTATATTGAATACCTTTTCTTGAAAGGTATTCAATATAGGTATCTATGAAGTATAAGTTATTGCTCACTCTGATTGTATTATGATAATGAAAATGTCATTTCTTATTCCAGTGTCATTAACTAAACCACAGTGTTCTTACTCTATGTCAAGTGTAATTCTGCTATTCATTAAAATTCTAATTATTAGTTTTGCAACATCACTCATCAGGTTGATTGTCCAATGGAGCTTTCATTTGTTTTCACATGGTTACTTTAGCATTGATATGATAATTGACCTTAAAATGTCCTCTAGTATTTCCCCATTTTCTAATAAATATTTGCTAGGTCTGTTAAATTTATCATTATGTGTCTTCAATTGAGATACTAAAGAGCATGGAGAATATGCAAAAAACAAAACAAAAAATTAAATCCTATTCCAAATTTTTTTCTGTTTTAACAGGTTCAGTTTTAATCTCCACCACCACCACAACCCCCAACCCCACACCATTTTGAAAGTACCCTCATTTTCTTATATGTTTATCCTTTCTTAATTAAATCCAGGAAATCCTTTACTGGGTTTTGTAGCCATTGTATTTCTTGTTTCATCAAAAGAGCTTGCTAAGATCAACTAGTTATGGTAAATTTATCTAGCCATCCTGGGTATGAGGATAAACTACATCCGGCAGCAAGACCTCTGATAGGGGTTTTTTGAGGAATGTGGAACCACCTTTTAATTCCTGTTTTTCCCAGGCCCACCCTGACCTGGGGTGGTAGCACCACCTGTTAGGTCCCAGCTATGGGCAAATAGTGACCCCCCCCCCAAAAAAAAAAAACTGGTGTCAAAACACTGTGAGAGTATAAAAGTACCTTTTCATAGTAAGAAAATAGCAGCAAGAGATTTTTGTGGAAAAAAAATCAGTTGTAGTAGATTTTTGTATAACAAAAAAAAATTAACCAACCTCTCAAGAAAATAAAATTTCAGCTTTTAATGATCCATAAGGACTTGATATGTCATTAAACAAACAAATAAATTTTACCTAGTAAAAAAAAAAAAAATTCAGTTAAATAGGCAAATCAATTTTGTCCAATAATCTGTTATTCAATTAAATTTATTTTA
Organism: Acanthosepion pharaonis; assembly: GCA_903632075.3. NCBI lineage: Eukaryota > Metazoa > Mollusca > Cephalopoda > Sepiida > Sepiidae > Acanthosepion > Acanthosepion pharaonis. Next base: position 2,924,240 of record CAHIKZ030001446.1, on the reverse strand, counting down.
CTTCATTGCATGCTTTTAGTATTTAAAAACTGAGTTACACTGGTAGGTATAGCTTAATGGTCTGAGGTTTATATCAGTGGCTGCTGCAGTCTAAGGTAAAATTGGGTGAGGTTACATTATGTGAGTTTATATTATGGTTACTCAAAAAAAACTCTTCCTCTTCAGATCTTGCTAGGAAGCCTTTTCTAATTCATTGATCAGGCCTGTACTTGTGACATCATCTGTATCTGTAGAAATAATCATCTACTTTTAAAATGTAGCCATTTTTATGACATCCAAAACTGACATAGAATTGAAAATAACTATGAACACTTACAACTGAAACACCTTTTTTGCTATAAACAATAAATGAAAATGTTCAGTGTTATGTTTTATGAAGATAAAAAGAACTGTGACTACTTCAAATTACATCCATTAGCAAAGTTCAGAATTTTCATTAGCTGAAGAGTTTTATTTCTGTCCATATATTTAAGTAATTTCTTTTGATAGTTTTAATGATTTTTACATGCAGTTAATTTTAAGCTTGGGATATTCAATTTAAGTCTATTTTAATTCCAGATGTTTGTACATGTAACATGAGGAAGAGACAAGATTATCCAGGCCAATGGTGGACACCATTTAAAGGATAGTTAAATAATGAACTATGATCTCCCAGAATTGGATTACAAGTTCATATTGTAGAAAAGAAATGATTGGTTTCATTGTTTTGAATGAAGATTTCATATTTAGGAGGATTTTTCTCTGATTATTACAGGCCTTTCCATGTCAAGTCTTGAAGAATTATAACAGTTCCAGCTGTAGTTTTCCATTCAAAGTTCTTTTAGTCATCTGCCTGCTATGCTTACAAACACCAGAAAATGAAAGCCAATCCAGACTGGCTCAGAATCATATCAACAGATGATGTCATGTGACTCAATTGGAAACTATGTCCAGTTTACCTGCCACATTTGAATTTTTTTTCTTTGTAGAAGTACACCCTTGTGTAGTAGTAGTGTGTGAGTATGTGTTAAAATATATATATACACACATTGAGGTAATCACCCAGTGGCGACAGTGTGTTTCATGCTAAACACACTCATCAGGCCATATGCATTGTGTTTTTGCTTGACTATTTATATATACAGGTTAGTATGGCATTGTGGGTAGTCTATTATTTTAATGGTTATTTTAGTGGTTGTGCTAGGAACTATTGAGTGAAAATAATTGTGAATTTGAAAGCAGTTTTTTGGTTATTTATAGTGTTTCAGCTTTATATAAGAACAGTGGAGCTCAGTCAGTGGCTTTAGATATTTCAAAAGCCAATTGACAAGTTTTGGTTTGCTGATGTTCTTCAAAAGTTGAAGGAGTTATAGTGTCTCTGACCAAATATTGGATTTGATCCAATCTTTCTTAATAGATTGTGTAATGAATGTAGTGTTGAATGGCCACTTTTCTAGATCCTTTTGCATTAATGTGTTGGTCTCCATGGGTTTTATCCTTGGACTTGTGTTGTTTCTCATTTTTATCAACAACTTTCCTGATGTCATCAGTCCCCAACTCGATATTTACACTAATGAACCAACTATTTACTCATTTCTGATAGGTCTGATAAAGCAAAATGGGCAGCTGACTTTAAAAATGACCTCCAATCAGTTAAGTGGGATAAGAATTGGCTCTAATGAAATTTTAATGCCTCTAAAATGAAACTACAATCTTTTAGTCATCATATAGAACTATTTTTGCCTGCTATCAGCATGACTAATCTCCAGGGGAGCAACTCTTTGCAACTTCTTGGTCTTATGTTTTCCACTGACAGGAAGTAGAATGATTATATTGAATCAATTGCTAGGTTTACTGCTAGGAAAGTATAGCAACTAGGTCTCATCGTTTTACTGTTTAAATAGCTAGATGCAACTGTATATTCTATTTTAATAGTTTCTTTTTTCACACTTCTCATAAAGGAATATATATATATATATATATATATATATATATATATATATTTGTGTGTGTGTACAATTCCATTCTTGAAAATATTTAACAAGGAATTTATATTTTTATAAGTTTTACAAACAATAGAAATACCAATATAGAAAAAATTGTAAAATATTCGAAAATATTCGTCCATGCTTAGAATATTACTGCTACATATGGTCTGGTGCTCCTGCTATTTACCTTGAGCTCCTTAATAAAATTCAAAGAAGAATCAGCAATATTATCAATCCTGATCTGGCAACTCAGCTTTAGTCACTTAATCACCATGGTGTTGCCTCCTTGTGCCTTTTCTATACATACATTCATGGTAATTTTGGGGATTAGCTCTTCACTATGGTACCTAGATTTGAATTTAAGCGCAGTACAAGGCTGCATTTGAGATTTCATCAATTTACAGTTGAGCTGGCTAGATGTAGCTGAAAATTGTATGCTAACAGTTTCTTTTCCCACACTTCTCAAGTGTGGAATTCCCATCCGACATGCATTCCAGGCAACTTTAATCTTGAAAAATTTAAATTCACTGTCAATTGTTATCTACTGACCTTCTGATTACTCATTTCTTTCCCACTCATTAGTAATGTTTCTGTTCCTAATTCTTTCACATCTAGTAACCCCTTGCATTTTAGTGGCTTTACTGCCTTGCTTTGGGTGAATTAGATTAAAAAAAAAAGTATGCTTTATTGGACATTTATAAAGTGTATTCAGTTCCTTTTATCTTTTTTTAATTGTATCTTGTAGACCAGTAAACACCCTGTCTAAGAGGGAAGAGAGAAAGAGACATTTTATGTAATTAATACTTCCATAAGAGCTTATAGGAATTCATCATCAGAATTAATCCTGAAATAAGTTGGATGACTTTTTCAGTGAAATTAGTTTAGTTTCTCAAACAAATCTATAAGCCTGTCATCTTGTATTCAAATGTTTTTAATAACTGTACTGCTGTTTTCATTCCAACTATAACTAATGTAATGGGGTATATTGCTGAGCATTTAGAACATTCACTTTTTGACAATGAGACCCAGGTTTGAATCTGACCTTGTCCAATTTCTTAGGAAGGTTACTTGATGTTATCAGCCTGGGGAGGTGATCCCAGTGTGGAAAGTGCCTGAAAACCATACCACAGGTTGACCCAAACCATGTCAGTGAAATTGGGTAGACAAAACTATTTATATGCCTTCAATGGTTGTGTTAGCATGAAGTCAACAAATCATTGTGACTAAGGGTTTGAGCATTCTTGCCTTTTTCAGACTGTTGATCATACCAGACAATTTGCTGTCTCCCAGAAATTGTAGCTAAGGTCTGTCCAGCATAGTTGCACTTTAAACCGCAGATGGGCTCCATGTGTGTTGAATAAGCACAAATGTGCCTGATCAGGCATCTGAAATAGGGATTGGCTAGTTGCCTTAGTCAGACAGGCATACTCAGATACCAGCAGTCAGTTATTACTGATAACTAATGTACTTGTATTTTATACAAATATCATGGTATTGATTACTTATTAGCCATACCACAGAATTAAACCTGCTACCCTACTATTGATATTAGTATGCAATAACAAAGATATTATAGTATTCATGATATCATTCCTTCTTATATCTGCCTTAAAATCCCTCATGGTTTTATCCCAAAGAATAGGCATTATATAGAATCAGTTTTGTAAAGATATGATTACCCCTATTGTAGCGTCATGATTGTTTGACTGGCTACAGATTAGTTTTGGCCTCAACCATGAAAGATCACTAAAAAATCACACTTTTGATAATAGTAGATAATAGTAGTAATGTATGGAGGTGGTGTGTCTACAGGAATGCGGTTATGCTTGAGAACTTTCAAAGAAACTGAATTCAACATTTTTCAAATGGAATAAATTTCAACGCCTGGAGCAATTTTAATTCATTTTTATATAAAAAGTAATGATACAAGAAGTGAGAATGTATTTGTGTGCATACTGACAACTGAAAAGGAAGAACATTATAGGCTTTGCTGTTAAGAAATGTATGTATGTATGTATGTATGTGTGATGTGTCAGATGATTGTGTATATGTAAATTAAAATTTAAGAGGTACCTGCTTTCAGAGCAAAAAAGAGTGAGGGTCTATTGTTCTGTCTTTTTATTGTCTTGAAACAGTGCCACCTAATGAACATCATGGTAGACAAGGTGGGGATAATTACCAGAAATGTTCATTGAAATTTTCAACTTAAGACAATCTTTTGTACAATCTATCAAAGAAACCTCACTGAATTCTTCCTATGTAACAAATGAAAACTATTCCAATTCAAACTGAACTAATATGTCAATAAGCTGGACATTATTCCTTGATTGCATTTGACTACTGGTGATTTAACAATATAAAGTATATTGAGAATTAATCATAAATTCACTCATATAAATTAAAAAGTAAAAACGTTTGTAGATGGACCGATTTTCCATTTCAAATTTTCCTTAATTCACCTTCAGGTTTTAGGGATTTTCATTTTTAGTTCTGTTTTCAGTATAGAATTTGTTTTTCTCTTTTTTCTTTTTTTTTTCTTTTTTTTTTCTACGTTTTTAGTATAGATTTCTGTTTTTGCTTCATTATAATACTTAATAAGAAAGTGTAACAATATATAAATGTTATTAAAACAAGAAAATAAAAGGAAAATGAACAATTTTTCTACCCTATCATTATGGAGTGATAGGAAAAAGAAAGGATAAAACAAAGACAAAATCTCCACTACCACCTTTCATTTTTTTTTTTTTTTTTTTTTTTTTCTTCTTAAATCAAGCCAACTTTGTAAAACTTGGTTCCTAAATACTGTAAATTGTAAGGAAACAGTAAGTAAGGGAAATGTATTAAAAACATTACTAACTTTATCCTTTGATGTCTGTCGGATGAGGGAGTTAGAAAAGGCAAACATAGTAACAAATTAAAATGGCAGTTGACAAATTTGATTGTTAGCAAAAAAATTTCCATTTCAAAATCACAATTTCTGTTTCAAGTAGGCCATTCTGTCTTTACAGAAAATAAGCCCCTCTACATTTGTAAATCAAAAATCTTCATTACTAAACTCTTTTCCCTTTTACTTTATAGTTTAATTGACTGATTAATTCATTTTCTATGACTTATCAACCCTTTGCAGGTTATTTAAAGCCAGAAAACATTTTTTAGATTGTAAGAATATTTTTGAAGATAATACTGATTTTAATGTTACACACATTACTAATTAACCCATAGCTAAGGGTAGAAGGGGTGGATTCATACCTTTCCCAAGGGTATTTGCATGTAAATGAATATAACAAACATGACTGGAATTGGAACTCTGCTACTTGATTAATAATTCCAAGCCATTATTCATTGCACTACCTGCATATCCATTTTTTATTTTTCTTAAGACAGTAGTGTCCTTAATAAATCTTATTTATAAAAGCAATTAAAAGCTTTTCTAATGTCATAGTTTTATTGCATTTTTCATTTTATGATTCAGAGAAGATTTTCAGGAAATGAGTGAAGGTTTGAAAAAAAAAAATGATGATTTACATACTCTAATAAGTCCTGCTTTTAACTAATAAAAAAATTTTGAGATTGAAATATAATTTCTCAAAATTTCATGAAATTAACTAAGTGGGGAGTAACATATGTAAAAAGAAAAAAATTTTTACCAAGATTTTCTAAAAAACACAAAAAAATTACAAAATAATTTCATTCATTTCTTAACAATGAAAGTTTCATTAAAATCTGACAATTATTTGATTTTTGCAAGAATTGCCAAATCAATGTGTTTTTCACCTGCAAAAAAAAAACAAAAAAAAACTAGATTTTTAACCGAAATTTTAAACATGATAGAAAGGATTTAAAATTTAATAAAATAATCAAAAAATACCTTAGTCTTTCCTCTTAATAATAGCATGAACATTTTGACAATAAAACTTTGGTTCTTATTAAGTTTGCATCCTTTTTTCATCATGCTATGTTGTTTTTTCAGCAACAAGTGGCAGTGCTTATGTTACAGTGTTACAGTTTAAACTTTATATTCAAATCCAGTTCCCAAACGATTCCAGAATATGTCTGTCTGATTGGTCTACATCTATCTTAACAAGACTTTTCTCTCCTTGATGTAGATTCTTCCTCTTTGTTGACACAAGATCAGGAAGCTGGCTTATACTCATCTGCTGGTTACCTTTCATCTCTTGGTTTTCCCGTGTCTCCTCTTCTCTGATAAATTTCATTACTTCAGTAATATTTCACTTGTACTGTTTTATTTCATCCAGTTTTTCAATCACATTGTTATCCTTTTATTTTTTTATCACCCTATGAGACTTAGGGCTAAACTCTGTAAACTGATCAACCGTTTTCTGTTTCATTAACATTGTCTCCAGGGTTTATGTTAGCAATTCCTTCACTTGTTTTTGGCATATGTTGTGGCTTGTATCTTCTTTTCACAATCTCTCTCTCAATTCTCCATTGAGAACTGTTTTACAGATTTCCAGGAGCTTTGTTTTGATTGAATAACAAAAAAATTTCACCTAGGTTTACATGTTTACTCTTGTTTTATATGTGTTAAGTTAAATATTGATTTCTTTTCACCATTGTTTTTTTTTTCTCTTGATAATAAACATTTTTCAAAATTAACCCAATTGGAATTGTGGCCCATTGTTGTGACAGTCAGTGGGAATCCATGTTAGATTAGGGATAAGATGTTTTCACATAACCTGAATTTTCACAAGTGTCCATGTTTTCAGTTTTGATTTTCTCTATGATCCAAACATTATAATTCTATCAAGCATGAGTTGGTCACCTTTCTCAAATGATCCACTTGATATATTTACAACTGCATCTATTATGATTTTCTGTATTTGTGACATAATTAAACTCTAATGAGTTCTTGCAGACCTGTAACAAAACTGTTGAAAGGCATTTTGAGGCTCTACATGTTGGAATAGCTCTCTAGAAAATGTGATATTTGCTTCATCTTCTATTGTACTGCATTTTGCTGGACAACACCATCTTTGACAGTCTGTCCTTTTTCATCAGCATTCAACCAATATATCCACCAGAAACATACAGTTGCTGGTTTGTTGTGGCTGTCAAAGTTTATAATTCTACAATTAACCATGTTCTTTTGCATTACAGAATGCAGAAGCTGGGCCAGGATAGCCAGTGACTGGTTACAATAGCTTGTGGAAATGGTAGTCTGACAGTGGTGGATTGTCTTTGTCTAAGTTTTGAATATGATACCAAAATGGCATAAAATCAGCAAAGGGCTTCAGATCCTATATACATGCTAAGGCTGAATATGGCGGGATGCTAAGCAAAGAAGTGGGTATGCGTTTCCCTGAAGTTCTTCCTCCTGTTGCTTCCTATTGATTCTACCATGTCTGTCACTTTATAATAAAACAAATAATAAAAAGAAGCCGTCTTACATTGATACAGTCTATGAAGCGGCATTGGGGTCCATGGGGTCGAAGCCAGTGATGATACAGAACACAATACTTGTGTTATGTCACATTTACTTCTGTGTTACTAGTATTTCTCATCAAGCTAATGTAGTGTCTTACATACTTGGATGGTTAAAAATGAGCTCTTTGGGCTAATCCAAAAAGGCATACTAAAAGATAACTTCTTTTTTCTTTTCTTTTTTGCTTCCATAATTCAATAGGTAGTACCTCATCCTTGTTTATATATAATATATATATATATATATATATATATATATATATATATATATATATATATATATATATATATATATCTTAAAGTCTGACTAGTAATTAGCCTCTGCATATAATCCTCTGCCTCTACCTGACGACATGTTTCAATGAATTTAGAATGTTAGAACTAAGCTATAAGCAACTTACCTCAGTTTCATTTTCTTCTACTTAGCCACCCACCATTGCATGGAGATATAAAGTTTCTGTACCCCACCTTTACAATAAATAGGACTCTCACACTCTCTTTCATTATATCTATGATTAAACTCTGTCAAGGTTGATTATGTATGTAACAGCTTTTTACTGTTACCTACACAGGCTGTAGTTAGAGAGGGTGTGGGTGCTCATTTTCTCACCCACTTTCTTGTCTTAAATGTCTTACTCTTGAAGAGCAAGACATTTAATGAGACAATGAAAGAAGTGGATTCATACTTTTCCCATTCAGTGAAATTCAGTGTTCATAATTTTTACTCCTCCCAAACCTTCTATTAATTGTGAGTGTGTATGTGTGTAGACAATATCAAATGGAATTCACTTAGATTTGGTCATGTGCCACACAATACCACTAGTTTTTGAAAGACTCTGGCAATTATTGACTTTACTATGAAGTTCTTACATTTGCATACTAACAACAACTGAGAGTAATGTAAATAATTTTTAACTCCTGAGAAACCACAATTTCTCTCTCTTATGCACACACACACACACAAATATTTAAAAATGAACTACTGTTGCTGTTATTTAGGATCATATGTATGTTTAATTTTTTATTATAAGGTTAGACTGTTTGCAGTATTTTCACTTCATTTTTATAGAAATTCTGTGTGTGTGTGTGTATATATATATATAAATGATTTCAACTTAAATTTGATTTTTTTTTTCTGTTCAGAAAATGTGCTTGAATTTTTTTTTATGCAAATCCAATCCATGATTATAGAAATAAATTCTGTACCACTAATCTTTTTGTTACATAATCTTAATTATGAATTTTTTTTTTTTTTTTTAGACATGACTGGCTTCAAAGAAATATAGAAAACATTGATTCATGTTTTCCACATTTTATCTATCCAATTGATTAATCCATACCAAAAAAGCAAAATTCTATTTATTTCTTTTTTAAATAGCTTTATTTCTTAGTCGAATCCCAATTCTCAGAAAAAGATGTGCAGAAAAAATTTCAGATGATTTGTAAATATTTTAAGGCAATCCAGTATAGATCTATTTGCTAAAGTTTCTTAGCAGATATTTCTTTCTTTCACTTTATAATCAAACTTGCCAATTGCTCTTTTCTTTTAATTGTATGGTAGATCTGAAAGACAAAATTTATATGACAACAAAGGTCAAGATTGTTTAAGGTATGTTGCTCTTGCCGGCAGCCAAACTTCAAAGAAATATTAGCATCAAATATGTTGGAAAGTAACTCACTGGAAAATTAGTCCTGAACAGATGAACTTCAAAGCAACTGTTAATAAAAACATCTCTTTCCTTCCCCAACACTTTTTATTGTCTGTATAATAGAAGTAAGTTTCTTTATCATATTGCTTAGGGGGACACAAATGACAAAAAATTAATTTTTCTTTTTTTGTTTGTAAAATAGGTAAATCCTTTTTTTTTTAAAGGAGGTCAGTAAAATAAGTTTATGATGTATTTTATTAGGCCAACAAGGTGTATAATTGGCCAATTTTATAGCTATCCTAGCAAAGTTATTTAACCTCTTAGTGAAGATTTTAACCACTGTTTGAAGGGAAAACCCTTCTCAAGCCTGTGGAAAGTGTCATGTGTATACCCAGTTTTCAAGAATGCGGGTGAGCACTTTTCCCCCTCTCAGTATAGACTTATCAGTCTCCTCAGTGTCATTAGTAAACTTTTTGAGGGTTAATCAACAAGGTCATTGAGCACCTAGAGAAGAACAACCTCTTGAGCGACAAGCAGTACTGGTTTCAATCGGCATGATCCACTGCTGATGTTCTAACTACTATTACTCACAGAATCAGTGAGGCACTTGACAACAAATACAATTCAAGGACTATTTTGAAGGCCTTTGACAAGGTGTGGCACAAAAGTTTGCTGCTCAAGCTATAAAGTTATTGGAAGAGTCTTCTCAATTATAAAGTCCTTCCTACCCGAAAAGAATTGAGGTAACAGATGTTGTTCTACATAAGGATGCTGAGAATACCACGGACTGAACATGTGACAAAATTTTAAAGAAAATGTACACAAAAATGACATAACATCAGAAAGAGAGAGTTGAAATTTCTAGTGCACATAATGAGGAAAGAGGGTTTAAAAAATTTGACACTGACAGTACATATTGAAGGCAGTGAAAGCAGTGAATAACCTACTTAATGAGCTTGTATAAATGATTGACAGAACAGGGATTAGGAGAGATAACAAAAAGACAAAATTTACTGAAAGTTACAAAGAACAGGAAGTTGTGGTGAGCCATGATTGCCCACATCCTGAAATGACACAGCATATAGAAGAATAATAAATTAAAAAGGTGTCAGTTTAAACTGATGCCAGAATATGGATTAATTAATGTTCAGTCTTATGGAGTATGATATGAAAACCTTGCTTCAAAAAGATTTTTTTTAAAGTTTGCAATATTCTGCTATTATGTTATAATTTCCTCTCATTTCTTTGAAGACCATGTTAGGTTGGGTGATCTATAAATCTTTGTCTTTATTTTGCTCATCTTTTGAATGATCAGTGAAAACTTCATCCTCACTCCCATGAATGGGTACGGTTGTTCAGCTGATGTCCATTTGAGCAGCTTACCAGATCCCTCCATATGTCTCAGTTGCATGCCATTGTTTGAGTCTCTGTGAATGATCTTCCAGTTTATTCAGTGATATCAACCCATTTTTTCCCTCTGTCTCTTCTTTTGTCTAAAATGGTACCTTTTATGATAGCAGTGAAAAATTGCTGGCTCTTATGACATGTCTATACCATTTCAACTTTCTCTTCTTGACAGTGGTTATGTGGTTTTCTAATGAATCTGTTTCTTGTTTGATGGTGTCTATATAAGAGATGCCTAGGATGGTTCTGAAGCATCTAATTTCTAATGCTTGGATTCTTTGCTGCAATTCTGCTGTTAATGCCAAGATTTTCAAGCATACAGAAAGAATGAAAAAGTCAATGCATGCAACAGTCTGATCTTTGATTTAAGGTGAATGTTCTTGTCTTTGCAGATGCTTTTAGTTCTGTAACAGCTGCCATTGTTTGTGCTGCTGTTGAAGTTCAGTTCAAAGATTAATAATAATGATGATAATGATATTAATAATGATGACGTTGATGACTGCATGTGATAGAACTGTACTATAAACACTCACTACAACCAGAAATAATCCCCCCCACCCCCGATTTTTTTTTTCATAACACTATAGATTGCAAATATCTAAAAAAAAAAAAATTAAATTTTATAAAAAGTTAATAGGGATTCCCTTTTGGTATGCAAATTCATTGTAAATTGATCAAACAAATATGTATTATGTCATTTCTAAAAATTAAAAAAAAAATTCACTTTGTAAACTGGAGTGTGTAAGTAATAGCAATATATGAAAAAAAGAATTCCAGATTATGAATTTCTGAATTTAAAAAAAAATAAAAAATAAATTTAACATTTTAAGAAATCACATTGTATTTGGCTTGGTGTGCAGGGTGGTGGGTAATTTACATAGTAGACTGTATCCCCCTATTAACTTTTATAAAATCTAATGAAAACCTTTCACCTGGAGTGTTTAATCTGTAATATAAAAAAGATTCTGTAATCAAAAAAAAATTATTTCTGGTTGCAATGCTTATTGTACATCTCACCACACACACACAATTTCTGTTCTTTTATTGTTCTCTCTCCTTAATAATATTTTTTGCATATTCCCTCACACTTAGTAACCCTTTGCATTTTAGTGGCTTTATTAACTTGCTTGGGGTGAAATAATTTTTAAAAAATTATAATTCAATTCTAAAAATGTTTTTGATTTATAATAAATCAAAATAATATTTTAGTAGTGTAAGTTGCCATCTTTCCTTGGTATTTAAAAATAACAATTTAAAAGATATGGCACAGGAAATTGTTTTGATTCAATTTGCTATATATTTCCATATCATACCTTCATTCAAATAAACTAAATTAAAAACTAATCCAATCTCCTTTAAATTTTCCCACCTCCCCTGCTTATTCCAATTCAAATTTTATTTAAAACCTGAGTGTCATTGCCTCTAATTTGGGAGAATTTCAGCTTGTCATTACAAAATAGAATTTATTAAAAATATTTTTTTTATCTTCTAGTTAATCAAAGAATCTGCTCTGTTTTCAGCGAATTCTCTTCTATCCTAAATTTACAATTTTTGCTAATCCTCATTTCTGGTGCACACACATTCCAATAGCATGAATCAAGATAACAACTAATCACTCTTAAACATTGGTTCTGCTGTGTAGGTGGTTCTCTAGACTCCAGGCATAAAGCATGTGTCCACAATTTTATATTTACCTACACATCTTTTCCCTACAACCCTTGTTGACAGGTATGTGACCAGTTATGAATCCACTTGTAGCTGATTCTAAAGATTTTTATGATTGTTAGAACTACTTAAATGGCATCAGTGACTAATTAATCATTTCTTATCTCTGTAGTTATAGGTAAAGCAAATGCAATGGAAAGTATTTTCAATTCAATTGCTTCCTTAAGTAGCTGATTGTGTTAACTTCTTTTATTTTTGGTTAAATAAGAAATCATTTAGGTCAGTGTTTCTTCAGGCTGATTAAGGAATCTGGAGTGAGTCATGATTGCCTGCATCTTAAAGAGACATGGTATTACACACAAAAGATACAATGTTAGTTGTTATTAAACTTTAATACAATTTAATTTGTTTTCAGTGTAAATATGGAAACAACTTACTATAAGCAATAGCTTTAACCTAATTTTTATTCAAACTTTAATTTTAAATTATTCAATATAGCTTTTTTTCAGCATTGAAAAGATTACTAAAAATTAGTATCCTTTCTTTATCATCTAGTACCAAAATTTCTTTTTCACTATAAAACTCTATATATTGTGTTTGATAAAACCTGTGAGTACATAAGACTCCCAACACCATTTCAACAGGGAATGTTTTTAAAAATTTGTTGATTGGTATACGAAATATTAATGGAACTTCATCCATGTTTCCTATTTAGCCCAGTTCAAAACAAGTTTCTTTTTATGCTTTTATTACAATTTTTTTAAATTTTAATATTTAAATATTTGGATGGGAAGTGGGTCTGATGTCAACAAATACAGTAGCAAGTGAATTAAAAGATATTACCATATATACTTGAGTGTGTTTTTTATGATTGGTTTCTTAATGCAAAAAATAGGTGGTCATACTATACACTGGTAATTTTTCTGAAGAGCTTAAAAATCATGCATTTTCGGTGACCAGTTGCACTATACATAGTTAAATTTTTCTGGAGAGGTTAAAATCCATTCAAGAAAATTTAGGGGTCACACTATACATTAAGTTTACTTATACACAAGTATATACAGTATATAGAAAATTAAATATCCTCAAAATTGAGATACCCTGACAGAATAGTTACAGCAATGAATTAAACTTTTTAAAAGTTTAAATGAAATTTATGGTTTAAAAAATGGCAAGCTTTTTGAATAGGAAGTAAATTGTGAAAGATATATAAAAAGAATGGCGTGTTAATTTTAATGTCTTCAAAACAAAACTGCTCTTTTTTAATCGTCTGAGAAAACCTTTGTGCCTTCCATCAGGATGGCTGATGCTAATCTCCAAGAGAGTGCCTCACTGTGCCAATATCTTCTGCTGATGAAGTATAAAGATTATAATGAATCCATTGCTAGGTCTACTGCTAGGAAAGTTGTTTCACTGTGTCATGCTAGATAATTTTTCTATCCAGGATCTATCTTATATATTTATAAATCTACAATTCAGTCATGCATTGAATATTGCTGTCATATCTGGTCTGGTGCATCTGCTATGTATTTAGAAATTCTTGATAAAATTCAAAGAAAAATCTTCAATATTATTGGCCCTGGCCTGGCATCTCAGCTTCAATCATTTTCCTCCTGCCATAACATAGCTTCCCTGTGCCTTTTCTATAAATATTTTCATGGTAATTGTCCTGATGAACTTACCTCTATGGTACCTAAACTTTATGATTTTAAGTACAATACTAAGTTGATGGCAAGATCTCATTTTACAGTTAAAATGGCTAGATGTAACTGCAAATTCTATGCTAAGTTTCTCCTGTCACACATCTTGTTTGTTGAAACCTCTTCTGGCTTTTTGCTTTCCAGTCTTCAAAAATTTGAATGCAATGTCAACCAATATCTCCTGACTTAATTCCTGTTTTTTTTATTATTCTCTTTCTTTAATAATGTTTTTTTTTCTTTCTAGTATTCTCTCACACACAGTAACCTCTTGTGTCTTAGTGGATTTATTGCCTTACTTGGGGTGAAATGGTTAAAAAATGTTACAAATTTAGTTTGCTCTTTCATATTGAAATAATATACTCTGCATTTTATTTACATGTAGACTATTGTTCTCCTCTTTGTTATCACAATATTTCAATCATTGTGCTCTCAAGCCTTCATCAAATGTTTTTTGATCTTGGTAACCTTTAAAGAAATTTTAAACTGAACCCTTTATTTAATCTATGGGATTAGGTTGTTCTCATTCTCATTAGGTTGTTCTCATTCTGCTGGCCATGTAGCTCCTTGTATCTCATCTAGTTCTTATTTAGTACTGCTCAGCTATCACTTGTCTGTGTGCTAAGTCCAAGATTTACTTCAAACCCAGTTTTGACATGTAATTTCTCAACCATCATTATCTTCAGTCCACTGTACTAACAACAAAAATTATCACCAACTTAGTTTTTCCCCATTACTATATTTGTACCTGCTATGTTATATATAACTTGCTATAAAATACACCAAATGATAATTTCTTTCTTTTTTTTATCATTAATGTCAAATGTTTTATTGTGCTAGAGTTACCTTCCTTGTACTGACAACAATACATTCTGTATTTAGTATTGGCAAAAATCATCTTAACATAAGCATCATCAACACAGACAGGCAAAGGTTTGAGCTTCAAATTGGTGAGATCGGAATGAAGCACATACAGAAATTTAACTCTTTGGGTAGTGTATTAACAGATGACGGAAAATGTGACAGATATTTGAAGGTGCATCTGAATAGCAAAAGATGCTCACCAGAAACTAAACAAAGTATTAAAACATAGGAAAATTTAATGAGAAAGAATGCTGAACTGTTGTCACATCTATCCTCTTATACAGCAATGAATGGTGGACAATTTCCTAACAGATGGAAAAGAAATTCTGTGACAATGAACTCTCACTCTTTGGGTCCTGTCACTGGCACTCTGTGTTTGGAAACGTTGATCTGTTCAAATCATCCAAACCCAATTCATATTGTGTTTTCTGTCAGAAGGTGAGATGTTCTTCTAGAATTGTATACTAGACTGAGTTCACAATTCCTTTGATTCCCTGTAGCTGTAGATAAAAAAACATCCCTACAGCATGATACTGCCACTACGATACTTTATTGATGTTTCTTAGAACATAAGCATCACCACCCCCGTGCTTACACATTCATAGTACTAGAATAATTATTGCTAAACAGGTTGACTTTGGTCTCATCTGACTACAAAATGTAATAATCATGTTCTTTATTGAAACATGAAGTCTTTTTTCTTACCTCCCTCCCTCCCCATTAATGGTACTCTGTGGGGTCAATAATTTCAAATCCCATCACAATGTGTGACATATTGTCTGGTATGTTACAATTGTCCCAGTCAAGCTCAGATCTTCAGTCAGCTTTGTTGCAAGTAATTTTTTTCTGTTTGACCATTCGAACAGAAACAAAATGTCAAGCCAGCACATTTCAAACTCTTCATGGACACACCAGATCTTGGTTAATCTACAGTCGTCCTTCCCTTTTTTTTTTTTTTTTTTTTTTTTTTTCTTCATTTCTAAGCTTATCAAGACGTTGAATTGCTTAGTGAGCTTCCTCTAGCCTTTTCCTTATGTTCTTCCATAATATTATTTCCTGGCTTCCAGAGTGTGTTCTTCTGTCTTTGACATGGTAGAGATGTTGGCTCTACAATGTTCAAGTGTAGAATGACAAATTGTCAAGAAAATATATGTGGAACCACCTTGTATGAAGTCCCAGAATAATTTAGAAAAAATCTCAAAACATCAGACATATGTAAATTCTATAATAATTATTATTATATAATGATAATTATTATTCAAAAGTCATTCTGGATACATTTCACACATTATTCTTCTTTCTCAATTTGTTGTATATAGAATTAATTGATTTGTGGTGGTAATTTTTTAATTCTTGGCATTTTAAACATTTCTTTCTTTTGTTTGTTTATTTATTTTGCATGTTACTAATATTTATTTACTCCAATGTAAATACATTTTTCAGTGCAAAAAGAAATTCAACACAATTATATGCAAAAACATTTTCCCTTTACTGCAAAAACATTTTCCCTGTACTTTTTCTCTTCCTGTTTTTTGTTTTCCTTTCTCAGCTCTCTTCTTTAATATTCATCTCTATCTATCTATCTATCTATCTATCTATCTATCTATCTTCATTTTTTGTCTCCTTTTAAATCCTTTCTTATTATCACCTACTTTATTTTCCCCAATTCTCTTTTGCAGTCTTTAAATTAATTTTTAAACCACTGGGAATTTAACATTATTTGTTATTTTGTTTCAGCTGGTTTCAGTAAGTTTATCTGAACATTCAATAAAATATGTAAATATTTGTTAGTTAACAGTGAAATTGTAATTATTTATTTTCACTTATATATTCTTTCATTCCTAGTTAAATTTAATAAAAATTAATTTCTTTTCTAACAGAAATCAAACAAATTTATAAAGAGTTATGATACTACAAAGTTAGTGTCTGAATACGACAAACAAATTAATATTACTATAAAATACTATACTTTAGTATAACCAACATAGCTATTCCACTCCCACACCCAGTGTTATAAATTTTAAAGGGTATAATTTCTGATTGGTTGACATTTTTCTATCTTGCTCACACATACACATTGTTAGCTGTATGAAAGGTTTGTTGGGAGTTCTGTATTTATTAAAAACTGTTTTAGCATATTCTTAGGGTGTGCTGGACCACAGATCACTAATTTCAAAATCAAGTGGAGAGTGCAAAAATTTATCAACAAAAAAAACTTCTCTTTCATTGTAAGGCCAGGAATTAAGATTTGCTTATGTTATAGAATGAATCTACTGAAATCTGTTTAAAAAAATGATTGTTCGCTTATATTAATGTTGTCAATCTAAAAATTAAAATTTGATACTGTTTGACCTATATGGATTTAAATGTGTTGGAAGAGTATTCCTTTTGAAGTTGTGCTTAATATATGCAAATTAACTTTTCAATTACTATGTACCAATTTGATCCAAAAGCAGAATATTTTTTATTCTTATTTTATTTTTATTTATTTTTTTTATCTATTCCTGCATAGGTACTGAACTTTTGAAATATTTATTTACCTTTCTTTTTAATGTCTTTTTAATATCTTCTTTGTGCTGTGTGCCTTCAATATGTAGGTCATTATGGCTCTCCACAACTCCCTGTCATTTGTAGCTCTTAGTAAATTTTGTCTTTTTACTATCTCTCCTAATACCTGTTCTGCCAACCATTTACACAAGCTCATTAGGTAGATTATTCACTACATTCCTCTGACTCTCTTGCATTTAGTATATCCTGTCAGTGTCAAATTCTCCAAACCATCTTTCCTCATTATGTGCTCTAGAAATTTCAGCTGACTTTGTTTATAACATTTCAACATTTTTGTATCTTGACAATTTGCTTCTTTTTCAACATATTTTTCTTTTTTTTTCTTTTTATCTGATAATTACATTTTTTTTCGCAGCTATAATGAATCTTTTTTTATTTTTTTTTTCTTCTTCTGCCCCCCTCCTAAAAAAAAAAGTAAGGGGAAGGAGAAAACAATATAGTGCACTTCAAGTCCTCTTTCCATGCTGCATTTTCTTGCCCCATTCCTACCTCCTTCTCTAACCTATTTCTTTTCTCCCCCACAACTGAAATAATATTTCATTCTTCTTGTGCTCCTTCCTCACCCTGCAAACTCATCCACTGTCAATTGCCTTTCATTTCTCTCATTTTGTCATCCTTATTTCCAAACACACTTTGTAATTCTCCACCTTAAATTCTCTTCTTATGACTAACAAAAATTGTTTCACTTCATTGTTTCAATGGTCTATCAGTACATCTCTCTCATTGTCCATCTTACCCCTTCCACACACACACCATAATTACCTTTCTGTTTCTAGATTTTTGACTCTGTTTACATATTTATGTTTTTGTGTGCATCCAACTCTCACATTATTCTCTATCCTTTTTGTCCACCACTCATTTATTTTAAATAAATGTTGGTACTATTTTCTTCAAAATCTACCCTAATATATACTATCGATCTTAAACAATATCACACTCATATATATATATATATATATATATATATATATATATATATATATATTTAACATGAAACTACGTTTAACATGAAACTGCTGTCTCTGGGCGTTGACTTCAATGTCCAGTTTTATATTTACATATGCTCTATCACTGATATTAAACACTTTAACAAATAAATACAGCATACCATAAAACTATATTTCATCATATAATATATATATAGGGTTATTCAAAAAGAAAGAGCACATTTCAAAAATTTAATAAAAGCAAATGCTAAGAGACAGAAACATATTCAACACATTACTTGATTGGAAAAGGTTTGAAGTGATTAAAATAAATGAAATTTTTTTTTTCCAATCTTATGTAAATGCTTTTTGTTGGTAATGTGTCGAATGTGTTTCTGTCTTTTAGCATATGTTTTTATTAAATTTTTTAAATCTGCAGTTTCTTTTTTAATAACCCTGTGTGTGTGTGTGTGTGTGTGTGTGTGTGTGTGTGTGTGTGTGTATATATATATATATATATATATATATAATATATATATATTATATGTGTGTGTTTTTTAGTGTACTGAATTACTCAAATCAACTCTCACCCTAGTTTTTAATTCAACTTCAAGCACGATATAAAAAAAAGATATCTGCTGGCATTTTTAGATTTTATTAGATTTTATTTTATCTTATTTTAAATCGGTTTCTTTCATTAACTTGCACTTAGAAATATCACTAGTGATATACCATTGAAAATACAATTTTAACCTCCCCTCCCCCGGCACTTTGTTGTTGTTAATACACATTCCCTTTCTAGTCATCTCTGCACCTCTGTGCTAATCCTTTTAACTCGTTCTTTAGAACAATGAGTGTCTGGAAAAAGTAAAATATAAGTTTTGATCCAAACAAGTTATTGTTTCTTGTTGCTATAAACATATTTTAAACAAAGCGTATAATATTTACTGTTTATTATCTTCATCTTTCAACTTTTATGCTGTAGACGTTATTTCTAGTGGCCCCCATATTTGTGTAGATGCCATGTTTTTATTTTTAAACAATATATTTATTATCATCTATTGGCCTGAATATTCAAGAAATCTTATTAAAGAAAAATATATGCTCTCCAGCAAGATTCAAACCTGCATTCTATTGGCAGGAGAAAGTGTTGCTAGATCTGATGTGTATATACCAATTCAGACTCAAAGGACATTGCCAATCAAGCAAGGCTGAATACTAGCTTTAAGCAAAATTCTTGTCATAGATTCTCAAAATTTCATATTTGCTCAGTTTCATATCCAAACGTAAACAAAGCAATTTCTATAGAAGTAATGGATTTTTTTATTTATTAATCTGACAGATTTTTATCAATTAAACATTATTTCTAGTGGATACTCATATTTAAGTAGAGGCTCTGTTTTTATTTTTAAATAGTATATTCATTATCATCTTCTGACCTGAATATTCTAGAAATTTTATTAAAGAAAAAATACTTTAATGATCGATGAGGATATGATATCGTTGTTAATTAATCTCACAACACCTTTCACTCTTCATATATGTTTGCAACACAATAATGTTTTCTCTTGTTCCTTGTGGTAATCTCATAACACTTTAATATCATGGGGAGTAACTCCACTCTAACAGTCTCCTTCTTAAATGAATATAAATCAACAAAATGAGCAATTGAACACAAAGGCTTTATTTCTCATAGCCTAATTTTTATATATTTGTACTCTATAAGCCATCCTTTATGAGTGTGTCTACCAACTGTTTACTACTCTGTATCCATGAGTGTTACTTCCTCTTTTCAATCATTTCTCGAACAATTGACATTTCCACCCATAGTCTGATGTCACTAATTCTTTTTATTGTCTTCACTGTTTCATGCAAAGTTATATTGTCTATTTTACAGTGGCCAGGTAAGGTGGCATTCCTGTCATTGTAGACAATTTCTGCAGTTATTTTACCCATAAACACTGACATGTAACACCTTTCAAGGAATAATAAGGTCTCTTCTGCTAACATGAATTTGGCCATTCTCTTGAGCTTAGTGGATTTCCAAACCAGTGGACAGGCTGTCATTTTTTCATCAGTAAGAAAAACAATTTGTCCTTCTTGACTAGCCCCATCAGGAAGATTAGCATAATGTGCATCAGTATATGTTACAATCTTTTAGATCTTTGAGATTTTAGGTTTCACTAATTGGATGGCAATTGGGTGTGCCTTATTTACCTTATTTAGATGGCTAACTTTAGTGATTATGGGATTGCTGAGCTCAACTGACAAACAGCAAAAACTATGTCAGGGCATGTCATGCCAGGAATCCACAATTTCATTGTTTTTTGTTTTTTACTTACTTTGTATGTAAGGCTTTAGTTTTAGAGCAACTATGTTCTGCTATCAATTGTTAATTAATCTTGCAGCACATTTTTCTCTTCATCTATTTTTCCAGCTCAACAATGTTTTCTCTTATTCCCTCCTGGTAATCTCATTTATAGCATGTTCATATCACAGGGAGTAACTCTACTCACTCTAACAATGGTCTCCTAATGAGTTTATACCTTTTATTCATCACCATTTAAGCATAAAATCTGCAACACTCAGTTGATATAAATATTTTCTTAGAAAACAACTATCTCTTTGCTCATTGCAAGTTCCATCTAAAAATCAAATCCACAAAGTAAGAGCTTCAATGTCTTGATTTATTTTTCTATATTGTGTATGTATAATAACATTAAATTTACTGATTTCCTTATGGTTTAAAACTTTTAAGTATTGCTCTGAAAGCTGTATGGTTTACCTTTTCTTATAAAGCAATTTAGAATTATTAATTATCTCTGTTATCAAGGAAATCTTTTGTAGATGTAACTTAGAACATCTTTTGCATCTGGTTTATTAAGAAGCAACATGATATCCAATTCTTGTCCCACTACGAAATTAACTGTTGTTTAAGAAACAGGCAGAATATAGAAAATTTGATACTATAAACTGTTTCATGGTTTACTATAAAATAGAGCAGTAAGAAATAATATTTAAAAATTGTATGCTTCATATCAGTTTGCTATGACCACTATGTTGAAATAAATCCTTGTTAATTTTTTATGGCTTAGTTTTGTAAACAAAGGTCAAGGAGGGTTTTCCATGTCTGTTGCAGGTTCTCAGGTAGTTAGTGAGGTGTGCATACAAGGAGAGGTGTGGCTTTTATTTTTATTTATTTTTTGCATCAATTGCTGCTTGAGGCTTTAGATTTTCAGAGCTGGACTTTTTCTGCAGCTTGATTTGTTAAGGGAGATTGTCCCAAACATATTGTGTCTTCATGTCAACCTGTTGGCTGCCTCTGTTTCCCACTGATGGTAAATGAATTCATAGGGGATGAGGGTCTTGTATTTATTCAATAGGACCCATCTTTTCTGCTGGCCAGAGACTATCCTTTGAATAGACAGGTCTTTGGAAGACTGGTCCTTCATCCTCATTTTCAATATCTAAACAGTCAATCACAATTGAATCTTTTGCAATATAGGTTCAACACTTATGGTCCTAAATGAGTCTAGAACTTCAGTATTAGTGATGAAATTGCTCCAATTCACTTTTAATATGATAAAGGCAAAGTGTCAGTATCTACTATTATATATGGCCCTAAGGTCATCTCTTCCTAGTCAGATAGTGCAAAGCTCTTCACGATGAACTTGTCATCTAACATGAAGATGGAGGCAAAGGGCCATCCCCTCCCTAAATTCTTCCCCTCTTATGGAGCAAAAACTTAGTAATATCTCTATTACACCCTGGGGCATCTCCAGACTTATCAAAAGCCTGGGCTGGTAGCCTTTGAATTTGCATAGATGGCTGCCATACAAGCTCTCCAGTTATGGAATCACTGGAAGACTTTTCTCAGTTATCAAGCCCTTTCTATCGGGTAGACCATGAAAGTCATTGTTAATGGCTAGTCTTTTAAGGCTCTTTCTGCTTTATATTAATGATCTGCCTACTCTGATCTTTAGTAAATATATATGCAGATGATACAACAGTATATGGGTAACCAGAGCCTGGCAGCTGATCTCTATTTGACTGTGCTCTAACAGCTCAATAGGGAAAAACAGGCTGGTCATATTCAATACCTGAAAAACAAAACTAGTAACATTTCATCATCACTGAGCAGACACTGAATTTTTTACTATTGCAATTAACAGATGCTCTCTCAAGGAGAATAACACCTTGAATGCTTATTGGGACTTGTGCTCACCCTAAATCTCAAGTTGAACTTGTATATAAATCTATTGCTAAAGATGCTGGAAATATGTTTAATTCTGTGTACCTGGCTCTGTCTTCTATGCCCTACCTTTACAAGAGCCAGATTAGGCCGAAAATGGAGTACTTCTGCCATATTTGGGCTGTAACTTTCCAGTCATGATAGTTCAAAAGCTATATTTCTGCCAACTTGAAGAACTCTTTTTCATGAGACTGCTGATGAGTGAAGGTTGGTATGCTGAACTTTCCTATGCCTACCAAGCTAGAATGAAAGAAACCAATGGGAATGAAGTTAGTTCTACTGAACTTCCTTATGCCTACCAAATTAGACTAAAAGAGGTTCTGCAAAAGGGTGGTTTGTCTTCCTTAAACTAGTTAGTAGTCTTTTGTCACAAAAACCTACGAAATAACAGAACTCAAAATTGTCTTGGCCTTCTAGAAAGTTGATCTATACCTATTTCAATAGAACGTAGACATATTAAGGACCAGGATGCTAATCTCTTCCAGTATCCTTTTCTTACTAAATGATACTCAACATAATAACAACTGAGAAAAGAGATTCATAACAGTATAGCTTTTGCTTAATGCTTTATGTTTGAATATAGTTATTCTTTTTTTTCTTACATCAACTGGAATTCTTTAAAAACAAAACAAAAAAAAAACTGGTAGAGGAGAATTTTGATGAAGCAGAATCCATTTTGTTTTGACCTTGCTCCACCTCCAGCATCCATGTTCATAACAGTAAATTATGATCTTTTGAATAGTTGATTTACTGTTGACATAGCCTCTCTGAACCCCCAAGAAGTTTATGTAGGGTGTGAGGAAGAATGTCTATCAGCAGGAGCAAGATTTGATGGAGCCTCAGGGCAAAGTAAGTGGATGTGTAAAGTTAGAAGAAGCTGAAGTAGGAGCAGAGGCCAAAGATAGTGGTTTTGCAATAAAAAGAAGAGAATTAAAAAGAACAACTCAGCATAGCTGAAGGTGATTTATCAGAAATTTGTTGCTTTTATTATTTCATTTTTTTTTTCATTACTTTCCAAGTTTTATCTACAATCATGTAATTAGCTGAAAAAACATCACTTCTCTCCTTCCCATCATTTGCTTTATGTACTTGTATATTAGAAACATTTTAAAGTAGAGATTTCTTCAACTTAGGTTGTTTTTGTTTTTTCTTTCTCCAACATATCATTCTTGAAGCTCTTGAATGTTTAATATTCTTCTTTTGCATGTCTCGCTTGTGGAACTCTATTCCAGCTTCATGCTTTCCACTCAACTTTGACATTGCATTTCAATTTTTGAAGATCAATCATTATCTTCTGCTTTCTTAATTCCTATTTTTTATTTTTTCACTCTCCTTAATGTTCTCTCACACTCAGTAACTTTGTGGCTTTTATTGCCTTACTTGGGCTGAAATTTAATATATATATATATATATATATATATATATATATATATATATATATATATATATGTGTGTGTGTGTGTGCCTATTTTAAAATAGGATATCGAATCCCAACAGTTTTTTAAAAAATTTGACAAATGGAAAATGTTTCATTGAAAATAGATTTGATTACATGTTTTGCCATTCAAGGCTTCATCAGATCCCAAAACAAAAAAAAAATATGTGTATCTGTGTGTATACTTAAATAATGAATCTCAGTACTTTTTCCCTGAGCTTGTTTCTCATGATTAAAGAAAGAATATGAGTGACTTTTAAAAAAGCTGTTAATATTTATTATGTAACTTTTCTTTATAATTCTTAGTTCATGTTGAAAGTTGTTAATATATTTTTTATTGAATTAAAGGTAAATCCTCTTTTCACTGTCAGAATGGCTCGAAAGCAAGAAATTCATATAGCCTTTTCTGAAATGAATCTATGGCAAATCCTCATACAATCCTTCAGAATGGTTTGAAAGTCACATTTGTTTTTGTGTATCCAAGTGATTTCCGTATTGACAATATATGTTTTTAAAATAGGATATAGAATCACGACAAAATTAAGAAATTTGACAAATGAAAAACGTTTCATTGAAAATAGATTTGATTATGTATTTCACCATTCAATATATATATATATATACAATATGAAAAGTGAAATTATCTTCAGGAGTAATTGATGTGTTTGATAGTCTGTCCTAAGTCATGTGTATCTATGTCTGTCTGTTTCCCCACCCCCACTTGTGTGAGAGAGAAAGAGAGTAGGTATATATACATATTAAATGTTATTTCTTTTTTAAATTATATTTACAAAACAGTACATGATTAAGTAATAAGCAGACAGATTTTGACAAAACACCGAAATTAAGGTTTTCAGCCATGGATTTTGAAATTCAGTATCAAAGTATATAGTTTTTATGCCTATCTTTTGTCATAGAAAAAAGTTGATTATCAATTATTGTTACTTTAATGTTTCAATATGAAAATAATCTGGTTTCAGTGATATTTTAATTCTGAGATTATTGTCAATAATGAGTTATTTTTCTTAAATCATAATTTTTAGTTACATTTTTTACCACAACTCACAATGTTTGGGATCTGTGCTACTTGATCACTGCTGCCAAGTAACCATAATAAAAGATACATTCCCTGCCCACACCCTTTGTCTTGTGGGTGGAAACTGGTTAATTATACCATATGTTTTTACTCTTTGAGTTAAGGAACTCAAGGATTACATGTATCTGCAGTTACATCAAATACTTCAGGGCTTTGAACATCCCTGCATTGCATAATTCACTACCTCTTGGAATATGGGTAGACAGTTCATGTTAGTCTTGGTTGGCAGTCTGTCTAGGAGAAAGATACTTCTGACTTTAAAATCAGGTTGAAGGGAACTCATTAGTCACTTTGATGGCAACCCTTCAAGTGGCCAACACCTTCATCCTTGTGATGAGGGTGGAAGAGCTGCAACTCGGTAGTCAGCTTCTGAGTAATGGCTGAAAGAAGATTCATGTCCCACCAACATCACTTTTTTTTCCTTCAATAAGAATCAGGGATGAAAGGATGTGTGGGTGGTGTAATGGATAGCAGTTCAGACTGAGAAACCAGAGAGCCGAGTTCTGATTTCATTCAAGTTTGTTGCACTCATTTACATGCAAATATCCTTAGGAAAGGTATGAATCCATCTCTTCTTCCTCCAGCTATGGGTTAACTAGCACAGTAGATTAGGCTCTCTAGCCATGGTTGGCAACCAGTCTAGGGGAAAGACAACTCTGAATTTAAAACTATAACAATTGTTCATGATCTCCAACTCTCAGCAATGAGAATGAGAAGAAGCAATGATTAGAAGTCCAAATCTTATAAACTTTTTTTTTTTTTCCAGTCTTTCTTGGTGATATATTTGTTATTATTTTTGCAAAAGTTGTAATAGCAAAGAAACTTAATGTTTTATTTTTTTCTATATTTAAAATGATTGTTTTCATTTGTTCTTTTTTTCAAAACACTGATAACAAGACTGAAATTGAAAATTTAAAAGAGGAACACTGACCAAATCAAGGCTTTGACATTGTATTCCAAAACTATAATTTTCTATTATTTGAATCAATTATTGTAACACCTGAAATTATTTGTTCTCATTATCATACAAGTTTCCCATTCTAAAATTTATGGTTTATATTAATTATTGAGACATATTTTAACACAGATTTTCTCATCAGATCAATAAACAATTTATGTTTATATATATTTTCTTAATTAATTTACTAAACTAAAACTGGATTTATTTGTATTTTATTTTAGAAATTGTTTAGAATAAAAGCTCTATCTGCTAATGTTCTAAAGGAATCACTCTTGTAAATACTGTTTCATGGTAACAGAATTTAGGACAGAGTCAAAAATTTTAAAGAATATATTTGAGTAGATTTAATTGAAAACTGTTTAATCAAGATTTCTATGTATACCAACCTCAAATTTTAATATTCATTGATTCAGTACCAGCTGCAATGTGTAAGAAAGCTAGAATTCACTGAATTCACTTGAATCAATTCCGTTTAAAATCATTTAAAAACAAAGAATTTGTTACTTCCATACTTTTCTAGTGACACAGTGTGTCACATTTTCATTTGCCGGTTTTTATATTGGCATACTTGGTGTTTAGACACGTCAACCTGGTGCCCTGAAGTCTATTTGGGAACATTCCTCATTTGAGGACACCTCAGCAGTTGGCTGAAGAATGTGGAATGCACTTTTTATCTTTGTTCTTTTTTTTTTATTTTCACTGTTTATTCTCTCTCTTCCAGTTTATATTTATCCTTCTCTCTATTTTCTCTCAGTATTTCCTTTCCTTTCTCATCTTTTTATTGAATTTTTTTTGTTTTCTCTTTCATTTCTTCAACCTTTATTTGAATATCTGTTTCTCTCGCTCATATTTAATCACTCTCTTCCTTTCTGAATATTTCTCTTTTTTCTCTCATGCACTCTTCCTCTTTTTGAATATTTCCCTCTCTCTCCTGTGTACTCGTCCTCTCTCTCTCTCTCTCCTGTGTACTCGTCCTCTCTCTCTCTCTCTTGTGTACTCGTCCTCTCTCTCTCTCTCCTGAATCCTCTCTCTCTCTCTCTCTCCTGTGTCTCGTCCTCTCTCTCTCTCTCTTCGTCCTCTCTCTCTCTCTCTCCTGTGTAATCGTCCTCTCTCTCTCTCTCTCCTGTGTTCGTCCTCCTCTCTCTCTCTCTCCTGTGTACTCGTCCTCCTCTCTCTTCTCCTGTGCCTCGTCCTCTCTCTCTCTCCTCCTGTACTCGTCCTCTCTCTCTCTCTCCTCTGTCTCGTCCTCTCTCTCTCTCTCCCTGTACTCGTCCTCTCTCTCTCTCCTGTGTACTCGTCCTCTCTCTCTCTCCTCCTGTGTCCTCTCTCTCTCTCTCTGTTTACTCGTCCTCTCTCTCTCTCTGCCACATCTCTCTCTCTCTCTCTCTCGTCCTCTCTCTCTCTCTCTCTCTCTTGTGCTCATCCTCTCTCTCTCTCTCTCTCTCTCCCTTTCTCTCTCTCTCTCTCTCTCTCTCTCTCTCCATGTGCGTCCTCTCTCTCTCTCATGTGTACTCGTCCTCTCTCTCTCTCTCTCGTGTGTACTCGTCCTCTCTCTCTCTCTCGTAATGTGCTCATCCTCTCTCTCTCTCTCGTGTGTACGTCCTCTCTCTCTCTCTCTCTCTCTCTCTCTGTGTACTCGTCCTCTCTCTCTCTCTCTCTCATGTGTGTACTCATCCTCTCTCTCTCTCTCTCTGTGCTCGTCCTCTCTCTCTCTCTCTCTGTGTGTACTCGTCCTCTCTCTCTCTCTCTCTCTGTCGTACCCCTCGTCCTCTCTCTCTCTCTCTCTCTCCGTCCTCTCTCTCTCTCCTCCTGTCTCCTCCTCTCCTCCTGTACTCCCTCTCTCCTGTGTGCTCGTCCTCTCTCCTGTGTACTCGTCCTCTCTCCTGTGTACTCGTCCTCTCTCCTGTGTGCCCCCCTCTCTCCTGTGTCTCCTCTCTCTCTCTCCTGTGTACTCCTCCTCTCTCTCTCCTGTGTCTCCTCCTCTCTCTCTCTCTCCTGTGTCGTCCTCTCTCTCTCCTGTGTCCTCTCTCTCTCTCTCCCTGTACTCGTCCTCTCTCTCTCTCTCTCTCTCTCTCTCTCTGTACTCATCCTCTCTCTCTCTCTCTCTCTCTCTCCTGTATCGTCCTCTCTCTCTCTCTCTCTCCTCATCCTCGTCCTCTCTCTCTCTCTCTCTCTCCTGTGTACTCGTCCTCTCTCTCTCTCTCCTGTGTACTCGTCCTCTCTCTCTCTCTCTCTCCTGTGTACTCGTCCTCTCTCTCTCTCTCTCCTGTGTACTCGTCCTCTCTCTCTCTCTCTCTCTCTCCTGTGTCGTTCTCTCTCTCTCTCTCTCTCCTGTGTCATTCTTCTCTCTCTCTCTCTCTCCCTCTCTCTCTCTCTCTCTCCTGTGTATTTCTCTCTCTCTCTCTCCTGTGCTTACCTCTCTCTCTCTCTCTCTCTCCTGTCTGTTTCCTCTCTCTCTCTCTCTCTCTCCTGTGTACTCATCCTCTCTCTCTCTCTCTCTCTGTCCTCATCCTCTCTCTCTCTCTCTCTCTCTCCTGTACTCATCCTCCCTCTCTCTCTCTCTCTTATTCTCTCTGTCTCTCTCTTTCCTCTATACCAGTATTCCCCCTCTCTGTAATCTCTCTCTCTGAATTACTCTCTTTCTATCTGTTTTCATTTTCATCTCTACAAATGCTTTCTTTATCTTTCCTTATATTTCACACATTTACTCTTTCTTTCACTAGTCCTCCTCCTCTCTTTATTCATCTGTTCTCTCTTTTTTTGTTCCTTTCTTCTTTTTTGTTTCTCTTTTTCTAATCCTTTTCCTATTTCATCTTTTATATTTTTCTTTTCATTCTCTTTCTATGTATTTTCCTTTTCTTATTTAGTAACAAATCATCCACCAGTTCAACAGACAGCATTGATTTCTGACACATGTAAGTTGAGGAAAGCCCAAGTATGGCATGCTTGAATCAAATCTTGTCTTGCAATGTCCATTGTTACAGACCCATCTATTTTTTTCTGTTATGACAAATCTTTATTTATATGTATACATGTGTATTTTTCTAATGATGAGTAATAGTAGCAAGCATTTTTCTTATTTAGATTTGCATGTTACTACTGTATTTCTTTACCAAAGTTGCATATATCATTGTCGGAAAGGTCTTTTAATTTAACTTGAAATGTCTAACTTATTCATTAGAAATAACTAATTTACCTTTGATTATGATTAGTATTATTTTAAGCATTAAATATTGAAAGACTCATTTACATTCTTTCTAAATTGTAATAACAGGTGAAATTTTATTTACATTATTTACATTGTTTGGACTGTTGTCCTCATCTTTGTCATATCCACAACATTTTGGCTATCGTATGTTTCTGCCTTTAAAATTTCAACATATATCACCTGAAGAAGGCCGGAGCATACAATGGATGAAAATCTCATGAATATGACAATAAAGACAAGGACAACAGTCCAAACAATATAAATAGTTACAATATCTCATGTCAGAAATATAGACAGAAGGTGAAATTTGATACATTAGTTTACCCATGCTGTCAAAAGCAATGACATTTTGCTATGTCCTTACCACTCTTTAGATTTTTACATGTCAGTTTTTAGATATATTTTTTTCAACTTATCAGCAACTTTGAAGACATCTTAATAGAGCCTGCCATTGTCATAAAACACTGCCATTTGACACCACTAGTTCTAGGGAGTTAACTCTAGTACAACAAAGTCAGATATTACTGATAAAAATATAT
The DNA here is from genome assembly GCA_903632075.3 of Acanthosepion pharaonis. NCBI lineage: Eukaryota > Metazoa > Mollusca > Cephalopoda > Sepiida > Sepiidae > Acanthosepion > Acanthosepion pharaonis. The sequence goes on along the minus strand of CAHIKZ030001446.1, from coordinate 2,894,567 downwards.
ATAAATACACTTAGTGTATTATCTAGATAGATGTTCAAGTATTTCTATTACATCATAGTTATTGATCTATAATGATGCACTAATAAAAAGTATGTTTTATCTATTATGCTAGTACTTTTTTTTTAATTGGAAATCTAGTATCAAAGATTCACATTATACAGCTAGTGAGCTAACACTAAAATCCAAAGGCACTTGGAATAGTGAAAGATGCCTTCCAAAAGTTAAGCAAAGTATTAAGAAACAGGAAAATTTTATTAAAAACAAAGAAAAGAGTGTTGAAATCTCTTAATAGATGAAGATACTTGTGACAACAGAAATGTAGTTCTAAGTAGGATGCTGAGAATACCATGGACTGAACAAGTGAGCAACAAGGAAGTTTTAAGGAAAATGGAAACAAAAAGGATGCTTATATTTAGCATAAGAAAGAGATAGTTGAAATTTCTAGGACACATAATAAGGAAAGAATGCTTGGAGAATTTGTCACTGACAGGACATATTGAAGGCAACAGAGATGGAGGAAAACAGCAAGTAACCTACCTAATGAGCTTGTATAAATGGATAGCAGAATAGTAACTGGGAAGGATGGTGAAAAGACAAACTTTACTAAGAGCTACAAAAGATAGGAAGTTGTGGAGAGCCATGAATGACCTAACTAACAAGCTTATATAAATGGATAGCAAAACAGGAACAGGGAATGGTGAAAAGACAAACTTTACTAAGAGCTATAAAAACTAGGAAGTTGTGAAGTTATGATCACCCATGTCTTGAAGGGACATTGCACATAGATAATCTAAAAGGCTGTCAAATGCTGCAATCTCATTGTGAAATTTCTTGAGGCATTTTATGTTTGTTTGTTCAGCAGTTTATCAACTTCTTGTGGGTCATTTAATGCCTAAATTTAATTTTCTTAGAAGCATAAGCAATTTCTTTTACAAAAATGTATTGCTGATATTTTTACTGTAAATACAGTTTGGGGGTTAACTATTTTCCTATAGCTGGGACCCTAACAGGTACTACCACCCTGGGTTAGGGTGAACCTGGACAAAACTAAGCAATTAAGAGGTGGTTCCACGCTCCTCAAAACCTCCCAATCAGAGACCTTGTTGCCAAATGTAGTTTATTGTCATACTCAGGATAGATGCATTTTATGAAACATAGGCTTGGTATTACTTATTCTTAAATTTATATAGTTTTGTTCCTTAAGAATTGATATAACTCATCCTTTATCAGTTCTTCAGTTTATAACAAAAGAATTATTGATGACCAGTTATTTTTTAACAATTGTGATTTACTCTGTATTATTCTTGTTTATTCTGGGAAGTAACCAACACATTATGGCCATTATAACTTAAGAAAAATTCTGAAGTTTATAAAAAAAAAATTTCATACTAAAATATAAAATTAAAGTTTCCTTCTTTTTTTTTTTTTTTTTTTTCATTTCCTATATTTTCGGCTTTCACATATTTACTGTAGAAACATGAGCAAAAAGTATGCTGCTTAATGCAAAAGGACTCATATAACTGTTAAAAAGATTGTAATCGTATAAGATTTTCAATTTCATGCCATAAAAAGGCAGAGAGTTATGCAATTATTGATGTCTCTATAATTTGGAAATCCCAGATTTTAGGAATACATAATTAACTGAAGCAAAATATATTTTGTATTGATCTCAAGTTAGTTTTCTTTTAATGAGCCAAGCTCAGTCACATTTTGATAAATGAGATTATAATTCTTTTAACCTAAATAATTTCAGATAAAATTTTCTTTACCTTATTTTCAGTCAGACTAATGTCCTCATCATTGTTATCAATATTTGACACACATCTGAAGACAGCTCAATCTGAGTAACTATTAGGGAATATTAAACTGAACTCTTTATTTAATAGTAGGTTTTCATTCTACTGTCTATGTCTAAACAATAGCCAAGAGATTAAAGCATTGATATATGAATTTTGTAGCATAGTAGTTGTGAGTTCAATCCCTGGGCTGCGTAGTACAGACTCAGTGGAAACAGGGCCAGCAGTAACTGAGCAGTACCAAAAAAGACCAAGATGAGGAGATATCCCTAGACATGGACAGCAGAATGAGAAACTTTTTTTTATTTATAAGTCTATAAGCATTTACTTGGTGGGCACATTGATGTGATGTAATGGTTAGCAAGCATGTCTCACTACATCAATTATGGCTGAATAGAGAGTTCAATCCTTACTAGATGCCCCATACTTTTGGCCTTGTGCCACATCTAAGGTATGCTTAGAAAACCACTGTAAGCATTTACTTGGTTTGTAGTAATTTGTGCACAAGTTCATACAACTTATGCACAAATTACTGTTGTAAAAATTTAAATAAGCAATCATCTGCGGACCAGGAATGTATCAATCCATTTTACATTAATTACTATAGGGAAAATAGTTTGTTTATGAACATTTGGGGTTATGAATGGCCATCAGGGATGAATTAAATTCTTGAACTAATATTCTACTGTATATCTTTTGGGATTTTATAGCAATGTATTGGATTAAATAAGGAACAAGTACGAAAGTCTTATAAATTTAACAAGTTTCATTATTTAGCTTCATTGGAAATTTAAAAAAAAAATTTTCTAATAATGTTAAATAAATAGCAAAACATATTAAATAATATTAATAATATTAAATAAAATATTAAAACCTATCAAATAACATTAAAATTATGAAATAAAAATATTAAAATATTAAATAAAAAACAACAATGGAATACTATATTCTAAACAATGCAGTGCAATAGAATCTTTTAACATGTGATATATCAAGTAAAACCTTGAACCAACTAAAATACTTACTGATTTCTGTTTGAGCTCTGGTGGTGGAGAATAGAAAATTAACAGATGAGGTGTTCTTAATAAGCTCAGATGGGTCAGAAGATTTTCTCAAAATATCTAAATCATCACTGTATTAATGGTAAGTCTAGAATCAGGAACATAATTTGCATGTCCAAAATGAAAGTAATTTTTGTTACATTTATGGGCTAAACCTTAAAGATATCCTGAGTAGTTGATTTATCTTTAAGTGACTACAATTGCTTGAAACAAACAGTAGTTGACTGGTATAGATTTTGTAGGGATGTATGCTGCTATTTTACTGGAAAAAACAGTGGTTATAAAATTGGAGCTCCAGACAAAATAGTGGAGATTTATCAAACATTGTAAGTAAAAAGAAAATGGTTCATACTCAAGCAATAGAATAGCTGGCTTCATTTAAAGCGTTTTCTCAGGAAAAAAGGAACCATCAAGCATCCACATGAATGGGAACATATATGTAAATATGTATTTTTATAAATTCAAAAAATGTATTTGAAAACAATAAATGATATATTAACTTATGATTTATGCCCCCTGTTTTATGGCCTTGATTCTAGATTTTTACCATATTAAACACCTAAGTGTAGAGTGCTGATGTGATTTTCTTTCCAGCTTTTGTAACAAACATACAAAAAGCAGACCATTATTAATTGTGACAAGTATGAATGCTAACCCCATACATACACTATTATTTTTTTTATTAAGTCGTAAATTGTTGTGGAAATTTTTCTAGTCTTAAGTGGAGAGCATTTTAATAGTATTGTGCTAATAAAAATATCACTTTGCTGTGAAAGTAACAAATACACCCACAGAAAGATTGAATTGTTATAGTATAAATTAGTACTTTAAAACAAACCTAGTGGAAAGAATTTTCTGTACTAACCTGGATACACACTAGTAAACTTGATTAATCAGATTCATACTATTGTTACTTTCTCAGAAAGTTTTTTCATGGAATGTTATTATCTCTCTCTCTCTCTCTCTCTCTCTATATATATATATATATATATATATATATATATATATATATATGTATGCTAATGTGAACTGACAGCAAATGATAATTTTTATCTTATCTAATTCCCATAATTCTGCAGCTACCCTATTTTCCACCCTTCCTTTCACTCATCCCTGTACACAGGTAGACATGTTTTTCTTTTCTTTTCTTTTTTTTTTTTTTTTTTTTTTTTTTATTGTCATAGACATGCATGTTGTTCCAAAAAGGTTTTAATGAACTAAAGATAACTAACCAAACAGTCAACTCTCTCTGTTATCATGATATGGTAAGATCTCAAGGAACGGAAGAAGTCAGTTTAGAAAATTTACTACCTCTGCTATTTATACAGATGATCAGATAGGTCTTTTTACCTGTGAGATTGACACCTTTGCCAAAACTTTATCATTAAATTAGGTTATATATATATATATATATATATATATATATATATATATATATATATATATATATATATATATATATATTTTCTACACAAAGCTTCAAAGAATATATGTTCAAGTTTGTTTTTTTTTTTTTTTTTAATCATTTCCACCAAGCAAGCCATAATACCACTAGGGCAAAAGGGGTTACTGGGGGTGAAAGAGAATGTGAAAACTTTAGTGAGGAGAAAAAAAAAATAAAAGAACAGGATTCAGGAAGACAGAAGATGCTGATTGGTGTTATGTTTAAATTTTTGAAGATTGTAAGTGTCAGGGAAGCAATAAATCAGATGGGAGTTCCACAAGTGAGAAGTACGAGTAAAGTAGCTTCTAGAACATATGGTTGCATCTAGCTAGTTCAACAGTAAAACGGTGAGTTATTTGTTTGTTATAGCACACTATAAATTCATGGAGGTTAGCATCAGCCATGCTGATGGCAAGCAGAAAAGTTCCTCTATGGTGATTAAATGAAAGAAGTTTTGTTTTAGATATGTTAAAATTTGCAAGCCATTTCTTGTCCCAGTTAACAACTGATTGGAGATCCTTTTGAAGAGCTGTTGGCAGTTTTACATTGTTGGACCAGTTGAACTTGCTACTAAGAAAAAGTATGCGTAAAAGTTGTTTTATTTTCTATAACTAAATTCTGTGTATAATAATCACATTGTTATATATATATATATATATATATATATATATATATATATATATATATATATATATATTATTTTATTATATGTAAATATTATTTATATATATTAACTGGTGTAGTTGTAATTTTAAATATAAAGTTACAAATGCAAAATGATCATTTGGATTTTCAATTGTTGTGAAGAACTAGTGACATTGACAGTAATAAGTGTAGAATTTAAATTTAAACATTAGCATGCAAATATGCATTTCTGTGATCAATACAATCATTCTTCTGAAGAGTCCCAATGATTGATTAAAAAATTATGAAACTATAAGTTGACCTTCAATAAGTATTGAAATTTTTACTTCTATTTTAAAAATGATTATTGGATATTAAGCACTTTATTAGCAATTTTTTTTTTACATTTTATATGTTATACAATTTTACATTTAGATATATAGTGGATACAAATGTCAACAATGAGTGGTGACAGACTTTCATGCTTTTACCCTCCTATATTTACACACACTATTTCCCTAATATTGATCATTTTTTCCCCATACATACATACATATATATATATATATATATATATATATATATATATATATCTCAAAACTATTTTTTTTATCATAATTATATATATCTAAAGTAGTAATGAATTTTTTATTTATTAATCTGGCAGATTTTATCATTAAAAGCATTATTTTTTAGTAAATGTCCATATTTGATTAGATGTGCCATTTATTTATTTATTAAACAGTATATTCATTTATTTTTACTGATCTGAATATTCAAGAAATTTTATTAAAGAAAAATATGCTCTTTCCGGCAGGATTTGAACCTGCATCCCCCACTTTGCAGGAGAAACTATCATTAGAACTGACATGCTTTAGACTAGCATAGCAATGAAGGGCCTCATTTATCATGCAAGGCCTTATAAGCACAAATTCTTCCCAAAAAGTTAATATCTGTTCAGTTTTGTACCCGAATGTAAACAAAGCCATTTCTAAAGAAGTAATAGATTTTTTTTTATTTATTAATCCGACAGATTTTATCACTTTAAACATTATTTTTGGTGGATATCCATATTTGAATAGATGATCCATAAGTCGTTGCACTAATTCTTATTGTACACAATTTCATCTGGATTGAAATCAAGGATCACTAACATTTCTGGAAAGCAATTATACTTTTACTATTAAATGTGATTGAATTAGACTATGAAAATAAAATGATGAAAAACATAATTCTAAATTCCTTATTTAATTTTATTTTTTGCGTAAATTAAGTAAGCAATTGTAGAACATTCTATTTGACTTGTTATTATCTCTCTAAAGACTTAACACCTATTACAGGTAATATTTTCATATACATTTACCTATTCTTGATTATTTAATAAATAGACTTTTCTTTATCTCGTTTAGTTTATGGAATTAAACTCACAACACGGGTACTGATTTTTGTAAAGATTTTGATAATTAAAATAAGCCTACTTATTTCTCTGCTTAAATAAGTTAATAATGGGTTTGATCTTTTTGTTGGATTGACATTAGTTAGTTACCAGTTAGCCACTGACTTCCCAAGGGACTAATATACTAGAGTAAAATCCTCAAATACTATTATTTCATCCCTACCCATCTGTTGTATGAAGTTTACTTGTCCCTAGTTTTGATTTTGTTCAATATCATCATTATTATTTAGATCTAAGCAATATTTTAATAATATTATCTAAGTAGAGCCAATATGGGTTATGATTCAATTTTTAGTGTTTTTCTCTCTTATGGAGCATGAATTTTAACTCAAGTTTGATCCAAAATCAGGGGTTAATAGCAATTTACTCTCAAGTGGGTATCCATTGAAATATGAACAGAAAGTAACAAGCAGAATCATGGGGCTTAGTAAGGAAAGCACAGTATCTTATGAAAAAGAAAAAAAATCCAAAAATAAAATGATTATTATTAAAAAAAAGTATAAGATTATAAAAACATCAAATATCTAAAATATATGCATATTGTTGTGACGTATACAAAGCCTCATTGCAAAACAACGGTATCATATATCAAAGGACTAAAAACCTTTCATATAGACTCACTCATGCAAATAATCCAAATAAAATGTAAGTACAAAAAAGAATTTTAAGATTGTCACATATCTTTTGTTAATTATAATATTTAAAATGTTTGTGTATAGTTTATAAAATTAAAGTAAAAATTGAAGATTATTTTTATGAAAATTGGACAAAAAAATTCATTTCCTATAACCTTGTAATCTTCAATCTTAAAGTGTAGGAATGTCTATACATGCAGCCTATCAGGCCATATGAAATAATGTTTCTGAAAAAATTGTTTTATAGCATTTAATAATGAAGTTGTTTTGGTTTTCTCTATGGACATGGCATTTAGAGAATTGTCTTAAAATCAAGCTTCATCATTATTCATTGGGTGGCACGCCACACACTGTTGAAGTCAGTGAAAGAAATTAATTGAAACTGAAATCTGTACTGTGTTAGACATTATGTAAATCATTGTGTTTCACAATTAAATTGTTATTAACCAGACAATGTTTTTGTAAAATCTTCAGGTTATATTTATACAATAAATATACCTTTACAGTATTTACATCGTTCAAACTATTGTCCTCATCTTTGTTGTCATATTCACAACATTTCATACACTAATCTTCTAAAGGACATATAGCCCAGTGGATAAAAGCATTGGTAATCCAATGAGTTGACCCAAAGATTTGTGAGTTCAGTATCAGGCCACAGCAAAGGTTGAACAAATAACTTGGAGAGTTAAAGGGAAATAACTGAAACTGAAATATCCAGAAGTGGTATGGCATGTGGAATTAGAACAATCTATCCCCAGTGGATGAAATAAAGGATTCCAATCACCTGAAATAGGCCAGCATGTACAACAGCCGAAACCTCATGAATATGACAGTCCGAACAATTTAAATAGTGTAAATAATTACAATATCTCATCTCAGAAATATAGACAGATAAATATACCATATAAATTTCTGATTTTAGTATCACAACTTATTTATAGTCGAATGAGATTTCATTAGGCAATTCAATGATTTCTCATATTGTTAACATACACTCACACACACACACACATATATATATATATATATATATATATATATATATATATATTTTATCACTTTAAACATTATTTTTAGTAAATACTCTTATTTGAGTAGATACTCTATTTATTTATTAAACAGTATATTTATTTTTTCCTCCATTGGCCTGAACATTTGAGATCCTATTAAAGAAAAATGTGTTCTCTAGCATGATTTGAACCTGCATCCCCACCCCCGACAGAGGGAAACCATCATTAGATCTGATGTGCCAACCTGGCAACAAAGAAGCTTTGCTGATCAAGCAGGGTCTGAACATTGCCTTTTAAGCAAAATCTTCGTCATAGATTCCTGAAAATTATATCTGCTGAGTTTTGTATCCAAATAATATCCATAAATAAAAAAAAAATGCATTAATTCTTTAGAAAATTACTTTGTTTATACTTGATATTTTCACAGTTTGACTTATTAATAATGTTTATCAAAGTCCAAAGACAATAAATAAGCTGTTTGTAAGTTCAAATGAGCCATTGCCAGCTTCAACTTTCTGTTTAAATCTCATTGAGCAATAATTTTACTTAGAGTTATTTTTAGTTATAGTTCAGACACATTAAATGAAACTTAACAAAAGCTTTCCATTTATTGTGCCTGCAACTCTGTATCATAAAGTAAACAAATATGTCCAGACAGTGGACATCAATTAATATAAGCCAAGGTGATTGTAAAAAATGATACAAAAGGCATTAATTGAAATAACAAAAAACAAGTTTTATTCACAAGTTTATAATGTCATCATAATAAACTGTCTCACATTAACCACTTCATGTTTCATTAATATAAAAAATAAATATTTATTGGAATCTAAATATTTATTTATTAAATGATGGAAAATCTGTATCTGTATGGTTACAATGAAATCTGGTTCATTCTGTATAAACAAATGACAGCCACTTGTGTGAAATATTCTAAATTAAAAGCCAAATAAGTTTGAAATTTTTAAATGGGTCACAAGGTAGTTTGACTAATAATGAGAAATATATAACTTCAGAGCTTGCAAAAGTTAAACAAGTGCTGTAAATTACAAAAATAATTGGCCACTCCCCCCAAAAAAAAATTGAAAGAAAGAAAACTGAAGAAACTTATTGAAGGTTCTGGACAAATCTAATGAATGTCTGATAACAGCAAGTTGATAACTTTAGCTAATATATTTCCCGTATCAAAATAAGAGTTTATAAAAACAAATCAGTCTGTCAAGTTATAAAATTTTAACCACTGTGGCAATAAGGATGTTTAAAAAAGCACAAGATGTTGGGTCGCAGGTTGGCCATTTGATTTAGCAAGTAGTAAATATTTGAGATTGATCACTATGCCTCGTTTTAAAGACATGCATAATGAAGATCAAATGAAATGGGTAATAGAATACATGAAGACTGATTTTTTTTTTTTTTTTTTTTTTTTTTTTTTTCAACTATTCTTTTCACCAATGAATACGATGCTATCTTTGACAGACCAAGCAAATGGAACAAAGGCTGGATGGTTAAGAACATTAATAAGATGGAGGTATTGTGATATTTAGGGTTGGGATTATTGGTGGTTAAGTGGTGAACCTATGGTGAGATCCAGATGATGCTAAAGTGAGAAGAGATTGATTTCTTTTTCTTATTCTCCTTCTTCAATAGACCTTTGGTTGAAGAAGATAGAAAAAACATTTATGTATATCAATGCTCCACCATGATTAGCAAAGAAAACAAATAAAGATCCATATAAAATTACTTTCAATGATATTCATTTAATGAATTGTCTGGCTTGTTTACTCAACTTTAACCCAACTAAAAACTTGTGGAGCATTATTCTAGGGAAATTTTACATTGATGGATAGCAATTTGCCAACTAAGATGAACTTTGGAATGCTACTCTGGATGCTTTGCAGTCTCCTTCATAATAAGAAACACAACTCCCAAAATAAATAGATGAATGATACCTAAAACTAGTTTCAGAACATGGAGAATACATTTCCCATTTTTATACCCTTTATAACTTTCTCATCATTACAATGACATGATTTCAATTTTATTTTTAAATTAAACTTATAAACTTTGCATATGTGGTGTAATTATAACTTTCTAATTACAGCATAGTATTGAAGTTTACCTGGTTTATAATGTGAAATTTTGGAAAATCCAATAAAACTGATAAATCTGTTGCTATGTAAGTGACTTGTAGTCTGCTATAATTTAAACATATATGAATTGTCCTGCATATTAACAGTGTAAATGTTTTCATGAATACCTTCATTTTCTAAAATTAGTAAAAATTGAAAGTAGTTATTAATGTGAGACCATGTTTAAAATGTATTAATTTCACGTTACAATTTAATTTAGCCACCTCCACACTCATTGCACTTGTAGCACCATCCAAAACTAAAGCCAAAGTTTAATTGATTTGTAGACATTGTCTTTTTACAGTCTCACTGAATGTCTAAGTTCAAGTCATCAAAAAGACTAGTTAATTCAGCTATAATTTATTGAATATGCATTTGTATTTTGGGAGGAAAATGTCCTCTCAGCTGACTAAATAGACAAGCTCTAAAAATTTTATTTGAGTATCCAGTTTTGAAGAGATGTTTGCCTCTTCTCCATTGGCCTCTTGTCTTCTGGCTATCAAAGTTTTTCAAAGGTATTAGAATTTATATAGTACTGGAGTGATCAGTCATTGTTTTTTTTTGTTTCGTTTTTTTTTTATACAAGACCCAGGGGCTACTTGGGATAGAGGGTTATATTAGAAGACAACTTATGCAGATAGGAGTGGAAGATAATGGTTAACTCTAGCCTTGAACAGGTTAAGATTTTAGTGATCAGGAAAGCATCCTCTTGGGAGTCGGTTCCACAGAATGTGTTTATAAAGTAATTACAATGTAAAAGAGTCTTCCATAATTATCACTTAATCAAGGTGGGGAAAAAATAGAGGTTATTTGTTTCTGATTAATGGAAGAATACACATGTTGCATTTATTCTATTATTTCTGTTATCACTTCATTAAAATGACTTTTCATCTACCTCAAGAATAATCTTTTATCCCTAACCCCATCCAGAAAAAATAATGCAAAAAACATTAACAATCAAGAATTTGTCTGAAATTATTTTTTTTTTTAACTGTTTTAGTGAATCGGGCAGAAGGTTACATGGGACAGGGAATTATGAATAGGTGGAGTAGTTGGATTAAAAGGCTTTTATAATCAAAGAGACTCTCCAATTTTCATCTAATCACATATTTCTTTGTCTCTTTCATACAATCAATTATTATAATGTGTGTATATTTGACTGATTAAGTTCATTAGAGAAAATCACCCACCTCCATTCACATACAGCGAAATCAAGCAGAATTTTAGTTTCAAGTGAAGAAAAGAAAAATTGGTTTCATTTCAGTGTGAAGACACACAAGTATTATTTTTTTTTTTTTTTTTTTTTTTAATCCTTTCACCTCAAGTAAACCAAGCAAAGAATGCAAGGGGTTAATGAGAGGGAAAGAAACAGGATAATAAAAGAACTGGATTCAAGGATACAGAAGATGATAGTTAAATGCATTTAAGTTTTTGAAGATCATAATTGACAAGAAAGAAGGAATCTGGAAGAGAATTCCATAAGTGAGAAGTGCAAGAGAAGTTATTAACATAGAACTTACACTTAGCAATTTCAACAGTAAAATTATGAAACCTTGCTGCTAATCTAGTTCTTAGTTTATATTCGTAAAGTTGTGTACCAAAGAGGAAAGCTCATCAAAACCAATGGACATGAAAATATTTATAGAAGAAGCACAGGAAAGTTGCCATATTTTCTTGTACATAATACAAGAAATTTTGAAATGGCTGTAAACTGTTTTTGCATATAGAAATAAAGGTTATATTGGAACAAGAAAATGACACGACTGGTCTCCATTCATGTCTTGGTGCAAAAATTTGTTTGCGACATGCTGCATTCTTTATATATATATATATATATATATATATATATATATATATATATACTTTCATAAAAAAAATTATTATTTTTTTTTAATTTGCAACTTTTCTATATTTACATATTAAGAAAATTTGTATATGTGGCTTCTCATTATATATATATATATATATATATATATATCTTTCCTAAAAACATTTACCTAGAAGATAGTAAATTGTATATGAATGTACATACACAAATGCAAGGTGGTAATGAAGTTCTTGACTTGACTTTTCTTCTTTTATGTGCTCTGCCTCTTCAGGATGTGGGAAATCATGGCTCTCCACAATTTCCTTTCCTTTCCTTTGTAGCTGTTAATAACATTTGTTATTTTGCTATCCTAATCCCTGTTCTGCCAACCATTTATACAAGCTTGTTAGGTAGGTTATGCACTGCTTTCCTCTGTTCCTCTTGCCTTCAATATGTCCTTTGAGTATCAAATTTTCCAAGCCTTCTTTTCTCCTAATGTGCCATAGAGATTTCAACCACCTCTTTTTGATACTATGTATAAGTGTCTTTTTTGTTTCCATTTTTTCTAAAATTTTGTTATTGCTAACATGTTCAGTCCATGATATTCTCAGCATCCTTTTGTAGAACAATATTTCTGTTGCACTAAGTCTCTTCTTCATTTGAAATGAGATTGTCCAGCATTCACTGTCACTCACTTTCCAAAATTAAACCAAATGAACAGATTATTTAAAGGTATTGGTCAGGTTGATAAGTTTTCAGTACCCCACTGTGTGTTTGTGAGAGAAATACATGTATGCATATGTACATCAATAAGATGAAGAAAACATTAAATACAATAAATATTTATTTTTCAACATTATCTCTTTCCTTGACACTGCACTTTTCTATTAATCACATTAATTGAACATTATACTGAAAATTTCAGTCAAAATTCAGCTAAAGCTCATTTTATTGTGTGCATATTTGTATATAAATATAAATGACACTTTCAAGGCTAATATTGGTTTTATGAAAATTAATCTTTTTGTACCATAAAGTCCCTTTCTATAAATTAATGCTTTCCTGTTTGGTATATATGGCTATTTATACTGTAAATACTTTGTCATTTGTTTCTCCATGCATATGGCTTAAAATAATAGAAAAAAATGGTGTCATTTTTTTTTTTTTTTTTCTTTCTGATATGAATGGCTATTTTAAATTTGAGCATATGATATGACTTCTAAGCTATTGTCTGTTCATTGTAGTTGGTCTAGTTATATGCATATAAAATCTATATTACCCAGGAGTATTAAGTCTGAATGAGTTTTGTGCACTCCCTTTTTTTTATATAATAAACCCTTGATAGTAGCATTACTTTCAAAGGCATTTGCCTCTTTATCTTTCTGTAAGCATAACCATTCTCTGTTTACCTTACACTTTTTGCATAAGATAACATTTATCAGAATAGACTCTCAGGTATAAGGAGAGTTTTGCCTAACTGCTGCTCTATAAGATGATAAAACCTAGAATTTATAAATACCTTATATATATATATATATATATATATATATATAAACTAATATTCAGAGTGAATCAAAGAAAATTTTACATTTGATTTAAAATAGAAACTTTTCAGTTGCTGCCTTGAAAAAATGTATTTATGGAGGCGCTGAAAAGGTTTCAGCTCATTTATGAAGTGGAAATATGAAAAGGTTCTAAAAAGTTTTCAGCCTAACCAAGATCTTCAAAATTCTATTTATAAAAATCATGTCAGGTTATAAAATATTAATTACTTAAAAATGTTATTAATATAAGTGTTTACTTACTACTATTTATTACTATGAACATGTTTAGTGGATACACATGTTTGTGTGAGCATCACAGCTCTCTTCTTTTTTTCTTTTGCTCTTTTTTTTTTTTTTTTTTCACTTAGCTGATAATATAGTTAAATATGTTATATTCAGCACCTCAATTTTGGAGTTTCATAAGCAAACTTTTTGTAATTCTTTGGTCCATTCACCAGGAGGTTTCAGTGATTGACTACAGATTTTCAAATTTTTTGTTATCTTTATACTAAGTTTGACATAATTAATTTATGCACTAATTGGGATTCTACTATTATTGGAGAATGGTTGATGTTTTTTTTCTTTGTGTGTGTTTCAAATGTTGTAGTTATTTCTCCTTTTCTTGTCTTACTACCTATTCTTTTTCAGCTGTCATATATATATATATATATATATATATATATATATGTGTGTGTGTGTGTGTGTGTAGTTACACTTGCTAGTCAACAACCTACTTGGGCACAAAAATTATTTCAATCCTGCTGTGATTTGAACCTCAAACCTGAAGATGGATAGATAGATGACATATCCATTAGGCCAACATTCTACTGCTTTGCATATAAGCTGGAATTACCTTTGAAATACTAGTTTATAAGTTTCTTTTTTGTTTATTTTATGTATTATACACTTACATTTCTTTCTTCCTTTTTTTTTAACAATGTTGATGCCTTTAAGAGAAACCAAATTTAACTTATTTTAAATTTTTATTACATGTTAATAGACATCTCAGCATACTGTTTATAGCAAGACATGTGGATGACATTACAAGAAACTTGTAATGTTGATTTTATTGTAATAATCTTTGTGCCGTTTGTAAGTAGAATGATTGTAAACAATTCTGCTATAAAAATTGTGGCCAATGTATAGTCATAGATTTTTATTTTTAAAGAGTTGTTTAACAAGACAGCCATCTTCACAGTTTTAATACTACCAACTTTATTTCTTAATACTTCCAATTCAGTACTGTATAATACTAATACTTATCAAATAATTTAATACTTCCCATTCAGTATACTTATGCAAAAAGATTCTATTGCATTTATTTTTAGTCTCTGAATTTAATGTACCAATAATGACACTTATCTTTTTTATTTATTTTTTTTTCAAAGAATCAAAAAGGTGGTGACAGATTAAAAACTTAAAAGCAACAGCTATCTTTTTAAAATATAATAAAAATTTAAAAAATGTTAAATTTAGTTGTCATTGTTTCAATATTATTTGTAAAAAAAAAAAAAAAAAATTAAACAATTCATGTGCCATATCCACTCAGGATATAGGTGATCATGGTTCTCCCCAACTTCTATCTCTTGCAATTCTTAATTTTTGTCTTTCTGTTATTTCTCCTAAATCCTGTCTGCCATCCATTTACTCAATCTCACTAAGTATGTTATACATTGTTTTCCTCTGTCTCCCTTGCCTTCAGTCTGTCCTGTGAGTATCAGATTTTCCAAGCCCTCTTTCCTCATTATGTGTTCAAGAAACAGCTTCCTGATATATGTTTTATTTTTGTTTCCATTTTCTCTAAAACTTTGTCATTGCTCACATGTTCGATCCACGGTAAAAGTTTGGTATTTCTAAATTAATTTCTCCCCATATTCAAACAGTAAAAAGTAACTTTTTGGATAAATTAGGTAATTTCAGTTGAGCCTGGTTTTACTTAGCCTATTTTCAAGGTTTTCATGTTCAAAATAAAACTCTAATGAGAACTAAAAATTGCAGTTATTTTCCATGAGTTGCATTAAAAAAAATCTGAGCTTTGTTTCTTGCTTAAAAAGTTTGTTAGATTAATGTGAGCTTTGTCATGCTTAAAAAGCTTTATGCTAATAAAAAAAAAAGTTTAGTTTCTGTCTGAATTTCTGAAATGAAGTTATCATTTACAGTCAAAATAATGTCCTTCTTTTTGTTGTTACTATGTTTTAGCTATTTTTCCTTCCAGCCTTCTTAGGTATTATTATTATTATTATTTGTGTTAACCATACAGCTGAAAGTCTATAGTATTTTATCAACAGGCTTTTCTTTCCATAGTTTAACAAAACCACTCCCCCACCAACTATTATTGTAAATATCAATACAATTAAAACTTATTTGGATAAGTAAATAGTACTTGTGATGGTGATTATATATCTATAAAATCTGCTACTTAAACCATTTGCTTCAAGTGCTTTACTAATAGATGTAGTAGTGTAACCATTAGCAATACTATTACTTTCAATCTTGCTAGATTTTATTATGTTAAAGACTCTTGACACTTGAAACACAGGATTTTGACAGAACGGGTCATTAAAATTGCCTGTTATTCAAGAAGTGTCTTAACCTCAATAGTATGCATATGTGTATTTTTTTTTTACATTTCTTTACTGCATAGTTTGTTTACAAATAGAAGATTTTATTGACTGATATTTGCCTCCTAGTACTTCCATTGCCTATCATGTTCAGAGCAAAAGGAAGGCTTAGAGTAGATTTAGGGAGTTTTATCTGTTTTCTTTTTTATTTAAAGTAGAGAGTAATTTTGTTAACAGAAATCAATCCCAATTTGTTAAAGCTATTAGCAGAGAAAGCATTCAAAATAGGTAGTAAGCATATGTTTATCCAGCAAGATTAAGGTACCACCTTGTTTGGTCAAAATTCAGTCTTTTGGTGTTGAGACTGGAGTAACTTCTCCAGGGTGCAGGCCTGGGTGATGATATATGGAGGCCATGCACTACCCAGACTACATGACCCCTTCCCTCTCAGCCATACCAAGATCCAAAAGGAATATAGGGTATTACATTTTGGAATGGCTTGGCTACGGGAGTTGTTAGAAAGTAGTCAGTGATCTTGGTCAACCACCTTCAAGTCAACACTCCAGGCTTTCTGTCTGGATTTACTTCCATAGCCTTTACCATGTTTGGATTTGGCTGCAAAGCAGCAGAGGTTTAAAATCTGGGTTTTCCTTCTAGATGAACTGCCCTGCTGGGCTGTTGAGCTCCATCTACCTGAAGCAGCTGGTTATGAGGCACCAGTTTTCTGCCTTTGCTCATTGTCTGGTTTAAAACTAGGTACAGAAAATGAAAAACAGCCATCCAGAAAAGAACATGTCTATAACTACATGCAATATTCTAGAGCTTTTTTTTTTTTTAATTTACAATGAAATCCTATCATTATTTAACAATATTCTTTTTGCTTTTATATGCTTTTCATATAACATAAGCTGCTGTGATATCTCTATATTCTTTTTCATAATATTTGTAAATATTCTTTTCATACTACTCACCTATTTTCTACTTGGTTTTTCTCCTTTTTAGCATCAGAAAATCT
This sequence comes from Acanthosepion pharaonis, assembly GCA_903632075.3. Classification (NCBI taxonomy): domain Eukaryota; kingdom Metazoa; phylum Mollusca; class Cephalopoda; order Sepiida; family Sepiidae; genus Acanthosepion; species Acanthosepion pharaonis. The sequence continues at coordinate 2,877,482 of CAHIKZ030001446.1, read as the reverse complement.
TATATGGCATTTTCATTATTAAAAGAGCATTAATCCTACACCTTCATATATCAAATTTTCTGTCTTGGTTAGGTATTTGCTTGAGAATGACAATTTTGGTAATATTAAGCAAGGACTTAACTTATTGACAATAGAATACACGACCAACTAGCACTTTTTAAATCATCATTTCACACTAAACAAGGTGATAAAGTTACTAAGATGCAAAGAGTTACTAAGAGTGAAGAAATTGAGATTACATTATTGAGAAGAAAGGACAATAACGAACAATTCAAAAAGACAGATGATGTCATTTCTTTTAAATATTTGAAGATTGTAGTTGACAGGAAAGCAAGAAGAGAGTTCCATAGGTGATAAGAAAGAAGAAACTATTAGCATAGAACTTAATTACATCTAGCAAGTTCAGCAGTAAAATGATGAGACTTAGCTGGCAATCTAGTACTGTACTTGAATTCATGAATTTAAAGTACCAAAGAAAAAAGTATTCATAGAAAAGTCACAAAGAATATGTTATTGCATTGGGGAAAATGACTGAAGCTGAGATGCCAGGCTAGGACCTATAACATTACAGATTTTTCTTTAAATTTTGTCCAGAATCTCTAGATATATAGCAGAAGCACCAGACCAGATGTGGTAACAATATTTAATGAAGAGATAAATAGTAGACTTATAAAGTTGCAAAATAGATTCTGGACAGAAAAATTGAACCAAATTTTCAAGCAGCAGACTTAAAAATTGACTCAATTATTCTATAATTTTCATTTCCACATTTATATTACTAATCTGTTACCTACATTTATTTTACTACAAGGATTTGTTAAACCCTGTCATACACACTATCCACAGCTTTCTTTTGTAAGGAACTTAGTATTTTGCAGGGAAGTGAGTGTGAAACATTCAAATGAAAAGTGTTAAGTTTGTTTTGCTGGTGTTAACATACTTTATTGATCTTGTTTGCATTGAACATATATTAGGAAAGATAAGTTTTATAACATTTTTATCCTGATTTTTTTTATAAATGTGTGTTAGGAAGCATTAAAAGAAAACCTATTATAACAGCTTCCTGTTTCTAATATATGTATATCAATAAATAACACACACTTACCAGTTATGGAATTCTAACCTACAGCCACACATTTTAATCCAATTATGCCATTATATTAAATACTTATTTGAATTATTTGACTATTATATTTGATGACATGCACAGGAGTTAACAATTGCTAATTGTTATCACCTCTTGTGCTGTAAGTGGAGCTATGTTTCTCCTTATTTTAGATGGGAAAAGTTGCTCAGCACCAAGGATTCCAACCCTGTGACAACACCTTCCTCATTGCACTAAAGAGTTGGGCCATTGTAATACCAATGCCAGCATAACAGTGGCTACGGAGGCTGGGCAAAATAATAATTTTTGTCCTTGGTCCATATGCATAAATGTGTATGACACTCCCCACTTTAAAACCACCTTGTAAGTCTATTTGACACCTGGATATAAAAATGCACCTTCAGGAAATATAAGTAGAATATTGGTAGTTTGTAGTAGTTGAGCTCAGCATTCATATTTATTAAGTAGCTTAATATGGCATGAAGTCAAATAGAGAGAAATACAGGTGAAAAGATTGTGTTGTGCAGATGTTTGGTGATGCCCAGGGCCAACTTCTTAATTGTAAAAGTAGAGGGGCCTATAATACTGAGAAATGTTACAAAGGAAGACATTTTAACTTTTAGCATACTGCATTATTAATATTACTTCCCTTTCCACTGCATTCCTTTTCATGGCCTCTCAATTGCAGTAACCTTATTGTTAATTTCACTCAAAGGTGTTTTCTTTTGCCATAGCAAGATATGACAATACAACTATGAAATTCAAACAAATTCAAATTCAGAGATCAGTCACCTTCAGTGGCAGGATAAACTTTTTGCACAATCACATACAGAAAAGTTAAATATATAAAAACAGATGAAACATGAAATAAACAATTTTTTCAAATTATGTATAAACTAAATTTTTATTTCACTCTTTGATTGGCTGTCCTCCCAATATGGATGCCTGGAACTGTCACACCCTCTGCCCTGCCTTCTGCATGCTACTGGTTGTGCTAACTTTCAAAAGCAAAAGCTAAATATTTGCTTATATATCCTTTGCATACAACATTCAGAACACATTTTGTTTACACTATTTACATTGTTCAGACTGTTGTCCACATCTTTGTTGTCAAATTCATGACATTTCAACTGTTGTACACTCCACCCTTCTTCAGGTGATTAGAATTTTGTCCAATGGGGCAGATTGTTCTAGAAAATATCTACCTCGGTGGATGAAATGAAGGGTTCAGTTCAAAATTCCAATCACCTGAAGAAGGCCAGAGTGTACAACAGCCAAAATGTTGTGAATATGACAACAAAGATAAGGACAACAGTCCAAACAATGTAAATAGTTACAATTCCTTATCTCAGAAATATAGACAGACTTTTGTTTTCTTAAAGAAAAAACAATTGTATCCTCTGTGCTGTAAAATTTGACATTTGACTTAGATGTTTGTCATTTAAGTTTCAGATTTTACATTTTGTTGCATTTATGTTTAAACCTATTCAGGAATATTATTTCTTTAAGAACACTAATAATAAATTGTAATCTTAATCTTATAAATTATTCCATATTCCCCTTTGTAAAGATTAGGCATTAATATTGATGTGTTGAGTGCCTAAATCTAGTTTGAATTTGTTCCAAAATAGATTCTAATAACCAAATTTTTATAACTAGATCATATCTGCTCTAAGTAGATACTAAGCTGTTAATTTTCCAAACTGTTATAATTTTAGTACCTGTGATTAGTACTGGAAGTGGAAAACTTGAAAAATAACTGTCTATTGCCTTCTTTAACATCACTTCAGAAATAGCATGGACAAATATCTTATTACCAAACTACTGTGCTTCTATTCTTAGTACTATTAGTACTTTCTAAAAATAATAATAGGTTATTAATAATAACTGTAGCAACTCCTCATTATTAATAAAAAAAAACAAAACACTTACAAATTTCTTATTAAATTGTAAGAATCCAAAACACTTCAAATATATTTTTATTTTTTTTAAAAATATGATTCTATAAGAAATAAATTGTCATTTTCAGTGTATTTGTAAGCAAATAACATAATGGTTGTTTAATTCAATCTTGAAATTACTGTTTTGGGCATTTGTTTACCTAAATTGATAAAGAAATCGGATTATAGCAACATTTAGATGACATTTACATCTTATAAATCTTAAGGTTTAATGTTCTCTTCTAGTGTCATCATTTTCAGCTAGTTATTTTTGTATACACAGTAAGCTTATTTTTAGCCAAACATCATTTTTCATCAGAAAGACTTGGAGACGGTATTACCACCTGTAGATAATAGAATCTACTTTAGAAAACCTACATTTATCAAATGGTGGTGAAGATATTATTACTACTACTACTACTACTACTAATAATAATAATAATAATACTATTACTACTGCAGCTATTGCCATCAGATGTTCACAGCTTTTATTCTAACTGCTCAGCTTTCAAAAGTTAAAAGAATATATTTCGTTTTCTTTTTTGTTTTTCCTTTTTTCATAACAAATTGTCTATATTTTTTCAAAAAGTACTGGATCAGCTATAAATAAATACACTACAAAAAATAGAAAAGAACTTTTATTTTTAGCTCAAGAATGAACATTCTGTACAAGTTGTTGTATTTATCTTGCTTTTCCAATTTAGTCATGTCATGTTCTGATGTTTGTCCATTGAAATAAGGCATAAACAGAATCGGGAGAGTTTAAGTTAGACTGGAAAATATTAAAAAAAAAAAATGTAATTCCTCAAAATGCCAAGTCTTGTTAGCATTTTATAGCAGCAGAAAACCTACATGTATCACTCAATCCTCCATGGCTGGAATAATAGTTCAGTTCCATAATAAGCAGCACCTTTCCATTGTATATAAAGTCAAGATTAATTCCTAATAACTGAGGTATCTCAAAAGGAAAGTGAAGAAACTTGAGAATTTTTTTTAACCTACCCCCCTGTATATGTGGAGAGTAGTTTAAAAAAAACAAAAAAAACATGTCAATTCCATCATTGTGAGGAGGTGGGAAAATACCCAGCTATACTTCAGAAATAAATTCTAACACCAGTAACAAGGAGAAAGTAAGATGTTGGCCTAAAATGTTGGTAGATAAGTAACCTTGTCTACTGTACAAATTTAAACTTTGTACAAGAGCAGTAGTCCATATGATATGTACTAAATTCGGTGAAATTAGTAATCTTACTATTCCGATTACTAGTTCAATCAGTTTTCAACTGGAAATGCATTGAAGACGATAATAAACTGAGAAATTGTGTTGAATTGAATTTTGTTTAAACATGTCAGATACTTGATGGTTGAGTACAAGTAATAAAATTATACATTTATATTTCAAAGAAAAAGATTTACCAGAACTGATTAGATTTGTATAGTTTTTTTCCAGGTCAGTCAAAAAAGAAATTACACAAACATATTTGATTACCTAATACTACAACTATCCCATAATAGTTGCTTAATTTGCATACACATTCATACATTATAAAAACTATTGACAGTTTGTTTTGAGGTTATCTGGTTTTATCATGCAAACAATTTAAGTACAACATAGATTTTGATTTATAAATAAGTCCTGAAGATATTGCTCATGGAAAAATATTTCATTAAAACAATATCCTATAACCATCATTCTCACATAATTAAAGAAGATATTGCAAATGTTTCTAATAAAAACATATAATTCAAATTTCACATGACATATTTATCATATAATTATATCCTGCAAATTATGATTATTTTCTTAATACCAATTTTATTTTCAAAACTTTGTGTGAAAAACCCTGACCCTGAATAAATGCAAGAACTATAAAGCAACAGAGGCAGTCATATAAGATAAATTCATGATACAGTTAGGTATTATTAAACTTGGCATTAATTTGAAAATGCCTTTTCCCTTTCAAGAATTGGGAGCCAGAGTAATAATATAAAATAAACCACAGGGTTCTATTACTAAAACAAATAAGACTTTAAACTTTGCTTGTCACTATTTTTTTATATTAAACACTTAGCAATGAACAGTCAAAGAGGAAAAAGATTTTTTGAAAATCTTAGAATGCAAAAATAAAACTTCACTTGTAGAACAAGAAGTAGTTATTTGAGATACCAGAGTATCTTTTATTTTATTTAAGTAATTATTATAGAATTTGAATGATTTTTCTGTGTTTGTATTCCTCCCAATTTTAAGTTTGCTTTGTAAGAAACTTGTTTTATTTATAGGAGATATATTTTGTATACATCTGTATTTAAAAATGGGAAAGTTTTTTTTTTCATACACACACAAAATGATTTTAGTCTTAGTTGTAATTATCACCTAGGTTTTCTTGGCAATTTTTTCCCCTCATTCCTCTTTTTACCTTAGATAAAATAGGTGATAAATTGGCAGTTCAGAAGTTATTACTTGTCAGATTTAAAAACAAGAATATGTTTTGTTTAGTGATGTTAACTAAGAAGGATGAGGCAGGAGAAGAATATTGGATAGTAGCAAAAACAAAATGAGAAACTTGAAATTGTTGACAATATGGCACCAAGATGCACATTTGCATGCATGCATGCCTATGGCAAAATATCAAACAGCTACATTTTGATGATACAAGTTCTTTCTCACTCTGTTGTCTGTTCTACCAGTTCCTGCTATCATGCCTGGTTGTTGTATCTTTCTTTTTGAAAATGTTAGGAACCATTTGCAAAAGAAGTTATTTGCTATGCTATGTGCCTGACTCTTTTCTTTTTATCATCTTTTTAAATGTTATAATAACAACAATGATGAGGACAATAGTCTGCATGTAAATACTGTAAATACTGGTAATTCCTCAACCTAGAAATTCAGACAGAAAATATTTTCCTTTTTATGCTTTTTAAATAAGTTATGTGATTTGACATTTGGTTGTCATGATTTTCTTACTATTCTTACTAGTAGTTTTATTCCTTTCTCTCTTGCTGTACCAAGTTTTTTCAGCACAATTATAGTTTTGTACCTCCCATCACACTCTCAGAACACTAACAATTTATTTTCTGTAAATTAAAATTATGGCTTTTAAATTGAACATCTGAAAAATATTGTTTTCAGTCAAGAAAATCAACATCAAAAAAGAATATTTTTTTTTCAATTTAATACAAATTCAAGAACCAATAATATTAAACAGGACATGTGATGATTTGATGCCAAAACTGATAAAATTTTGAATGTTTGATTCCACATAAACTCAGCAATCATCCATCATTTCACAATTTGTTGGTCAATACATTGCTTTGATTTTTGTCTTTGCCACATAACTTACACATAATCTCTGGTTAGAGGTGCAAACATATAATAGTGTTCTTTCATTAGATTTTTAAATCATGTTCTCTTTTAAAATAAATACTTTCTTCCTAAAATCTATAAATTAAAAAAAAAATCTAATTTATAAATAGCTATATATATATATATATATATATATATATATATATATATATATACACACACACACTATTATGAATGGCAATTTTAGTGCTGTTCTTATACTTGATATTTATTTATTTTCCATTCCATTCTAAATGTAGCATTTGTTTAATCCAGTGTAGTATTAATTATTTGTTTTAGTATTAAAAATACTAAGATACTTCTATTTTAAACTTAATATTTATAATTAATAATGACATTAAAACTCAGTGGTGTCTGTGTAGGAAGTGTTCTCAAAATAGGACATTTATGCTTCTGATTTGACTTATCAGATATTACGATGCGCTTGATCAGGCAGTATGCATTTGCATAAGAAAAAAGAATGTAATATTGTTTGGAAAACATACATTCATAAATATGAATGTTTTTTCTTGTTTAGGTTGTTTTTGTTTGCCTTATTTTATTTATTTATTTTTTTTTTATTTTTATTTTTTTTAGCAGGCTAATTAGTATATGTTGGATTAATTTCTAACTTTTATCCTGTGCACAACAAACCAAAGACATTAAAAAGCAGAATTATCTGCAATGTCCCTTAAAAAACAATGATGGTGCCTTGTTGACGGCAGCTGATAGAATCAACCAAAGAATATGATCAAGCTAAAAACCATCAAACCATCCCACATTACCATCATATGTTTTCTCTTCTTTTCTTTTTTTTTTTCTCCTTGGTCCCTGCTCACACCCACATAATCCATCTGTCAATGGGATATACAGATATTTAAATATATGTCTGTGTGTACCTTAGTCTGTAGACTACTGGGAGGTGAAGAGAGGTAATGTGTAATTATTTACTATTCAATATTCTGTAAGCTAGTTGTAGAATGAATATACTGATGACTGAATGAGGCAAACTTGATATAAGGGGGATTTTTCGGTCCTTTTGGAGATGACCAGTATCTAAAACTGGTATTATTTCATACATTCTTTGGGAGAATTCAGGAAAAAATATATCCCAGTGTCTAGACAGGAAACAAAAACAGCATCTTGTTTGTATTATAAGCATTATTCACTTTTCTTCCTCGTCATTGTTGTCATCACCATCATCAACGAACTTGTTTTTTCAATACCAAAATAAATCCTACTTGACGTTGCAGAAATCTTAGAGATGTTGATATACCAGAAAATCAAATTGTACCTTAATGATAAATATTTATGACTTTTCATGACTATGCATGCATAATGGTAGCTCTCATTTTGATTATTAAATGGAATATGCAAAAATTAAGAGATTGTATCTAATCTAAATAGTTGCGTTTTTTTTTTCTTTTTTTTTTTCTATTTTTTTTTTTTCTTTTTTTTTTTTTTTTAATCGCTACATCCCTTCAGGACATAACTTTCCACAGGTTTCTTCTGCTATGACTTCTTGAGAATTACTAGAATGGTTTCCTCTTGCCTTCTCCATAGTGCTGTCATCTAGCTAATGTGTTACCATTATGTGAGAGGTATTTCTGCCATTGCCCTGTATAACATTTAGATTGAATTTTTTTTTTTTTTTTTAGTACAAACTATGCTCTTTATCTAAATTATTTATTTAAATATGATTTAAACATAAATCATATTTCTTATCCCTACATCACCAGAAGGGTCTATTGCATAGAGATCAGCAAATTGCTTAACTGTTATGTATTGGACATTTTGGCTGATATATTATAGAAATAGAATTTTCTGTTTTAAACTTGACAAATAAGACACAATCTTTTTTTCTTCTGATGGTGATTTTCTAAGTGCAGCTTAGATGTGGCACAAGGCTGAAAGCTCTTATGTTGAGCTCCCAGATAAATGAATAGTAATTGCATTTAAAGAATATCAAAAACTGAAATATTTTTTATTTACTTCAACTCTTTCTTTCTTGACTTCATCTCTAAAAATGACCTGATTATTAATATATTTTTATCATAATAATCTTTATCACTTCTCATCAGCTATATATTAGTAATTAATATACGTCATCCTGGGAAGAATAGAGATCAGTTGAATCCTATTTCATAATTATGGTGTATATGAAGCAATTAACACATATTTTTGTTTTTCTTTTTTAACTCTTTAAGTTATTTTTCATTGTTCAAAATAAATACTCATTGTCTTGTATTCCAGTCATTCAACTCCTGATCGACAATGTTATTTTGATAAAAACAAAGCTCATTAAGCATTTCAAGTAAAATTGTTTGTTCTTTTAACTTTGATTTGTTTGGCTTTCTAGTATTTAAATGATACATTTAAAACTAAGAATTCATTATGTAAAAAATGTTCATGGTTTCAAATTTTGTTTTCTTTGAGTCATTGTTTATAAGATAGAAATTGAATCTTACATGGTTTTAACAACTGTTAAATTAAAATTACTCTATTTTACTTGCACAATGGTTAGGCAGCTGGCCTCAAAAGCTATTTCTACTCAGCTTGGTTTTCAATGGGTGCTTAAGTAATACAAGCTTATACTAAAGTCATACATTTTCAGGTTATCTCTTGGAAAGATTCTATTAAGAATAAGATACAAATATTGAACATTTTATCTAAGGCTACTGAATTGTTACTTATCGGTTCTTTTATATGGCAGAGAATACTGGACAGTCTCCTCACAGATGAAGTGACTTAAAATAACAGAAACATGGTTCGACAGGAATCATGAGAATACCATATACCAAACATGAGACCAATGAAAAGTTTTAGGGAAAATGGAAACAAAAACATCAGGTAGAGGGAGAGTTGAAATTTCTAGAGCACATAATGAGGAAAGAAGGCTTGAAAAATTTGATATTCACAGGGTAGATTGAAGACAAGAAAGATGGAGGAAAGCAATGCATAACCTACCTAGTGAGCTTGAGTAAATGGATGTCAAAATAAGATTTAGGAGAGATAATAAAGACTACAAAAGACAGGATATTGTGGAGAACTATGATCACATATGTCCAGTAGAGACTATGCACATAGAAGAACCACTACATAAAATAAATTTATTGAAATTAATTTTTCCTGTTGGATGTAATCACATATTTTATTAATATAAGGCTTTAACCACAATCCTGACACTCTATAAGTTACATTCCTCCTTTCAACTCTCATCACAAACTTTCAAAAGTTACAGATGTATTAGCATTTCAACATGTTACTGGTAAACATGCATTGTTTGACACCCATCCTATTTTGGATTTCTCCTCAACATAGTCAAAGCAAAGGACCATTTTAAGAAAAGAAAAGGTTGAGTAAAATAGATTCTTGTTATTCCTTTTTTTTCTGTAAAGAATTTTTGCTTCTTTCTTCACTTGCACACTTTTTTTGTTAATCAGGTACATGTGTACGAACCCATTTCTTTTCTACTGGTTTCAGTTAGATTGCGCTGTTTAAATATTCATAATTCATTGCTAGTTTTTATCCTTTACTTTTTTATACATTCTCTGTATTTGGTTTGTCTTTAGTTTTTACTGTTTTTTTTTTTTTGTTTTGTTTTGTTTTTATCTTTCCTTTATTTTTTCTTCTCATTTTTTATCACTTCTTTTCTTCTCTTTTCTTTCTTATCCCCAGTTAAAGATCTGTGGCTTATTCTTTTGTCCTGCTCAGAGAAAAGAATTCAGTATATTTGTTAATGGGTAGAAAGATCTGCATATCTATAGAGAAAGATGGAAGTAGATACTGTTCCCTTTTTTTGTTTTATCATTTCATTTTTATCTATTCTATCATATTTCCTACCAAGCATTGCAGTTTCTAATGCATCTACCTGATTTACTATTGTGTGGTCCTGCATTGCATAATTTCCAATTCTCAAATTTCAAAGCATTTTCTCAAAAAGGTTTTATCTTGTACATTTTGGAACACCTAAAACAGATGTCTTGAAATCTTTTCTCTTTTACATAAAATCCATCTCTCTGCATTTACACAGTATTCTGTTTATTTATGAGTGAGTACTGAAAAATGATTGACCCAATCCATTTTCTAAAATCTGGCTAAATGTCATTTTTTTTCTCCCGGTAATTCTTGGTTAGACAAAAAGCTTTTCAGTATCCCACTTTTATTTTATGCATCCTCTTCAAAATGCTATTTTCTTTGAACAAATGAATTCAAATCAAAATTAATATTGACAGTTTCATTACAACAGTTATACTTTCATGTTTTAATAAAATATGATCTTTTGATAAGAGATAGACTTTTCCTCCAAGGACTTTAGAAATAAAAATCCCTGTGTGCCATATCAAGATCAAATTGCTTCACTTTCTCTGAATATATGAATTAAATAATAAATTTAGAGGCATTTCTTCTCAGCATCTTTCTGTGTAGAACCACATTTCTGTTGCTTCAAGTTACTTCATCTGTGACAAGAATTTCCAGCGTTCACTGCCATATAGGAGGGCTAAGTGCACTTTGATTTGGTGTAATGGTTAGCAAGCTTGTCTCACTAGATCATTCACAATTTATCATTTCACTGGATGCACCATACTTTCAGCCTTGTGCCACATCTAAGTTATGATTTCTAAATAAGTAACTAGCAACTCTAATCTACAACCAAACTCCTTTATATTACATTGTTTATTTTTTAAGTTATCTCTAATTCCTTGACCTCTATTCAAATATTTAGAAGCAGAAATGGAATAAGCACTGTCAGTATACAAGATAATTATTTATTCACATTATTATATAATGTATAGCTAATTAGTTGAACTATTTGAATGGAGGCCACAAAGTGTTATGTCCACTATGTTGTGACACTTTAACCAGCACTTTCTATAGTACTCACATGGCTTAACTACAAATATTTAAAAAAAAATAAACATCATACTTAATTTATTTACTTAAGGTAATAACTAAATAATAGTATTAATGCAGATATAACATAATTTTCTCATATCAATTTGACATTTTCATTAAAAAATTGTTACTTTCATGCTTAATCAAGGCACCTTTCTAATTATTATAGTTTTGTAACATTCTCAAAAACCATGATTAAAAATCACAATTTTAACATGTCATACTTATATTGTTTATTTTAATATACATACATTTTCTCCTTGGATTCTTAAATGTGCCATATTACTTCATGATATGCACAATCATGGATCTCCACAACTTCCTGTCTTCTATAGCCCTAAACAATGTTTGTTTTTTTTACTATCCTTTGCACTTCTTATTCTGTTATCCATTTTTTTTTTTTGTTTTATGACTGCTATATGTGTTTAATATTGTCTTGCATCTGTACTTCTCATATTCTGGTTTTGGTCCTTTTTTTTTTTTTTTCATACTTTCAGGCAAATCCCTTGTCATAGTTTACCATTATTCAAAGTTAAAATTTGATTACATTTTAAGTTATTTCATAATATTTAAAATCAATCTTGAGAACTTCTTTTAGATGAAAGAAATTCTAAAACTGATTCTTTAATTTATCTTATAAATTGTAAGTTTATTACCATAACAAGATAAGGCCTACTTCCAATGTTTTCTTTTTTTTTTCTTTTCTGACACTGCCAAGTTGATAATTTTAAACAGCTGAAAGTATGTTGGGTTGCATCTTCTAGAAATCTCTTGTTATATGTCGTATATATATATATATATAGAGTAAGACAGACAAAGAAGGAAGGGATGATAGTTGTGTAGTGTTATATAAAAACAAGCATTTGCCTTATAAAAGTTCTAATGATGTAGAGTATATAAGAGGGAGAGTGGGAATCATTAATTTGCATCCGATGAATTCAAGTGATAACCTATTATTTCAGTGTGTTTGCTCACTGAATTAGTACCTAATTGCCAACATCTGGTCTCTGAACTTTTTCTGATATCCCATCTTTTATCACATTTGCCTCTTGTGTACTTGTTTCAGCTGCTTTTCATTGGCAGAACCATTATTTCCTCACTATAAAGAAGAATTTGTTGTCAATAATGCTGGTAGTTTTAATAAAAACAAAATACCTTTCCAAAGAAAGATGAATCAGATTCCTCTGTTCTGAATTTTTTGCATGTATTGATATTAGGTTTCCTTAGCATTGAAGAGGTAATCTTTTAACTCCTATGACATCTTAATTGTTTATCATGATATAATTCAAGTGGTACTTTCACAACTTGCCATCATTCATTCTGTCTTCAGAAATGTGCGAAGTTTGTTACTAATATCAAAATAGAATGATTTGAATTCAATATTTATTTACGCAGAGTATGTCATATTTTAAAATTTGACATGGCAAAATATATAGAGGGAGAAACTTCATTTACAACTTTTAAAAAGGAAAGCCATAGCTGTGTGATTGGTGTGATGGATAGCTTTTTTTTCTTTTTAGTTGGACAAGAAATCAGTGATTCAAATTCCAATCATTTGTTACATTCACTTTCACACAAATACTCTTGGGCAGAGTATGAATCCACCTCTTCTAACCCCCCCCCCACTGTGAATTAAATAGTAAGACATATTTGTTTTTTCAGGCTTGGTTGGCAGCCAATTTAGGAGCAGTAAAACTCTGAATTCCTAAACCCAGATAGGTACATGTGATTGTCTAAAGTAGTGGTTCCTAAATGGTGCAGCATTCCTCATAGATATGGTAGAAAAAGGTGAGGTGGAATGACTGAAAGACAATCAAAGATTTAGAAACAGTTTTAAAAAATTTATATGCCAAAAATAAATATAATTTCAAAATTTCAAATATTGTTATGGATTACTTGTAATTGCATGCGTGAGTCCCAGTATAAATAGTTATAAAAAATTATTGACCGATTTTATCATTGTGATATTTTTGCATTATATCACTGATTTAGACTATATTAACTAGGGTCTGCAAATTGGAGGAGAGAGTTATCAATGATACTGTTTTGACTTTGCATCTGTGGTTATCACCCTTTGACCCTCCCTCTGTTTTTCTTATTTTTAAATGTACTTTTTATCACATAAAATTTGAGGTGCAAGTAAATTTTTATTCCAAAAATGCAGCCCAGAAAAAAAAAACTTTGGTAACCACTGGTCTAAGGGAAGGAGAACCCTAACAGAATATCAATCTTTCCTCAGAGTAGAGAGGCTAGGCATGGAACCAAACACTCCACCCATGGAACTATTCAATTACTGATACCTCATCAGGAGGCCTTATATGCCTACAAGGCACCAGGCAGATGGCAATGAAAAGGAAATCCATTTTCACGAATATGACATTTTGTTGAAAGCACACAGCACTTTGAAGTTGATAAATGCAATGACTTTTGCATTTCTTATTTAGATTTATTATTTATTCTTTATTAATGTATGCTTATTTATACACATATAGCATTTAAAAAAGAAAATTGTGTGTGTGTGTATATATATATATATATATATATATATATATATATATTATATCTTAAAAAAAATAAAAAATAATATAACTTACCTCAGTGAAAAACTAGTGATGATTTATAAGAGTTCTTTATATTCTGCACTTTGCTCTCATTTGCATATTTTTTTCTTTCTTTTTTGTCACAACCTATTTTATTTATCTTGTGACCCACTGAAGGATTGGGACTCAGTTTGAAAAAGCCTGATTTAAAGCATTTGAATCAATAATAATAATGGAAAACAGACAAAAAAATAATGCTGTGTGTGGATTCTCCATTATTCAATTAGAAAGTTGCTTTTGCAAGAACTCCTTACCATAAAGAAGCTAATGATAATATAAAGACAACTGATATTAACATGTTCAAGGATATGTGAATTAATGTTACTTATACAAGTAAGTACTTAAAATCTGACCAAATAACCATACAGCAGAATTACTTTTGAATCTCTCTTGGTCAGCCCAAGAGCATTTCAGCACACACTCATCATAATGGAAGATAGCTCAAAAGTTAGAGCTTTGAAATGAAACTAACAAAGCTATGGTTCATTTATGAGGATGAGTTTGTTCATCATTACCTTAACAAACAGAAATTCATCATCTCAAAATCAAAAAAAGTAGAATCTTTAGCTAACAATGGCATGTTAAGTTAAATGATAGTAGGCAATGATTGCTTAATATAGGAAGATAATGGAGATTAAGTTTTAGCTTTTAATATCTATCCTTATTACAAATGTTTATAACCTCATTTGTGGGTATCCAATTATATTATGCGAAGTGCAATATAAATTTTTATTTGCAGATAAATTTAAAAAATGCAGTCCAGAGAAATATGTTTCCTTAGCACAACATCTAATATACATGAATATACAATTATTATATTATATCTGTCAATCTCTGACTTTCTATAACCTTCATCAATCTTTCAACCATTGAATTTGTTAACCTTTCTACTGTTTATTTTGACTTTAACATTACTTGTAACATTTTTCTTGCTTCCCAGAGATTTCTGCTTAAATATTATTTACTATTGAATTAATCTTTTCAGATATCAATTTTTATCAAATTTTTCTATGGCATTCTTAAAGCTATTTTTTTCTTGTTCATATCTTGCCATTGGTTTCAATTTCATTTTTAAAGGTTCTATGTTCAAATTTTTCACTTTCCAAATTTACAATATATCGTTTCTCTTTTTACCCTTCAAGGCCAGAAGTATCCAAACACACCTGCATGCTTCATGTGTTTACAGTCTGGGATCACCTGAATTATATAGCTGTGTATTGAAATACATGGTATTAGCACCTGTCATATAATCAATTAGAGGCATCAAAATCTATATCTTTTACAGATTTTAGATTTCCAAAACCATACCTCAATATCTCAACCATTAGTACCAAGTGGGTTATGGTTATCTGCATTAAAACCTGTGGTGGTCTCTGTATATCTATAACTAAAAATAAAGTTCAGTAGCTATATATATATATATATATACATATATATACACACACAAGGTGTATCAAAAAAACTTTTACAAAACTTTGTGGGGGGTATTCCTCACACCAAAACAAGGACAAAATTACATATAAACATTGTCTGCAAATCCTTCATTTTTGACTTAAGTTTAAAGAAAGATTATGGTTGATGGCACTGTGTTGCCATGTAGACTAGGTTATATTTTGTTATTTGTGTACATTTCTGGCTAATCTGTCTTAAACATTTAATGTGTGTAGTAGTGAGTTAACTGAGAAGTGTTCCATTTAACAATGGCAGGATATTCATATCATGAGCCGGCAGATATGCTTTTTATATATGGACGCAAGGCTGAACAGCTGTATCAGATTGCATTTCCAGACTGAAGGCAGCCAAGTCTTCCAATCTTTGCTGTTATTTATTGTTGCATTACTGAGACAGGATTCGTGGCACCAAAAACTATGAATTGCAAAAGACCGAGATCTGCTGGTACACCTGGCCATGAAAAACACCATCTACAGGCTTTTGGGGATGATCCAGGTATCAGAACATGTTTAGTGACCCTAGCATGTCATACATTTCATAGTACATCATGAGCAGCTTCTGTATCCGCATCATTTGCAAAAAGTTTGTAAAAGTATTTTTGGATTGTATCTTGGATTTTACATTTAACAGCATCTACCATAAACTTAATAACTTAAAAAATAAGGATTTGTGGGCATATGTTCATATGGACTTTTGTCCTTGTTTGGTGGGAGGAACCAACCCCTAAAGTTTGTAAAAGTATTTTTGATACACCTTTATTTATATATATATATATATATATATATATATATATATATATATATATATATATAATGAGAGAGAGGTATCATCACTGATTTGCTGAAAAAATATCTCAAACTTCATATAAACAGTCTTATCATCAAAAAACTTTGTTATTGTTAAGAGAAAAGACCAAAGGATTTTTTTGATTAAATTATATTTTTTTTTATCCTTTTTAAAACATTCAAAATTTTTTGTTAGATTTTTTTTTTTTTTTTGCATGGATATGGGGGGAATGTATGAACAGTATAGGAAATTGGAAATTTTAGTGTCTTTTTTGCAGTAAAAAACACATTGATATAGAAATTCCTGCAAAAATCAAGTAATTGTTGGATTTTAATGAAAATTCAGGACTTATTCACAAATTATTTTAGAAATGTGCTTTTTGTTTTGTTTTTACATCTGTTACCTCCTATTTATTTAATTTTATGAAATTTTGAGAAATTTAATTTTGATCCATTTAATGTTTATATTAGTTAAAAGCAGAAAAATTATCAATTTCTTTTTGTACCAAAAATCTACTAAATCATAAAATAAAAAATGGCATAAAACTAAGATATTATTTAATTAGAAAAGCTTTTAATTGCTTTTATGAATAAGTTATATCATGGACACTACTGTCTTAAGAAAAAAAATATTTTTCCAATGAATTTTTATAAGATCTGTTTACATTTTTTTTTAATTTTAATTATAATAATTTATAAAGTTTTAAGTCTTTTAAAATTCTGCCTTCATTTGTCCCAGTTAAGTGATATTGTTAATTAAAAATTATATTTACTAGTCATAAGTGGAAAAACTTACTAAAATTTAGCAACCCCCAATATTTTAAAAAGAATTTGGATTTTTTTTTTTTTTTTTGTTTTGCATATAAACATGTTGACTTAAGGCAACTTTATTCAGTGACTGAAGACAAGATGTAAGATCAGGACCAATAATATTGCTAATTCTTTAGATTTTATCAAGAGTCTCTAGATATATAGCAGGAGCTCTGGGCTATATGTGGCAGCACTGTTCTGAGTATGGATAAATGGTAAACATAGATATAGAGAAAAATTGTCTATCATGACACAGTGAACCAACTTTCTTAGCAGCTGACCTAGCAATGGAATCAATATAGTCTTTCCATTTCATGTCAGCTGAGAATGTTAGCACAAGAAGGTGCATCGATTCACTCTCTTGAAGGTTAGCATCAGCCATTCTGATGGAATGCAGATAGGGATCTCTCAGATGATTAATAGAAAGCAGTTTAGTTTTGTCGGTTTTACAATTAACAAGCCATCCTTTGCCCCAGTTAACAACAGACTGAAGGTCGTTTTTGACATCATCTGCCAATTCAACCTTATCGGACTGATCAGACTTACTATTGAGACAAGAGTAAATGATTGTGCCATCAGCATACATACCAAGTTGAAAGCTGATACCATTGGGAAGGTCATTAATGAAAATTAAAAACAAAATAGGACCACGGATAGAGTCCTGGGAGAAACCTGCATTACTATAAAAGGATCTAGAAGAATGGCCATTCAGGATAACCTTCATTTTACAATTGGATAAGAAAGACTGAATGAGTTCAAAAATTTGACCAGAGACACCATAACTTTTCATCTTGTATGCCAAACCCTGACAAAAGCTTTCAAGATGTCCAAAGCAATAGCCTGAGCTTCACCATTCTTATCTAGAGTTTGATAGATTCTTTCCACATTATCATCAGTACATCAGCAGTTGTCCTAGAGAAACGAAAGTCATATTGTTTGTTTGAAAGAAAGTCCTGTGATGTGAATTGCTTAACAAATTCAGCATTGATTGGGGCTTCTAGTAATTTCCCCAAATGAGGTAGAAGCTAATAAGTCAATAGTTGGAAATGTCAGATGGTTCACCTGAGTTCTTAAAAACTGGAACAGAAGATGAGGATTCCAACAGGCAGGAAAGCAAGAGGCAGTGAAGCATGAATTATACAGTTTAGAGAGAACTAAAGTTAGTTTTAATACTATTATTAATATCACACATAAAATTAACGGTTGTTGGTATTACCAGAAAGCTTAAGAAATGGCTTCTTTATTTAAAAAAAAAATAAAATCACGATAAAAAATGTTGTTTTTTTTTTTTTTTTTTTTCTTTGTAGGGTGATTTCAAGAGATATATGAAATGTCCAGTGAGACAAAGGAAACACTGGATAACTTGACAGATAAACAGATTGATTAATCTTTTCAAATTCTCAGCAGTCTAATATATCTAAAGCAAGTTTGTAACATTAGTATGAAATGTATTGGTGAATTTCTTCTAAGACTATAAATGGTGTGTGTGAGTGATTGAGTTAACTTCCTTAGCAAATGATAAAAAAATCGTTTTGATATCATCAGTACCCACTCAAAAGCCACTGAAAGCAATCATAGAGCTCAGTGTCAAGTCATTTGCTGTTTATAGAATTTGTAGTTTTTTTACAAATTAAGAAACACTAATTTGTAATTGAGTAAACCCAAACTTCATTTAAAATTTTAAGTTAGCTTTATTTGTACTTCTATGAATCCCTAATCAGCAGAAATCTAGTGTTAAATGATTGTTTTTTTTTTTAAATAAATGTTTACAGTTATTAATTAAACTATTTTTAATAATGTGTTTAAATGTTCATGATAGTGTGGATGGTTGAAGGAGTGACAACTTTTACCTTGTAAAAGTACTCAACTCCTTTACAAGGAAAAGGAGATAAAGTGTAAATCTAAAACTTTTTATATTCCAGAAATTGTTGAGGCATTTTGTTTCTCCTCTTTTATTTTTTTTATTTTTTTATGAAAACAGTTTTCATACAACAGGAAATAGACTAGATACAGGAAGAATTATGACTCCACTTACTACTTTCACTCTAACTAGTACATCTGAATGTTGCTCAAACCATCACACAGTCTAACTACTTGATAATCTATTTATTCATGCTTGGTACCTGGATGTAGTAGTAGACACATGAAAACACATATTTAATAGAAAAATGCTTGGCTTTGTTGAAATGTGTGTTACAAGCCAAAACTTTGCAGATTCATAATTTATGTTTTAAATGCTGTGTAAATTTTATCTTTCTCCATTAGTTATAAGTACACAGTAGAAATATCATATATTAATAATTTTTAATAAAATAAGGTTTTTATTTTGTCTGAAACTGATAAAATAGGTTATAATTTGAATCCATTTAACTTGTCCATTTTATTAAAATTAATTTAAATAGATTTTTCAAGTTTTTCTTCACAAAAACTACAATAAAAATTAAGAAAAAAAGAAATGAAGAAAATTTTTAACAAAATAAAGATATTATTTCATAAAGCAATTAAAAATCTTTTCATTTCTTTTCTATTTTCATATTTTCGCATGACTTTCTTTTTAAGCTTTTGTAACAAACACACAAAATTAAGATTTTTGTTATTGAGATAAACCAGAATGAAGACTCACTTTAATATTAAGGAGTGAATTGGACAGGAAATTGCTTTATTAGTTAAGGCAATAGGTACCCTTGACATATTTGGGAAGGATATTAGAATAGACTGGGGGCAAATCATTTGAAGTCCTACCAAGATTGTTAAGATTGTGGTTGTCAATAATCAATCTAGGTTATGGAGATAACACCATGTTGATAATAGACATAGAAAGGAAACTAGTGGAACTCCTACAGAAGCTAGTGAAGGAAAGTCAAAAGAAAGGACTAAACATTAATTGCAAAAACTTATAATGTATGGCTGTTAGCAAAAGAACAGCCCAAAATGTAAATTACTAATAGGAGATATCAGAATCAAGCAAGCACAAAAATTTAACTATCTGGGTAGTGTTTTAACAGAGGATGGAAAGTACAACAATGAAATCCGAAAGTGCATTTGGATAGCACAAGATGCTTTCCAAAAGCTAAGCAAAGTATTAAGAAACATAAAAATTTTGTTAGAAACAAAGAAAAAATACTGAACTGTTATGCAATATCAGCCATTCTATATAGTGATTTTTGTCAGTGTAGTGTTGATGTGGTACAAGAACAAGGCTGAAAGCATAGGGCATCCAAGGAGGATCAAATTCACTATTCAGTAATAACTGATGTAGCCAGACAAGCTTGCTAACTATTACATCACGTCGAAGTGCTCTCAGCCCTCCTATATGGCAGTGAATGCTGGACAATTTCTTCACAGATGAAGTAACTTGAAGCAACAGAAATGTAATTCTATAGAAATGTGCTGAGAATACCATGGCCTGAATATGTCAACAAAACAAAATTTTAGAGAAAATAAAAACAAAAATGGCACTTATACTTAGAATCAGAAAGAGTTGAATTTTCTAGGACACATAAAGAGGAAAGAGGGCCTAGAAAGTTTGACTCTCACAGGACAGATTTAAAGGCAAGAGGTCCAGAGAAAAATGGCACATAACCTACCTAACAAGCTTGTGTGAATGGTTGGCAGAACAGGCTTTAGGAGAGATAGCAAAAAGACAAAATTTACTAAGTACTACAAAGGACAGGAAATTGTGGAGAGCCATGATTACCAATGTCCTGAAGTGACACAGCACATACAAGCTCTACTGTTAAAGTGCTCTACTAAAAAACTACTATGATGTGACATTTTTTTCTGTATTACATTAACATGCAAATCAGATCTTTATAATATTATTGCTATTATTATGTATTTGTTTTAATTTGAGATAGTGTTCTTGTAAAGTACATTATCTCAAATTTTAAAAAACATATATTGCTGAGAAATCTTTGGCCTGCCACCATATGATAAACAACAATTATATTTTCAGAACTGCTGTTTTATAAGAATAATTTCCCCAAGAATTATAAATTTGTTAAAAGAAAAAAAAAAAAAGACCTATGAAATGTAAATTGATAATGATTTTAAAAATAAAATGTGAAAACAAAGATTTCTACAAGCCGTCATAAACTAGACGTAGCTTTGGGAGCTGATAATAAAATTAAAAAGAAGAATGTAATGATTGTTTTAAGGTTTAAAATTACAAAACATGGTAAACAGAAATAGAAAATTTTAAAGAAACAAAAGTAATCATGATTAATTCAGGATTCTTTCAATTATTTACTCGTAATCCTATCATGTTCAGCCTGAGAATATTCATTGTAGAAATTGGCAAATTTCCATCCTAACAGGTGAGGCTCAGGATCATTATTTTTACTATGGAAATGAAGGTGCAGTTCTCTAGATCTTTCACCATTTTCTTAGAGGTATTTTTTTTTTTTTTTCCTATTTTGTGCCAAATATTTTTTCTAAGTTGTACACTCCCCCAAAATGTTAAAAGTTGATATTTTTAATTGGAATTGGCAGTTCTCCAGTCACCTTTATCAGGTGTGGTTTGGAACCAGCTAACTCACATTCCACACCCTATCACTTTATCTGCCCAATTGTCTGGTTCTTATTCAAAGATTTGTCTTAGATAACTCACTAACAATCCTTATTCTTATCATTCATCCAAAAGTGAAAACTTATATTTTATAAATATGTCTTTACATTCCAAGTCTCTTCAGAACGCACACAATTCTGGCTCTCCACAACTTACTCTTCTTTAATATTTGTAAATTGAGCATTGATCTTGAGGAAAATAGTGGAGTGGTTTCCTGCTACTTTCTCTACATTTTTGCATTCAGAGCTCTTATTGCCTAGAGTGGATGCCAAAGCTAGAGAGTCCAGTCTGCCTTGTTACTTTACCCTTGCTGAGATTTTAAAAGTATTTTTGAAAATATCAGCTCACAGACTGGTTAATAATTACTTATGCTATGATAAAAACAATATATTCCCATATTTAATTTTCATCCTTCTAGTTAAATTCAGTGATATAAGAGGGTGTTGAAAGGTTTTCAACCTGACCCATTTCCGAAAATTTTACCAAACATCAGATTTTTTTTCATTTAGTCAAACCAAACAATTTTCAGTATCCCTTGTAGATTTTAATACTTAGAATGTAAGTCTAAACTTTTTCTTTTCTTTTTTTCCTTTTTTTTTTTTTTTTTTGTACATCACTAGTATAGTACTTGTTAAAAATGACAGGATTATTTCCATATGAATTGCTGTTCTTGGATCAAAATGTTACTCACTAAGTGTATCTGTCTAGCATTAGCATTGTCAGTTCACTCCATCTAACTTAATATTTTGAGCTTAATTTTACCATGCTTTTCAAGAAGCAAAACAATGATATAATGGATTAGGACATTCTAATTGTGGCAAAATCTACTTGTTAATGTTATATATATCCATTAGCTTTAGCATAACAGAATTTATGAACAGAGAAACAAAGAAATATGAAAAAAGCCACACTGTTCATCATGCATATACACACACACACACACACACATACACACATCTTGGGTAGGCCATTATTCTTGGGTATGTTTGGGTGGTATTCTATCAATCTCACCCATGATTTCTCTTCATTGGTAACTAATTTTATTGAATTTTTGTGTCTCGGCAGTAATATTATGTTTTTGAATTTTCTCATAAGTATATGGAGACCTGAGAAAAATGTTTTTTTTTTCATTATAAGTGTTGAGGCATGACATCCTTATGAAAATCTCAATCTGACTATTTAAGAACATGACTCAAGATTTCAGGTTGATGTTTTGGTTTTGCAGCAGTTTGCACTGTTGGTCTAAATTACTGCTGAGGCAGCCTATTCTATGTTCAATTTCATTTTCTCTTATGCTAAATTTGTTAAACTGATCCATTTGAAGTGTTTACACATCCTGAATTTTTGTGGTGGATTCAGGGTAGGTGTCATAATAAGAATGACATGTATTAGATGTGTCCTTCATAGACTATTCTAAAATTAGTGGTGTAACTTTATAATGTTGGTCTTCGAAAAACTCTTAGCATAAAGGTATAAAATAGTTTTCTCTTATTGCCTATGAAATAAAATAATAAATGAACTGTTATACTTTTATTATTTCTTGTATTTTATTGAAAATATTTGAGTGTTTTTTGTTAGCTTACCAGATTAAAATACTACACAGGTATATATTTTACTGCTGATCCTATAACTTTTCAAACATGTTTTTCTTCATGAAAATGAATATGTTATCTAAATAGCCATTTTTAGATAAGTTTTAAATTGCTACTGGTAAACCATCTGGTTTTAGATAGCAGCTTTTAATGGTTTTTATTATAACTTGAATCTTTTTTTCCTAGCTATATATTCATTTCAGAATATGAGTTGATGCTGAAAAGTTCTTGGCCTAACTAAGAAGTCCTTGCAAAAACAAATTTGATATTTGGTCAGATTTTGGGAAGTGTATAGGACTGAGGACTAAATGTTTCTCAATTTTACCTTTATCTGTTAGTCTTATATATTAGATTATTTTTAATTTTTTCTATGCTACAATATTAGATATAGTCATTATAAACACATCATCTTTCTGCAATAATTACAAATGTTTATATAGTAATTGTAATATGGTGAGAATTTTATTTTATGACAAGTATTTATATACAAGTGTAGAGTTATTGTTTTTTTTTGGTTTTTTTTTTTTTTTTCAAATTTTTTTTGGTATAAGATTGCTCATGAATATTCATTAGGTTAGCAGAAAAGTCAGGTAAGTTCATGGATGTGGAGTGATACAGTTTAATACCTTATACACAAAAGTATGTAGGAGATTTTTCAATTTATTATATATATATATATATATATATATATATATATATATATATATATATATATATATATATATATATATTAGTATTTAAATTATTTTAGATTGGGATTGATTTATGTGTTAATGTTTTGAATGACATAAGATTATGGATTCAACTATTTTCTTTTAATTTTTTTTTTTTGTATTTTTTGTTAACTATCCTCTTTTCTGCTAACCTGGTGAATATTAATGAGCACTCCTATACCAAAAAAATTTTGTAAACCAATAACATTTTGCTCTTGTATATAAATACTTGTCACAAAATAAAATACTTATGAAACACATAAGCTAAGTTTTGTTTTTTCTTTATTTTTATTCATATTCTCCTTTTACAGACATACACAATCTGAAATTTTTACACATCGTCTGTAAGGTAGTTTTTATTTACACTAAATCATACCTACCTTAAAAAGTGTCATCAGTCTAAAGAAGAATTGCACCTAAAAAAAACAAAAAACAAAAAAACACAGATGTCTGGTAGAGGCAGCACACAGACTCTCCTTAATGGAGATAAATCAAAAAACATGAAAAAAATGCTAGATTATAAAAATTGAACATTTGCAAAAATAATAAATCATAATTGTTGGGCATTAAGCCTTGAAGCAGCCATTTTTAACACTTTTGAAATGTGCTATAACTGATTGGCAAAACTAATGTTTTAACATAATTGTGCTTGAGATTTTTTTTCTTTTTTTCATTTGTTTTAATATATTTATTTTTTAATTTTTACTTATATTTTAGCTATTTATCTTCAGTTAAAGATAAGTGATCAAAAATAATTTTTTTCTACTAACTGAAAACACCAAATGTTTAAATTATCTATAAAACATTGCATTGCAATTTCATTATAAATTTAAATCATGTTATTTGAGGACTCGTTAACATTTTAGGCACTGAGGTCTCTAAACTCAAATTGCAACAATTCTGAGATTTATTTTCTCATCTCATGAATCATTGCTATAAAAGTTGTTCAAACTTGCATATAAGCTGATTACATTGTTTTCTTGCATGTGTTATTAGTGATGTAAATCAGCAAAAACAGAATTTGCTTTATTTATACTAGTTTTCCTGAATCTAATTTAATATTTTTATTGAATTTAATTCTGTACTTTACACAATTATATTTTTATGCAAGTCATAGTTTTCACAATAAAATTGGTATTAAACTTAAGTTAGTAAAATTTTTCATATGTATTTATATGATAAACTGAAATTCATACTGTATATTTGTTTTTATTTTAAGTGTTTACAGTAATATTTGTGGGGCAAAGTTTTATTATGCAACTTGAATTGTTAATCATATTCTAAATCAAAGTAAATAATATAGTGGATAATTATTTCCTAATATATCAAGATTGCAATTTGTTGTAAGAAAGATATAAT
Source organism: Acanthosepion pharaonis (assembly GCA_903632075.3). Lineage (NCBI taxonomy): Eukaryota > Metazoa > Mollusca > Cephalopoda > Sepiida > Sepiidae > Acanthosepion > Acanthosepion pharaonis. The sequence continues at coordinate 2,852,320 of CAHIKZ030001446.1, read as the reverse complement.
CTCAAAAGAGAAACAAGATATTTTAATGTTAATTTGTGATAAGAACAAAGCATTACAAATTGAATCAAAGTTGAACAGTGATCACAAAACAGCCAAAAAAGAAATTGAAAGCATCGGCAAGAAAAACACTACCTGAAAGAATGTCACAAAAAGAGATTTTGAGAAAAATTAAAAGACAAATTAGATTGGCCAGTAAGAAAATATTTTAAGAAGCTGGTATTGCAAATAGGAATGGAAAAGAAACAGAACATTGGCTAAAAGCATAAAACAACCAAACCACCACCTTTTAAGTAAACATCACAAAGGGAAATGTTTAATTTGAGCAAAATACATGAAAACTGATTTCTGAGCATTCATATATATATATATATATATATATATATATATATATATATATATATATATATATTTATTTTATTTATTTTTTTTTTTTTTTTTTTTTTTAGTGAATTTGGTCTATATTGGATACACCTGGTGGCTGGGACAGAGGTTAGGTATTTCAAGGAAATAGACAACAGGAGGTGGAGTGATATTTTGGACTAGTACTATAGGCAATAAAATTATAATTCCTTGAAAATTGATGATATCAAGATAAATTCAGACAATTATTGTAAACTCTTGAACAAGATATTTTTTGAGTGGTAAGGAATTAAGTTGAATATATTCATGCAAGATGATTCTTCAGATTCTACAAAACTGACTATTATCAACCAAAACGAAAGATTTCAAAGTTAATGAATTAAATGGAATGGTCTTTATCTCCTCCAGATATTAATCCAGTGTAAACTTATTACTAGCTAAGAGATATGTATGAAAATGAAAAACAATATTTAAGCAAAAATGACCAGTAGAAGAAAAAAAAGAAAAACAAAATGATACAAGTAATGTTAAAGTTGAAATTTTCTTCTTCTCTGTGTTTCATTCCTTCAGGATGTGGGCAATTATGGCTCTCCACAATTTTTTGTCATTTGTAACTCTTAGTAATTTTTTTTTCTTTCTGCTATCTATCCTAATTCCTGTTCTGGTAACCATTTATTTACACAAGCTCATTAAGGTAGGTTATATGCTGCTTTCAATGTCATGTCAGTGTCAAATTTTCTCAGCCCTCTTTCCTCATGATGTGCCCTAGAAACTTCAACTATCTCTGATTCAAAGTACAGGTGCCATTCTTACTCCCATTTTCTCAAAAAATTTGTCATTGCTGACATGTTCAGTCCATGATATTCTCAGCATTCTTCTGTAGAACCACATTTTCTGTTGCTTCAAGTTTTTTCTTCATCTGAGATAAGATTGTCCAGCATTCACTGGAGGACTGATATTATATAACAGTTAAGTACTCTTTTTTTTTTCTTAACAAGCTTTTCCTGTTTCTTAATACTTTGCTTAGCTTTTGGAAGGTATCTTTCACTATCCAAATGTGCCTTCAAATTTCACTGTTGCACTTTTGATCCTCTGTTAAAACACTTCCTAAAAAATTAAAATATTGTGTGAAAGTCTGATGCATATTATAGAATGTCAAGGAGCCTATATTGACATGTGAAATACTAAAATAATTTAGTCAGCTATACAGAATATTCTGTTAATCAAATATATATTTCTATAGCCTACATTTTTTGGATTTATTCATAAATAAAAATTTGTTATCCTTTGTTTACAAAACCTGATACACCTAAACTAAGTTATCAAAATTATGACTAAGGATAGATATTATAAACTGAAACTCACATATATTGCTCATATAAATAGAAGTAAGTCTTAAATGACATAAATATATCCTGAAGATTTTATTCAACATTAGTTGGTTAATACCAATTTTATAGTGAAAATGTTGACTTTCATAATAAAATAACATTCTAAACTATATTCTTTAATATCTATAATTTAATAAAATTTATATACCATCTTTTGTGAGTCTTTAATTAATGTGCTAATTAATGATAAAAAGATGTGGCAGAAATGCACCTACTTTAAATGACAAAGATGGATGGATACTCGTATCTAAAGATGCTCATCTACTAGTGCAGCGAGCTAATCCCTGTTGCAGACGCCTACTCAGGCATATTTGTGTTTTTTAACATCCAAGAGCCCACCTGTGGTTTATACTGCAACTATGCTGAGCAGACCTTAATTTTTGGGAGAGAGTGCATTATCTAGTGTGATGAATAGTCTGAACAAGGCCAGCATGCTCAAACTCTTGGTCACGATGACTTGTGACTTCATGCTAGGACAACCATCAATGGTTTCCAAAGGGTTCTGTCTACCCAGTTTCACTCACAAGCCTTGGGTCAATACATAGTGTTGTTTCCAGGCACTTTCCAAAGATGCTGCATGCTGAGATAACCTCCTCCAGACCAATAACATCAAGAATTCGCTTTTGTGACAAACTGACCCTGGTGAGATTCAAACCGCGTCTCATGGAGAGAAAGATGAAATTATTGAAATTAACTTCCAATGTACATAAATAGTCCATCTTATGCCATTATTATTTATAATAACTAAAATCATACATTAGCTTCTGATCCTAAAGCTGAGAAGTTTTATTCCAGTAAATAGCATTATTTGTAAGCTGGAAGATTTTTATCAACAGTTTTGTCTTTGTTATTTATTCATGGCTTGCATTGCATAGATTTATGTAAACACAGGTTTTCCTTGATGATGTGAAAGACAAACAGTAAAAGGATTTGTTTAGAGTTTGGTCATGTTAAGGAGTAACTGAATGGTATCTATGTTAAACACAGGGCAGATATTATCAGGCTTGCAGTCTGTTAATATCACTGCATTTCTTCTGTTTCAACATGACATTGATCCTGATAGAAAGTGTTTGTGGAAAAGAATAACAGTACTTGACCAATAAAAGAAACAAAATGGAACACTTTCAAAATTAATTCCTTTATTGATTCCTGTAATATTGTAATCACTCTCTCTTTTTGCTCTCTTTTCTCTCTCGGTCTCTCTTTTCTCTCTCGGTCACTCTTTCCTCTCTCACTCCCCTCTCTTTAGTTCTTCCCTTTTTGTATCATTTTACTGTTAACTGAATTCATGTGATTTTTACTAGATGATCAGAGATATCTTTTGACAAATATGTAGTTGACTTTCTTTTCTTTGTTTATAAGCACTTATTAAGTTGTTCTTAGTTATTTTAAACATTGATGTCTGTACAACTAATTATAATTTTGTACAATGCTTGTAAACTGTTTTTTTTATTCAACAATATATTAGAAAATATTTTTGTTTCTCTCTCAAATCCTTTCTGCACAGATGCACATAGAATACACTTCTTGTTTTATTTGTAAAATGCAAAAAATCTTAATTATCACAAGCACTCTCCTAATCCGTGTTCATTTTCACTCATATGTCTATTAAACACTTTCTTTCTTGAATAATCCTTTTTACAAATTTGTCAATCCAAAATTTATGCTTACTGCTTCTGTATTCATATAGGTGTTGATCTACACCTGAATAAACGGTAACTGGCATCTACCTGAACTCAGTTGATTAAATTCTATGCCCCCTTCTTGATGTAAGTGAACATGACTCTCCACAGATTCCATTTCTTACCATGACCTCTTGCAAAATATAGTGGAGTGGTTTCTCATTGCTTTCGCCATACTTTCATATTCAGAGTTCTTCTCCTAGACTGACTGCTACCCAAGGCTAGATAGCCCAGTCTACCATACTATTTAACTCATAGGTGGAGTGAGAAGAAATGGATTCAGTATTTTCTGAAGGCCATTAGTCTGACTTGGCTGGAACTTGAGCTTGACAATTTCACATTGATAACATTATGCTATACACACATCCACAAATAAAAAGTTCCATTAACATCCTTACTTTTTTTTTTATTTTTCCTCTTTTTTCTCTTCCTACATCTGCCTGCACCTAGTTGCTTACCTTTACTGATTCATAATCTCTTTATGCTCTACTGATTACCAGTAATTAAAACTGGCCTGGTAGAAATAATATCCTCTTTGAACCTGCTCAATTATCAATCTACTTGCATATCATTCTGGGAGTGGACAAGTTGCCAAAACTTAAAACATCTACTTGGACACAGAACAAAATAAAATTATTCTCCCAATGCTAGAGTGATTTTTTTTTTTTTTTTTTTTTTTTTTTTTTTTTTTATTAAATGATATCCTTTGGCTTGTTTATAAGCAAAGATGAGGTAATAAAGAATCTTATAAAGTGTGAAGAGTCCCCCTTTCCCCCCAATACAAATAACCAAATGCTTTTGTGTACATCCTTCAGATTTGGTATACATATGTATTGGAACCAAGGAAAGGTGTTTATCACTTTTCTGTTGTGCATAAATATCATGTACTATATTCATGGTTCGTAATTAGTCAGTCACTGTATATGACCATAGTCAATAAAGGACTATAATTTCTCTTTTATTTCCAATGTCTAGATAAGAAAAATATTTGTATATTTTTAAAGAGCTACTTTTCAAAATATTTCTCCATCTTCAAAATATATTTTATACTTTAGCATTTCTTTGTTGGAAACTTAACAAGAAAAAATTAAATCTATTTTGTATTATTTTACAATACTAACTACTATTTAGTAATTTCTGTCTGAATTTTTGTACTGAGAAGTTATTATTTACACTATATGTATTCAGACTATTGCTCTTTGCTTTGTTGTTGTTATCACAGTGTTTCAGATGTTTTGTCCTTTGGTTTGTATCAGGTGTATATTGATCCAGGTAACCTACAGGAAATCCATCTGATGAAGACCAGAGGGCACAAAAGCTGAAATATTGTGATAACAACAAAGATGAGGACAATATTCTGAATATAAATAGTATAAATACTATTTAGTATTATTTATAAAGTCTTAATGGCAACAAATTTAAAATAGACAACATTGTGAAATAGATATTTTTAGTTATATATTACATTTCTTTCACAGTGATATATATATATATATATATATATATATATATATATATATATATATATATATATATATATATATACTTTGACAAGGTTCCCCTAGACATGGACAACGGAATGAGAACAGTCTATCTCCATGGATTATATAAAGTGTTCAGTTCGGAATTCCCTGTAGGTTACCTGGATCGATATACACCTGATGAAGGCCAAAGAGCACAACAGCTGAAACATTGTGATGACAACAAAGATGAGGACAATAGTCCACATGTAAATAGTGTAAATAATATATAGAAGTTTCATATAACTTGATCCTGTCAGTTTTATGAGGTCCTTATCAAAATGCTAAGAAATAAATCTAACAATGTCATTATAATCAGCTTTGATCCAAAACTTGATCTCCTTCTCTACTGTAGATGTGTACTTTGGCTTGTCTTATATAGGTTCAGGCTATAAATGCTATTTTTAAATGTTGTATAATCAGTAATTACTACCAGGTGGTTCAAATATATAGTTTCTGTTTGGTTTAATTCACTTGTGATAAATTATTTTTTAATTTATATTCTTCTTTATGGGCAGTAAAAATACATCTGTCTATCTTTTCTGCCAATTTATAAGAGATAAGGAAAAAAATGTTTATAGTTTTTGAATTTCTTAGATGAAGTAGTGTCACTATTAATTTTTAACTCATCTTATTTATTTTTGTTTTTATCATAACTCTGTTATTCTATGACTGTTAAGTCAGCCATATGCATAAAAAATAATGAATAAGCTTCCATTGAGAATTGAACTCTTATCTTTTATATCTGAGAATTTGTTCTTCCATAACAGCACTAATATTTTTTATTTTTGGTCAACATTGTTATTTGACAATTTTTCAAGTGAGCAATATCAGATGTTCATAAAATATAAGAGTCAAAAATTAGTTTTAATGACAGAGCTTCATTTAAAATTTCTGAAGAATTTTACTAATAATACAATTGAAAATAAACAAATAAGTGGTTAGAAGTAAAGAATATAGCTTTGTAGTTTATTTGAACAATACCTGCAAGTAAAGCTTTCGTAACCAAAATTGTAATATCTATGTTATAGAAACACAGGAATACAAGTTCAAATCTCACCAGAGGGTTTTTTTTTGTATATAGTTAAAATTTGATCTGCATTATTTAATGCATGTAAAATAATAATCTGAATGTTGCAATAAGAATGTATTTGCTAAGAATTCCTCATTGGCATGTAATTCAATTTTATCCTCATTTTTACTCCTAAAAGTCAAATTGTTACTACAGCTTCACAAAAAGCAATAAAATAAAAAAAATCTTCTATGCTATATATGCCTGATTTGTAAGTTTCACAAAGATACTTGGTGTTGTAGGTACCTCCACTTTTTTGCCATGAGGAAAAAGGTCCCAAACTTGATGAAAACAAAGTTTTATTGTCAAAATGTTCATTATTACTAAGTACTTTTTATTTTAATAAATTTTTTAATCTTTTCCTAGCACATTCAAAATTTTGATTGAAGACTTTTTTCTTGCGTCAATGGTGGGCCAAGATTACTATGGGAAATTTAGCGTCTTTTTTGCACTAAAAAACACATTGTTTTGGAAATTCTTGCAAAAATCAAATAATTGTTGGATTTTAATTAAATTTTCAGGACTTATTCACAAATGAATAAAATTATTTTTTAGATATTTATTTTAGAAAATCTTGGTAAAAATATTTTTTTTACATCTGTTATCCTCACTTACTTAATTTTATGAAATTTCAAAAAATTAAAATTTCAGCCTATTCATATTTGTTAGCATTCCTTGAAGAATTTAAATCAATTTCCTTTTGTCAAAAAGAAACACCATTTACTGAAAATCTGCTCTGTAACATAAAATCAGATTAATTATACTTTAAATCAGTTAATATTTCTCAAATATATTTTCAGAAGAAAAAATTTTTTTTGGAAGATCTTTTAATAAAGAGAAAGAATTACATTGTGATGAAAGATGACTAAAAAAGGGGCACTAATCAGCTATTTTAGCAAAAAAAAAACAACTTCTTCCAGTCAATTTAAATTAGTTTTCGAACTTAAATTAGTATTTTGCTTATTGGAAATATTAGATGTAATCTATTAGCTTAAAATTAAAACTAAAATAAATTTCAAGAGATTTTTTTAAAAATTCATCTTAAATCTTAGGTATGGGATTTTTTTTTGTTGTTTTTGTTTTGGGGTTTTTTTGTAGAGGTACCTAGTATTATAGAACCCAAAAATGTGTTGGTGGGTCATAAAATTATTAATTCTTAACCATATTTAAAACTAGCACTTTCTAAGTTTGGAGTCCTATTCCATCCTCTAAAATAAATTACATTATGAAAAATGCATGATAAAATTTAAAATAGTATAACTTTGATAGTATCATATATTTTCAAGGGAAATTTTTTTAATGTATTTTATCTGTTAATCTAAATTTTTAATTTACGTTTTTACAGATCCCTAATAATAATAACAATAATATTGTATAACAACACAAGTACTTTTTAACGCACTGTTAAAGAAAAGCTAAATTGTTTTGATGGTTTTGTTTTAGTTTTTGTTTTTTATTAAAAAAAAAAAACAAAGTAAAAATAGAATTAAAGAAATAGTAATAGTAAAAAACAAAAATGTGCTTCTCTCCCTTTGCTATCTTGTTCCATCAATCCAGTAAATATTAGGGACCAAAAATCTATAAAAAATGCTTATATAGAAAATATTAGTTCTTAAAAAATTGATACAAGAAAAATTAAATACAATTCAGCATAGGGTAAATACCATATTGTTTAATGTAAAAGTGTCCTATATTTTGTAGATATGTAATACTTTCCCAAGATTAATGCAACTGCTATAAGTTAAGGTTAAATGAATTTTAAATATTATTTGTAAAATTTGATGAAAACAATTATACAATATATACTATTATATATAATAAGCATTTATACTATATATATATAATAAGCATTTTATTGCATTATTTACTTACACATATAGTTAGTATTTACTTCAGATTTACACCACATATGTTACATCTTTACAATAGTAAATATGAACAAAAATTTCAACATACATTTATAGAAGATGGAGCTAAAACTATTCAGTACAAATTCATAAAGGCAGTAAACTAATACTGCTAGGGAATTTAAATTTCTAGATAGATGGTTTTAACCAATTGTAGGTTATTCTAGTATGTTCTAAGTAATAATTAACATTCTTTAGCAGATGGTATAATGTATCAGCTTATATATACTAATTTTCACTCAATACAAGGCCCAAGAGCCATCCAAGGTAGAGTTATTGTGTGGTATTGTACAAGTGTAAGAAAAGGCAGGAAGTGTAATTCATGAGGCTATGTAGGAAAGATAACACTTAACTCTAGTTTTGGACAGGAGTCTGTTCCACAAAGCAGCAGTTCTTGAGAAGAAGCTGTTTGAGTGGAACTTCTTACTAATGGAATACAAAGCTAATGATGATGATTCATCTATATGTACATAGGAATGTAGAACCCTTGCCACTGAAATAACAATAGAGAAATGCTTTGTCTGCGGGAAGTGGGTTCTAGGGTGGAAAATAGAGTAGGGTGGGGGCATATTGTAGATTGGGAAGCACAAAACCCATGCACCAGCTCTGCTGTAGGGTATCTGTTCCAGTAAAGCAGCAATTCTTAGGAAGAAGTTGTTTGAGTGGAACTTCTTAATAGAATATGAAGGATGATTCATCCATGTGTATGTGTGGCATGGTGGGTACCAGCTGCAATGTTCAGGGCTGGTGGAACCAAGAAATGTATCCCCTCAGAACACTTACCATGGAAATAGTAAAAGAGTAGTGAGAGGTTTGCAATGTTTGTTTCATCTGTGGGGAAAGGGGTTCAATCATTGCAAAAACTAAAGAACATTCTATAGACCTCAGAGATACTGTCATTATTCTTTATCATGATGGTGAATATTACAGAGCCATCAATAATGATATACAATTTCATCTGCACAGTGTTGGCTAGATAGTTCACAAATAGAAAGTACGTCACTTGACAATGAACTGTCCTCAATTTGGAAGTCCTCAAAAGATTTCTAATCCAGGATTGTCAAAATGTTGAAGAGGTATTCAAGGATTTCTCACAAAAGTGTGTAGATCTTCAAGCACCAGTTCCAAGTTACACTTCAAACTGTCAACAACACACTCTGTCAATATAGCTTGCAAAGTGCAGTTTCTGAAGAAATCACATATGAAGACATGGCTGAAGTTTGCTAAGGATCATTTAAACAAACCAGATACTTAGTGGAATAATATTCTTTAATCTGATAACACCAAGATAGCTATTTGGTCTGATTCATATCTGTCAAGTTTAGAGAAAGAAGAATGAAGAATTTTATCAGAAAACACTATCCTAACTGTGAAGCATGGGCATGACAATATAATGGTATGATGTTATTTGTCATCACATGGTATAGAATAACTTCAAGTAATCAAAGAAAGAATGAACAGAACCATATACCAATTTGTATGGAACAAGAACCATCTTACATCAGTAAAATGAAACTGAGTGTTTTAGCAGAACAACAATCTGAATAATATTGCCAATGCACCCAAACTGGTTTGTAAATAAGAAAATCAACCTATTGAAGTGGTCCAGTCAATCCTCTGGCCTAACTCCAATTGAAAATTTGTGCCCATGCTCATTCAACCATACTTGAATGAACTACCAAAGATCTGCCATGATGAGTGGTTGAAAAATACCAACAGACAAGGAAACAACTGGATGCTAGCATTACAAAGAAAGGTTTCATAAGTTATTAGGCTCTGTTTAATTCTGCTTTGTGGAGGATATTGAATACTTTTTGTTTCATGTTTTTAAATATCTTTTATAATTTTGCATAAAAGTCCTGTAGACTCTCGTGATGCATGGGACTACAATACCACACTGTGTGAAGTTCCTGTGGCTTTAATTGCAAGTAAGTTTTATTGGACATAGTTGTTAGCCTATGCCCAACTAGTTTGATTTCAGTTATCCTTCTCCTAGACTGATTGCTAACCAAAGCTAGATATCCCAGCCAGCACTACTAATTTACCCATACCTGGGTGAGAGGGGATGGATTCATATTTTCAAACTTTTTTGATACATGATTTTGTAAAATGTTGGAATTGCTTTCTGCTTGTATAATTCAATTATATTTTCTGTGTTTTTGATTGATTAGTATAGACAAATTGGCTCATTATTTTTTGCAATATCATCTAAGATGTTCTTAATTTTTGTTGAATAAAGTGATTTTTTGCACATTAGTTAGTAGTGGAGGTTAGTTTTGTTCTTTCTTTGTATATTTACATTTATGAAACTAAGTCAATAATTGTTATAGTTGTATATTGCTTCCTAATAATATGCATAGTTACTAATTACTGGATATTACTATAAATTTTCTTGCTAAAAATCTTCTCTGTAATTGTTATTTAATATTAATTTAGGTCTCTACATGCCCCCCCCCCAGTCATGGATCACAGTCACATGGCTACCAGGCTTATTATCTCGTATTATTATATTATCTTGATTCATACCTTTTTTTTTTTTAAGTGTGAAGTGAACACTACAGATTTTAACTTGGCTTGTCAATTTCATTTTCTTGCACTGCTAACTTATATGCTACCTGCACATCCTTAAAATCAAATTAGGTGATTACTTGGTATAAAAATTTATCCTACAAATTTCTGTTTCATAAGTCTTATAGCATAAATAATATTCAACATAGGATTTTAGTAGTAAGTAATTTTGTACATAACGTAATTATTATTAATTTTATTTCTAAAGTAAATCTTTGCTCTAGTTTGAAGTGAGTATTTTTATTTTTGAAAGTCATCTTGTTGTGACAGGAATCGCCAAACTTAAACAAAGTATGGAACTTCCATTCTGACAGCTTTCATTCTCTACCACGGAGCCAAAACTTTCCTATACAATAATATAAAAAAAATGGGGATAATGAAGTTGTTTTGGCCAATAAATTATAAGTTAGTTTTATTTAAAAAAATATTTTATTTCATCCTTGTGTCATTCAAAGAAGAGAGAATTTTTTTTTGTTTTGTTAACAAAACCTGACAAATTCCTCACACCTTAGTGAGTGGGTGTTAGTATGTTTGTCTCTGCTATTCCTCTTTATCTTGCTGTTTGTGCAGTTTTATTTATCTAAAGTTCTGTTAATATAATTATTTCCTTTTCCTATGTGACTAATTATCACTCATTGTCAGATTCTTAATTTTATTATTAAATGAATTCTTAAAATCTGACGACACATTTTAGTATTCAACTGACAATAACAAATTTTTTTTCTTTTGAATTTCCTTAATATAGTTTTCAATTGAAATACTTTTCTCCTATCAGCTGTTGATATTTATTATGACAGCTAAGCAAAGCATAGTTTTACTGAAAATATTTTATTCTCATCCTTATATCATTCACAAGAGCAAGAAATGTTAACTGAATTCCAGGACTTATTCAACTTGTCCTATATAGCATACAGTTTATCATCTTTCACGGAATGTAAAACCTATGAATCTAAAAACACTGTGAAAGATTAAATAAATCCCACTCTAGTTTCAAGGTCAATGTAAAGTCACAACAATATTCAAAAATTCATCCCACCCTCCTATGAACAAATTATTAGAACTATAATAAAATTCAAATGCAGTATTTGGAACTATGAATCTACTAAGGTCATTGGCCTTGATATATACTCATGTATAAGCCTATTTCATGTATAGTACAACCCCTAAATTTTTTTTGTGAAAAAAATGTAGGCAAATATTGCAATACTGGGCATCATCCTGGACATATTTATAGCAAATAAATGGTGTTCCTTCTTTGTTGAACAAAGCTATCTCAAAATAGTGACAAAAGCCACTTACTCTAAAATATATGATGCAAAGGTACCGTATTTTTGTTTTCATTCATGTCTGTGCTACAAGAAGCAGGCTGAAGGAGCTTACCTGTAATTGGTAATGTTAGCCAAAGGTACTGTGAGAATTTAGGTCTACCAAGTAGTTTATGGTCACTGAAAATGCATTAATTTTTAACCTTTCAAGAAAATATTTACCTGTGTATAGTGCAACACAGAAAATGCATGATTTTTAACCTCTTCAAAAAATTACCTGTTTATAGTACAACCTCTATTTTTTTGGCAGAAAAACTGATCATAGAAACTTGCACTATATTCAAATATATATGATACTTATTAAATGTGCTTTTACTATAGAATCTTTATTCACAAACCAGTCATCAAATTTACTGAGTTGGAGATATAAATTATCTGAAAGTTGCAGGGCTGCCAGAATCAGGAGAGGGTGGAACCAACAGGTTCAGATACTGGTGTATCAGAATTTCCAATAAGGAGTGGAGATTGAATTTTTGAATGATTCATAGGATCTTCTTTATCCGTTTAGCAAAGGTCATGCTACATTCTTGCTGCCAGCTTAGGGAAATGTATGAGCCTCAGCATTTGAAATTCTGCCTAGAGTTGCTGCAAGGTCCCAAAGGCCAAAGAGATACAATAGTCATGAGCATAGTTTGTATTGGCTGCCAAAAACTCCATCTCATCTTACCTCATGCATGCAAGTTGAGGGATTTGCCACTAGTCAATTGTTTTTGGAACATGAGTAGGCACTCCTATGGAAGAACTTCTTCCCAATGCTCCACAAGTAAACTCCATAATTTCAACAGTAAAGAAATGGTTTTCCATATTATCTCTGTTATACTCTGCTGCAATTGGGTCTCATTTTGATTTAAACTACATGTTGGCCAGATGGGAAAGTTAAGAAATGTGCTTTCCATGCAGCGGCTTCAAGTATCACATACAGTCCACAAAACAAATCCCTGTAATAAAATATAATAATCATGAATGTTCCTGCCAGAAAAAAAAAAAGATAACTCTGAGGATCATCACATTTGCTTAAAAGAAAACCTCTCATAAACTACTGACACAGTTGTGGGCAGAAAGGCCGCCTGCCAACACACAGATGCACTGTTGCTGTCATCACTAATCTTACTGGACTTGTCACATATAGAATGCAGCCGACAAGCCAGCTTTGACACCACCAGGCTTCCCTTGTCATCACCACCTTGACTCCATTTTGTTGATACCACATCCAGCAGGAACCTTCTGCTCCATCAACGTTCACTATCTACACCTAATCCATTGTCACCACTGCCTTAACCTCAACAACCAATGCACCTTACCATGAATCAACACACCATGACCTAGATAACCAATCCACCTTACCAGGCAATTCGGTTTCAGCATCTTGGCATCAGATGACTGCCAGCCCATCAAACTTCTCACAGTGTTGATTTCAACCATAAAGAAAGACATATGTCAAACCCCACTAATGGATAATCTGTTCTAGACTTATCTTCTGGCCCCAACTGTGACTTCAGCCAACAAACCCAAGAAATAGGTCAACTTCTGTCCTTACTGACAATATCCTTGCACCTAATCACTTTTCATACCAACAGCAATTAAAGAACCACATGAACAATTTTTGCCAAATTTCAAACAACTATGTATATATTCAGAATTTTGATGAATACACATTGTTGAAAATTTAACTCTTGTTTGTTCATTTCCTTTGTAATCAAACACTCATTATGACATCCCACTGAACTTTCCACCTGCCTAGTTATTATAGGTTGTGGAGCAGATAGTTCCAACACCATTGTCCTTGAAGAAAACTTTATATTTCCAGAAATACAGGAAGAATCATTATAACTGAAAATAGGAACAGCAAAGATTGAAGAAAAATGCTGTTTTTTGTGATAAAAGAGGAGTTATTAGAGCATGGATGTACAATCAATAATCTTGAATATTCATCTCTGACAATCAACATACATTCTGTTCATGAAATAGATTTAAGAGGGTCTTTGAAACAATATTCATTCAAATGATAACTTTAATAATATGACTTGTAGGTTGGATTTAAGGCTCTGAACAAATCAGATAATTAGCAGTCAAATGCTTAGTGTCTTTCATAGAATGTAGGAAATTGTGATATCTCACAAAGATTTCATTGTAACACAAAGATAGTGTAGGTCACTGAATTTCTGTTAACGATTTAAAACTGAACCATGAATGTGTGAAAATGTGTCAGCAGAACATTTCTGTTTACCTGGGCAGCAATTAATATCATAAGAGCTAAATATTCCACCAAATTATTTACTCATTCTTGATTTTCCTCTGTCCTTTCTTGTCAAAGAGAAATGCAACAGATTGCTAATCAGTGATCAGATTGAATTGATGGCAAGCAGGAGGTGATGCCATTTTCATCAGTGAATTTCTTTGTTTGTTATTAGATAGAAATATAGAAGAAAATACCACCATTTTGTCAAGGCAGCTCAATATTGCACCAATAGCAAGTTTAGGGACGTAAGTTTATATAAAAATAGTACTTTATCATTTTAACTAAGTCTACAATCTTTTGGTTCAAAAGCTATAATTTCAAGAGACAGTGGGAAAACTTTCAATTGAGCTGAAATTTTAATTTTCTTAGTGAAGCAGCATATCCACTGAGATAACAATATATAATTTTTTATATATCAAGAATATTAGGAGAAATATGGGAGAAATAACAAAGTGTAAAAAGGTTTTGTGTGACTGTAGTGAACTACTGCAGAGGGCAAAGAGGGCCACAGTTGCATGCATTTTTTTGCAACTCTAGAATGAAATAACTTACCTCCAGCATGAACAAAGATTTGAAATGTCCCTCATGTGTAAACTGTCCAAAGAAGAAAGAACAACAAACAATGAAATTCACTGATGAAAATGGCATCACCTCCTGCTCACCATCAATCTGATCACTGATTAGCAATCTGTTGCATTTCTCTTTGATAAGAAAGGTCTTTGGGGGTTACATATTTAAAACAGATCCAGGAGTCATATACTTTCTCGTGAGATTACCTTTGTGCATTTGTAAATTTTGGTGGTAAATGATACATGAAAACTGGGAGAATGAGGCGACAGGTAGAATGGTTTACTGCTGTGTCAAAATGGGTACACATGTCACAGATAGTAGAGTGTTTGAGAGGAAACTGATTGCGGGCATTGTTTGCAAGGAAAGAAACAAAAAATTTTAAGGCTTTTTTGTTACTGTGACGCATTTTGTCCTTTAGTACTTCATTGGACTAAATTCATTACAATGGTTTGACTGCACACTTGCACAAACAAGGGATGCTGGGAATTTAAAATTTATATATATATATATATATATATATATATATATATATATATATATATATATATATATATATATAATCTAGCCATTTTCATTTACATTCATTTTCTTTTTGTTTCCATCACTTTTGTCATTAGACATCACACACTATAATAATAGGTCTGCCAGAATGGTAAGATGTTGTAAGAGCCAGGGCACAAATTTACTGTGGATAACCTTATGATCAAGGCACCTCTAAACATTTTTGCCTTTGAGAGTAATATGTCTACAGTCACTCTCTCACAAGATCCAGACGGATATGTAATATAATTGGCCCTGATCTGGCATCTCGTCTACAGTCACTCTCTCACAGATGCGCCATCGCCTCTCTCTGTCTTTTCTACAAATACTTTCATGGTAATTGCTCCGATGAGCTGCTTTCACTGGTTCCCAGACTCCACGAATTCAAGCGCCCTACGAGGCTGGCATCCTGCTCCCAACCTTACACTGTAGAAACTTTTAAATGTAGCCGTCTCTTCTATTCCAATAGCTTCATACTTCGCACATCTCGCCTGTGGAACACCCTTCCCAATTACTGTTTCCCTGAGAGCTATAATCTCCAACTATTCAAATGTAATGTCAATCGACATCTCCAGTTACCTTGATCTATTCACTATCCCTCTCCTCATCCTTTCTTCTATCACTCCTATCTGCTCTCGCTCCAAATCTTCTGCAACCCCCTGCATCTTAGTGGCTTCACACCTTGCTCGGGGCGTAATGCTTAAAAAATATATATATAATATATATATATATATATATATATATATATATATATATATATCCATGATGCCTGCCCATGCACATAATGATTATGAATATTCAGGTAGTGATCATTACAAGAAATTTGTTTAATAGAACTCCAACTGATAAGATATTCAATAATGAACTTTTGTTCTTGTTAGTTTTTAAATTTGATTTCTTTTTCTTGCTTTTTTTTTCCAAGAATTTTTTCTCATTTGTAATCATGTTCTTAAATCTTAACAGTTTCAGCTTAATTGAACTTTGCCTCAACCCCCTCCAAGGAAATTGTCATCGATAATCCTCTAGAACCATGCCATTAATCACTGCAAAGGGTATAGGAGAGAACTGATAGGCATATGTAAGCTTCAAATGAAGTGTATAAGGTTTTTTTTCAGATTCTTTAAGTGCTATTAAAGTACTATTAAGTACTTCTCAAGTTGAGTGTACTAAAAATGCAGTACTTGGTAATCTTTACCATGTCATCAACTTGATGTGATATGTTGGTGTCCAATCCACTAAACTGATTTCTGTCTTGGGAATAGTCTATTACCATTCTTTTATTATTGGTTGTTCTCAGAAATACTAATGACTTGTACTCTCCAAACAGTCACCAAATTCACTTATCACTTCTCTTTTAACAACCTCAATTTATATAATGAAAGTTTTATCTGTATCTGAGAAGTTTCAAGATTTTATAGCAATGAGCTTACAATATGGTGTAAGATGAGCAAATGAGGAAGATGATGGAATAGTGACAGTGCTAAGGCTACAAATATTTAACTCAGGTATATATCATTCAATAGAATATTGATGCTCAGGAATGTTGCTCCAGCAAGTTTTGATGTAGTATGATCTCAAAAGAGTTTCATCTCTGAGAAGATTCCTACCCCAAAATGATTCCACAGAGCAGACACCATGAATTCAAGATGAAAGTGATGAGGAGGCCATACTAACAAATACAACAGCATATAATCTCTCCTATTCCACATTTTTTCTGTTGATAAAACTGTTGGAGTTTCCAGGATTGATTAAAGAAAACTAGTGGTGCATTCATGATAATTTATGACAATTAACCAATGGATGCTTCATTGACAGCAGTGGCTAAGGTTGAACCTGCATACTTTAGTGGTTTTTTTTTTCCTATATTTATTGCAACACATCTCTTGCAGGACACAGATCTTGCATGGTGAATAAGTCAGTGAAGAAACATTTCAAGCAGCTGCAACTACAGGGCCATGTTCAAAAGGTGCTGGTTTAGTGAATAACTCAACCATTGCATTAACAGATGACATTTTAGCATAAGACTGGGACTGTTTATGAGCCATTTCAAATGCTATGGCTTGATCATAGGCTACATTTAAACTGATAGATTTGTTTTCTTGCAATCTCCTGCATATCTGAGTAGGCTGCTGTCCATTTATGAAGAATGGCTTGTTTATATTCATTGCAGTTTTCTTTAGGAGTAACAAGTCTAAAATTAAAATTCTTTATTAAGACAAAAATTGATCCCAAATCTCTTCACAC
Source organism: Acanthosepion pharaonis (assembly GCA_903632075.3). Taxonomy (NCBI): domain Eukaryota; kingdom Metazoa; phylum Mollusca; class Cephalopoda; order Sepiida; family Sepiidae; genus Acanthosepion; species Acanthosepion pharaonis. The sequence continues at coordinate 2,834,902 of CAHIKZ030001446.1, read as the reverse complement.
TTTCTTGTGGACAAAAAGGATTTTAAATAAGGTCATTGTTAATTCCCAATAATATTACAGTTCATGGATGTGTGAATAGCATAGCAGTTATAAACATTATACAAATTTCCTCAGATAATATTTCAATTTAAAACAAGTCATATACATTGGAATTTACATATTTTGAATTCATTGATAACATGCACTTAATTTAATTGAATTTAATGCTTTCTCCCATTTTTTATTCATCCATCCACAATACTTTTAATTCTGCCTCTCAATTTTACATATTGGTCATGTTTGTCTTTTTACTAAGCTCAAGTAACTCTTATTTTTATAATTCTACACAAGGAGTTGTTTTAATATTCATATTGAAATTTTTTGATTACTTTTGCAATGAAAATTAATTTACTATGCTTGATCTAGGAAGTGTTTTAACAGAAAACAGAAAGTTTGACATTGAAATCTGAAGTCTAAGCAAAGTATTAAAAAACAGGAAAATCTCATTAGAAACAAACAAAAGAGTATTGAACTGTTACATAATACCAGTCCTATATGGCAGCAAATGCTGAACATTTTCATCACAGATGAAGACGAGAACAGAAATGAGGTTCTACAGAAGGATGCTGAGAATACTACGGACTGAACATGTGAGCAACAAGGAAGTTTTAAGGAAATTGGAAGCAAAAAAGACATTTATACTTAACATCAGAAAGAGGTAGTTGATATATCGACAACATATAATGAGGAAAGAGGGCTAAGAAAATTCAACACTGATATAACACAACATATTGATAGTGAAAGGAATAGCGGAAAGAAGCAAATAACCTGCCTGGCAAGCTTGTGTTAATGGTTGGCAGAGCAGGGATCTGGAGACCTAGCAAGAAGACAAAAATTTAAAGGACAAAGCACATAGAAGATGATTTAGAAATGTACTTTTGTGCATTTGATATAAATATAACAAAATAATTGATTCAAATTATCTTGTGTCAAAAGACTTCCATTCATTTTAATATCTTAACATTTTATTATGAGGCAAGAAAATCTATAGTCAATCATATTTAGGCAATAACTTATAAAGACACGTATAAACCATGACCTTGGGTGCAAGTACTAATTTAATTCATAATGACACTTTTTTTTTTCTTTTTTTTAGAGATTAGAAGTCTTACTTTTCTCACAAATGTAGGTGATTAGGTACACAGCAGATGGTTAATTGATAATGCCTTTCTCCAACAGTTGATAAAAGGATATGGGGAGGAGAATGTTTGAAAGAAGGGTGAGATGGAGAGGTAGGTAAACCACCAGATTTTTAGCTGCATTCTCTTTCTTCCTTTTAAAAGATACTCTGAATAAAATCAATATATTTGAAAATTGGTATAGTGTTATATTATCTTACTATCCTACAGGAAATGGGTAGTTGACCATTGTCCTAAAATTAATGAGCCATTTACACACCTTATCACCTGTTAACTGTTTATCATAATTTTCAAGAGACTTTGTACTGCTTCTTCCTGTGTCCTTTACTGCTGTGTTCTCTGAGATTAAATTTGTAATTGTATCTACTGTATTAGTTCACTGATTACAGCATTTTGGACAGTGTTTAAGTGATATAGTGTTGTGAGTGCAAAGTTAATAAGGTTGAAAATGGAGAACTTAATTTTGAATAAAAGATTCTAATAACAACTCTAGCTTTTGCTAAATCTATAAAAACTTCTGTGGAGTAATTGGTAATAGTTAAGTGTAAATGGAATTGATAAAGTTCCCAATAAACAATGAGAAAAGAAAGAAAAAAATATGGAAAAATAATACTAATCAAATATATGTGCAAAACAAAAGTAGGCAAAGCAATAGTAATAAGGTAAAAAGTTCAAAATAAGAATTGCATTCACATGCAAAAGGGATACAGTCAAGTGATTGTAACATTCTGAATTCATGACAAGAAAGAACAAAAATATGGTAGATGATATTGAGAATTGTCTATTTTTATTTGATTAGGAAGAAATTTGAGCTTACATCCTGTACTGATAAATCATCAGTTACCTCCCCTTAAGATCTAGGAGGTATAAAAAGCACCCTGTAATATCTGTCAGTAGATGAGTAGTCAGAGTAAAGTGCAATAAAGCTTTGGTATAAATTTATTCACTGGTTGTTTTTACTACACATCCATAGAATTTCTCTATAAATTTTGGGAGGGAGATGTTTTAACAGTCATTTCCCTGCGATTAGAACTAACAACTGCATAGCAAATATTTGTTTTAGCAGCTTCTATTCACAACCAAGAGGCTTCAATTGTTTTGATTTTTAAATTTGGAGATTCTTTCATTGAGTCATAGTTAACAAATCTCACCTGGAATTGAACTCCCTTTCTTATCTTTAATCCAAGAGCTGTTATTCTTCATTATAACAGGCATGAAAAGAATCTACCTTGACAATTGGTTTGGTTGCCTCTTATAACCAACACATTTACAGTGGGAAATATTTCTAATGTTTAATCATATTAAAGGGAAAGAGAGGCTTTATACTTTCATAGCAAATGGGTATTGTATTAGATAATATTTTTTTTGATAAGGGACAAAAACAACTCTATTAAATATTTACAAATTATTTTAAAGCTTTAATTTTTATAAGAAACAATGATATAATTCAATTTTAAAACTTACTCTTTTTCATCACAAGTTACAGAATGAATTTCTATTCCAGAAGAGTTACAATATATGCCCATCTCAGGCTTTGCCAGTTAAAATTGTGATTGTAATTTGGTTAGCTGTACAAAATACAATTTAAGAAATGTTTATTTATTTTTATAAATTTCACTATGAATTTAATAAGAATAATTTCTTTTGCTTTGCTAAATTGGAAAAATTCAGTAGGGGGATTTTTTTTTTAAATATTTGGGATAAATAAAGCCCCTTAAAAATGGTCATAAATGACAAGGTTGTTTTGTTTTTGTTATTTTTTGAAAATTTGTGTACACTTCTTAGAGAGATACACACACATGCACACAATGAAGATAAATTCATTTTTCATTTTGATATTTTAACTGTTAAAATAAGATTTATACAAAATGATCTTTTCCATCTACTCATCTGTATTTGATTTATCATGGTAAGAGAGAAGATTACTTATATAATCATTGCTCATTTGCTTTTAATTTATGCACAGTGTAGACATAGGTATCAACACCGAATGGCAACAGTCTGTTTGATGCTTAAACACAATTGTCAGGCTATCCTGATGCTTACATACTCTCTGTACCTCATATTGAGCTCTTTTTTTCCCATAAATATAGCTGACTTTAAAAGCTATATTCCATCATATATATAAAATACCTCAAGAGCTCTTTGCTATTTGCTAGTATGAATGTAAGATTCACAAAATGTCTGCATGAAATAATTATCCTAAACTCATCATAAACAATAATTGTCATCTACTTTCCTTACCTATTTGGCATGCTTAGTATCTACATCTATAAGTTGTAATATACCCAGTGATGAAGTAAGCGTGGTACTCAGTAAGTTTTTAGGCAATTTATATCCCTCAGCTGGTATTATATTTTCTCTACTTGATGGCTGATGTAAAATAGATGCTTGTGCCTGACAAAAGGATTTTCTAAGATGTATTACCTTTTATTTGACAGTAAAAGATTAGGATGAGTTCACTTGATACAAAGTTGACAAGCAATAAAAACTGCTGAGAGTTAATTACCTCTGAAATGTTTACATTAGTTAAAAATAAAATTCCAGTATAATTACTATTGTTTACTCTTTACTTTTTCATGGTGGTGATTGACCATTATTTTTATCCAATCAGCTTCTATCAGATAATATGCTTCAATATTCTAACACTTGTTTGCTATCTCCTAGTTTTTAAAACTGCAGTAACAAAAGCAATTTAATGGTAATATTAGCCATAAGTAGTGGATATTTGTAAAATCTTTCTCTTAAAACAATTTTTCAGGAAAATAGGTTTCTCAAGTCTAGTAGTTGTCATTGTTCCTTCCAGTATTGGTGGGGATTTCTTTACTATTCTTTTATTTGAAGTAGTGTGGAATGTCAATATATTGATTATTCCGTAATTTTCTCTCCCAGTGATATCCATTTTAGTTGTTGCTACTTTTGAAAGTATTCAAGAGATGTCATTTCACACAGTTCTTCTCTTGGGATTTTGTAGTATCAGTCCATAAGATTCAAATACCTTTAAGTTTGTTTTTCTTCATGATCAAATGTCTTGGAGAAATATATTATTATACAACTGTTTATGTAAGATATGGCTGGTTACTTGTGATTTGAACTGATCCAATGACCATCCCCATCTGTCATATATCTAATAACACAAACTTCGATGAATATCATCATTTAGGTTTTAATTTATCACCAAGACTCAAGTTATCCTGCAAAAAAGTTGACAATTATTGACTATACAGATGACTTAGCTATCACTGCAGACATCATTACCAATGCCACAGTTCTCCTACATCATCTAGAAATGCTGACAATGTTTTGGACTCTTTCAATGCCTCTAAAACTGAATTTATAGGCTTCAACCAGCAAAGCTCAATACGAACTGTCTTGGTGAATCATTAAAATCTGTTGAAACTTTTACATACTGAGGAAGCAAAATAAATTCTACTGAAAAGGATATGAAAATTTGCATAGCTTAAGCCAGGGCTACCTTGAATAAAATGGATGTAATCTGGAAATCTGTTCTACCAGATAACCTAAAATGAAGTTTCATTCGAGCCAATGTAGAGGTATTATTTATAGTGCCACTGCTTGGACATTAACTAAAACCCTAGAGTCTAAGCTTGATGGAACCTACACTTGAATGCTAAGAGCTATACTTAACATCTCTTAGAGACAACATCCAACTAAATCACAGATCTTACATGAATGCAGAATGTGCTTTGCTGGTGAGCAAAACAAGAACTTGCAAGTGATCTACTCATCTGGATACCTAGCCATGCTGCAAGATGGGTTGGTTGTCCAGCAACCACCTACATTGAACAGCTATGTTATGACACAGAATGCTACCTTAATGACCTTCTGACCTTGATGCAGGACCATGATGGTTCACCTGATAGACTCATGAATATCTAAGATAGCTCAACCAAATAAAAATAATAAAAGATGAACAGATTTCTGTAGTAATGAATATAGAAAAATAGTGCAACAATAGTCAAACAAATACCTTTTCAATGGTGAAATAATAGAAATATAAAAATCAAAGTTATCATACATTTTAAATTCTAAATGTTATCATATGATAATGTTTTTTAGCATAGAACAGGTTTGAAATTTGTTTGGATTCTGACGCAATGAATCAATGAAGTCAATGAATTTATCTGAACCTGGCAAGGGGTTTGTCTGCAAAACTTGAAGTCATTCCAAAGATAAGTCTTTTCAACTTTTCTTTACCTTCACTATATAGCCATTATAATTTATTTCAAGCTGTTCAAGTTTCTCAAATAAGACATGTTATCTTTTACGTGTTGATTTAAGATAGACTTTTAGAGAATCAAAAACACCTTAATATAATCTTTGCTACAAATTTTTCCAGGTACTTAATGAAACATTTGGATAAAAGAACTTTTGTACTTCTGAATGTATCTTGATTTTAGGCAATTATGTATTTACAAATGTCAGACACACCTTCAGTAAGGAAATTTTTTAATTTTCAATTTCTATTTTAGCCATTAAGCTACATTTATAAAACAAAGAACATTTTTATGTTGATAAACAACAAAATGTCAAGCGAGACTATCCTTCCTTTATTTTTACTTATTATCATTTCATGTATGCATATGTTTTCAATTACACAAAGATTCCAGTCTCAAAATGGTGTTCTTTCTAATGATTTTCATTATTCAGTGGAATCTGGAATTCAGTATTGGAATGTTACATTTTGTCCAGCAGATTATCTCAAGAAAAATGGTTAAAATAATTTATCAAGTTAGGTGACACAATTTATATGAAAGTTGTTTTCATAGTGAAAATAAAGAAACTTCTATAGTAAATGTATACTAATGTTTCTGAGAAATGATCAGGAATTGTCAGGTTTTACTTTTATGTAAATAAATCTGAATACCAGCCAAACAGACTGGTTATGATGGTGCTGTTATGATGGTGAATTTGTTCTAAAAAAAGAAAAGGTAGAGGAATCAAAGGAGAATCAAGAGCCTGGTTGTTGCAAACTCTATGCCAATATTGCAATGACAAGACATGTTATTCCATACCATAGCATTACTTGAAATCTTATGTGACTCCCACTCATATCAGACTCTGAACTTAAAGACCAGCATTTAACATCAGAATATCAAGGTATATACTATAAATACCTCGAGATGTATTCAGAAAGGGAACTGATGTGTCTACTGACAGTGTTTATAGAGTTTGCTCTATCACCATCCACCCACTTCTGTTTACGCTACTGGTAACATTTGAATGGAGTTGATCTTTTTCTATAGATACCAGTAGGAACATTCCAGAACCACACTAGAAAAACTTACACCACATCACTTTCTGCATTCCCAATTAATATGGGAATAAATGCAGGAAAAGTTACTTGAGCTTTAGAAAAATAAAAATGAATCTATCTATTTTTATTCTTGAATAATGTAAATTCATTTCACACAAATTAATGAACTTCTGTGTTTATATATATATGAAAGATGCATGAACTTGAGTTGAGGTAGAAACATCAACAATTATATTGAATGTATGTGTTTGACTTCACTTTCTCTTCAATGATTGAATCAATTTCAAATCTTCTTTGTGTCTCTTCAGAACATGGGCAATCATGGCTCTCAACAATTTCCTGTGCTTTGTAGCTCTTCGTAAAGTTTTTCTTTTTGCTTCTCCTAAACCCTGTTTTAGATAGATTATGCACTGCTTTCCTCTTCCTCTTGCCTTCAATATATACTATAAGTGTTAAATTTTCTAAGCCCTATTACCTCATTATATGCTCTAGAAATTTCAATTATCTTATTCTTATTTGAAGTAAAAGTATTCATTTTGTTCCCATATTTTTAAAACTTTGTCATTCCTCACATTTTTTAAAACTTTGTCGTATTCTCAGCATCCTTCTATAGAGCTACATTTCTGTTGCTTCAAGTCTTCTTCATTTGAGATGAGATGGTCCAGCATTCACTACCATATAGGAGGATTAATATTGCATGACAGTTCAGTACTCTTTTGTTTGTTTCTAATGAGATTTTTCTCTTTCATAATACTTTGCTTAGCCTTTTGGAAGGCACTTTTACTCTTCCAATGCGCCTTCAGATTTCAGCGTTACATTTTCTATCTTCTATTAAAACACTAACTAGATATTTAAAAAATTTTATTTGCTGGATTCTGGCATTTCCACTTTGTAATTTGCATGTTGGGCTGTTCCTTTGCTGACAAAAAAATCATTGTTTTCTTGCAATTGATGTTTAGTCCCTTCTTCTCACTTTCCTTTACTACCTTCAGATATGTCTGGTGTAATATTTCTGCCATGTACACATTTCTAGTTTCATATAATTTTTTGAATAAATTATTGATACTAAAGCGTTGAACAATAAAAGACACTGATAGTGACTTGTTTTTAATTTTGTTTCTGCTTGTTTAAAATTTGAGAGAAATTTTATATATAAACATGTATCTCTTTTATTAGTGCTTAATGTGAGAATAATATCCTGTTTGATAGCTTTCCCTCTCTCTTTCCTTTCCCTCCCTCTCTCTCTTTGTCTCTCTCTGTGTTTCCTCTCTCTTTCTGCTTTTCCTCACTCTCCTTTTCCACCCTCACTCTCTTTTTCCTCTCTCTCTCTACTTTTCCCACTTCGTGCATCTGAAAGTAGTGAAAGATGAGACAGATTTGCACAACCGTTGGGCAAATTGAGCCACATGGTCTGTTGTTTTGCTCTTTGCAATCAGCCATCAGGTTTTCTGCCATAGAATTTGACAGAAATGGGTTGAACCAGATGTTTTGGCAATAAGTTAATGTAAACATTAATTTATGTACATGAAACTTTAACAACATTTTTTTGGTTATTTTTTTTAATGTTTTTTAATTCTTTCACTTAAGTGCTGGTCTGTGCAGGTTTCTCATAAATACCTCCTGTAGAGCTCTGAATTCTATATATTCAATTTTAATTTTTCCTTTGGGAGTTGACTTGAAATCAGGTATCCATATTCTCACCATCCCTACCCTACTCACCTCAAAATCTTGAAATGTATCAACTGATTATGGATGTTTATTTATCTCTTTGTAATATAATTTTTCTTGCAGACTTATTGAGACATCTGAGATATGGAAAATTTTTTTCGGTAAAAGTTAATGTACAAACAGGCAAAAAAAAAGTGTGTCAAAAGGATGTAGTTCTCTTGACACAACTATTACCATATACTCCATTAGAAATTTTATATTTTTTTATAAAACTATTTTTAGAATTTTATTAAAACCAAATACATGAAACTGGATTCATAATTTTTTTCTTGTGATTAGTAACAAAAATATTAAACACTATTGACACTGTTGTCCTATTGACACACTGTTTCTTTCTTTCTTTTTATTATTTCTTTTTTTTATTTTATTTTTTTTATTTTATTTATTTTTTTTTTTTGTGTCTTGGCCCCAGAGTTGAAATTTGTTTTGTCTGATTACTAAACTGACCATAGCAAATGTCATGAGTCTCTGTATATTCTCCAGTATATATCATTATCAGTTTATCTGTGATCAAAGTTCGAGACAAGCTGATGAAGGAGAAGGTATCTGTCAAAATAAATATTTATTTTGCAAGAGGTGCAAAAGAAACAAATGGTGATTTCAGAGAATGACTTAGTATTCTATTAATAATTCCACATCTCACAAGTAGCTGAAATATTATAACTGTTAACAACAATGATTATCACACTAGATTATGGTATAATAATAACTCAACATATCAGAAATTCAGCCATATTTTTGTTTTAGTCAATACACATCAAGCAAGGCAATAAAACCACTAAGATGCAAAGGGGCTACTAGGAATGAAAGAGAATTAAAAGACTTTAGAAGAAACTGGAAACCCAATTCTAAACTAGAAAAAAGAGATTAACTTCTACTCCTGTTCAAAAACCGGGGAGGGGTGTGAACCAAACGATAAGCAAACCTATTTACTCCTATTGAGGAAAAATAAATAAATAGTAAATCAAATTTCAGATTTTAGGCAGAGACATTAGTAGATATGAAATAAACTTTAAAAGAAACTGGTAACACAATCCTAAACAGGAAACAAGGTCTTTAGTTACAAAACTTGAGCTTGGTGTAACATAGTTCAAGTAAAGGAAGAGCAGTTTATTCAAAGCCTGTCAGAAATCTTTACTTATCTGCTTGTAGAAGAAAGCCAGCATCCTCTTGTCTTCTAGTCAACATTATAATTCTACTTAAGTTTTATATTTTGCCCCCTCCTCCTGGAGGAGTGATGAAGATGAACAAAAGTTTATATTGTTTTCTGTCAAAAAATCCAGAATTATTTTTTCTTTTAATTAGTAGCTATTCATTATGAAGTATATGAGTAGAATTTTTTAACATTGCACAACATTTTTTAAAGCTTGTCTCAGATCTGATAAATTAGAAAAGGAAAAAACTATTAATAACACTGTTACTTTACTATTTTTGTGTTTATCTTGTTAGACAAAATCATGATTGTAATAATAAAGAATCAACATGTTTTATTAAGTAGTTTGTTATTACCACTGTTTTGTTTTTTTGTTTTTTTTTAACCCTATTTTAAGCCTGTTTAGAAAATAAAATAGCATTTCCATATTCAAAATCTCAATCAATCTCCAATCAATGACATAGTTGATTACTTGAAGGGGTGCTGAAAACCAAGAGGAATAATCTAGAATCATGAAATATACATATTCAACATAATTGACATATTATTTCTTGAGTTTTTGTATTCCTTCTAGAAAAAAAAAAGTTTGTTTCACCATTAAAATAGTGATTTTGAGAAAGTGGGTCCAGTGAGAATTTTTCAGTCTCCCACAAAATATATCCTACTTCAAAAGAAATAGTATTGTTTGCAATATATTTGTGATTTTGAAAGGAAATAATGATTGGGTTTATATGACCCATACATATTGACATTCCACACTACTTTAAATTGTCCTGGGTAAGACGATAAACTGCATCTGTTATCCTGGGTAAGAAGGTAAACTGCATCCAACAGCAAGGCCTCTGATCAGGAGGTTTTGAGGAGCATGGAACAATCACTTAATTTCTGGTGTCCTCAGGTTCATCTTGACCCAGGGTGGTAGCACCTGTTAGTGTCCCAGCTATGGGCAAATAGCTAACCCCAAAACTGGGGTCAAAACACTATGAAAATGTAAAAATAGGTTTTAATACCAGCAATAAATTTTTGTAAAAAATTCTTACCAGCAATAAATTTTTGTAAAAAATTCTTACCAGCAATGCATTTTTGAAGGAAAAAATTCTTACCAGCAATGCATTTTTGGGGAAAAAATATTACCAGCAATACATTTTTGAAGAAAAATATTACCAGCAATAAAAATCTTGTCAGCATTAAATAACCCATTGAGGTTGATATGCCATAAAACAAACCAAACCAAACCTACTTTAAATAAAAGATTAAGAATGAAACACCCATGAATACTGGAAAAAGAGTGATAACATGAGCAATGGACTTGAGGAATTTATTTTCCTGAAAAATTGTTTTTAAAGAAAGATTTTATAAATTTCAACTGGCAGTAGTATGAGCTGCTCAGTCAATGAATGCCGAATGTTTCCTTATAAAGAAACAGCTAATATTACCATTACCATATAGTTCTTATATATCTAAACATTTACATTGATTTCATAGGAAAAAGCCATCCACATGTATCTTGAAAATTCCATAATGCTTCATGACAAGAGCAATCTTCTCTATATGCAAGGAAAATTACCTTAAAAAAAATTGACCTGGAAGATTTTTAGCTAATATTTTTCTATGTTCCATGTCTCTTCAGGACATTGGCAATCATGGCTGTCCACAATTTCCTATCCTTTGTATCTCTTAGCAAATTTTGTTATCTCTCCTAAGCTTTACTCTGCCACCCAATTACTCAAGCTCTCTAGGTAGATTATATGTTGTTTTCCTCTGTTCCACTTGCCTTCAAATTTTTTAAGCCCTCTTTCTTCATTAAGAGCCCTAGAAATTTCAACTCTCTCTTTCTGATTCTAAATATAAGTGATCATTTTATTTCCATTTTCTTTAAAACTTTGTCGTTGTTCAGTCTATGGTGTTCTCTACATTCTTCTGTAGAACCACATTTCTTTTGTTTTAAGTTTCTTCTTCATCTTTGAGGAAATTGTCCAGCGTTCACTGCCATAAAGGGGGGCTGATATATAACATTTCAGTACTCTTTTCTTTGTTTCTAACAAGATTTTCCTGTTTCTTAATATTTTGCTTAACTTTTGAAGGCATTTTTCACTATCCCAATTCACCTTCAGATTACAGTGTTGCATTTTTTTTTTTACTATCTTTCCCACACCCTGTTCTGTCATCCATTTATACAAGCTCATTAGATATCTTACTATTTCTCAATCTGTCCTGTAAGTATCAAATTTTCCAAGCCCTCTTTCCTCATTATGCTACCTAGAAATTTCAACTGCTTCTTCTTGATGTTAAGTATAAGTGTACTTTTTGTTTCCATTCTCTCTAAGGTAATACTGATTCTATATAATGTTACTAACAGTATTGTTTATCAAAATCCAAGATGTGGCCCACCAGACAAGATAATTACTCCCATCCATGCAAGATAGAAGTGTTAGAATAACAAAACAATCAAAAACCCAACTATAAACAATGCATTGATGCTTGTGTCCACAGCTGGTTGCTAACAAACACTACCGCATATGTACAGTGCTCTCTGTTATTGTGATACCTGTCTACTTCCCTCAAGATGTAAAATTATTCCACTGTTATTGGCACTCTCCTTCCAACCTGCTAATCCTTTGCTGCCCCTTCCCACTTCCTCTTTCCATCAAGTCATTACTCATCTCTCTTCACGGTATCTTTGCACTGGATTTTTGTTTTATGAGAACATGCAAGGAAGACCTCCCTCATTATTGACAACGCCCTAAAACTTTCCGAAGTATGCAAATGTATCAGTTACTAGCTTGATATACCTTTCTGGTTTATATAACTTCCTTTTTTCTTTCCTTCAATTTTTTTTTAACCTTCGTTTTTACCTCCACTGGTATTCGTCTTTGTTATCTAAATATGTTTTTTTTTTTTTTTTTGTTTTGTTTCTATGAGAAGATGCATTCTGAATCCATTGCCTGTTTTAGGATCAGCTGTTATCAAGTCTTTCTCTCATATATATATATAATAAATTTGGGTATGTAATCCCAACAGAGTTATAAGTTATTTACATTCAGAAAAATGTTTATAAAAATGTTTCAAAAATAATATCCAATAATGCATTAAAGTCACTCATTTTCTCTTTTTTAGTTTCAAGCAATGCCATCTTGGGGAAAATAATATAAGATTTAATTATTTTAAATACACACAAATGCATACACACATGGCACACACATCCATCTGATGAAGCCATATAAGTGAAATACATTACTGGATATTATTTTCAAAACATATTCTCGTGAACGTTTTTCCAAATGTCAATACTATATAAGATATAAAGCTTAAAATAAGCTAAAAATCTAAAATAAACTGAGGACTCCATGCCAAATTTGACAGAGCCTAAATATAATATAATAATATTATTAACCCCTTCCTCAGCATACACGTGTATATACGTTTTTACTTTTTTTTTCTTGATTCTTTTTATGCCTTCTGAGCTTGAAACGAGTCCAGTTGTCAACTCATACATCTGGTAGATGTCTTAGCCACTGCTTGGGTACTTCAAGGTGCCTCAGTTTCTTAGTCACTATATTAAAAATAAATTAAAAAATTTGTCTGAAAATGGAACATTTTTCCAAAAATAATTGGCAGGGAAGTGGTTAATTCAATAATACCAAAATCTGCTACTCAGTTTCATGTGATAACAATCAGAAGGTGGAAATCTGACTAGCAGAGTTTGGTATTATTGAATTAATATTTTTTATATAGAAAGAGAGAGACCATTTCAAATGTTCAGCTTCCCAAAGAATACCAGGATGCAGACAAAGGAATTCTAACTGCCACACAAACACTACATTGGTTCTTGATAATGACTGCGAAAGTTGAAAATACTTAAAATAACACAATATTAACGTTAAACAGTTTATCTACAACTTCAATTACATTACTCAGCATCTTTTCCAAAAATTGTGAAAATACAATAAAAAACGCAGACCTTGTTGGTTCTTTTTAATCAAACTTTTTCAGAGATATATCAGATAATAATACAAAATATATCAAAAAAATTGCCAGAATTGAATGTCAGTAGAGCTTCTGCCTAAAAGTGCTCACTATATAATTAAAGCTATAATATTCAATAATTCAAATGTTCAATGGACTCATCTTATTGACAGACTACAGAATTTTGTGTTAAATCACTTGTAAGCCTCAGATATTTGATATATTCATATATAAATTCATTATAAAGAAAGATTATATGAGCACAAAAGGGATCTTTTACAGAGCAACATGCTCAATTCATTGATTGCTCCCTGTGGTAGGTCTGACTTTAGTTCTGATTTACAAGAAAAAAAAAAGAAAAAGAGAGAAGGCAATTTTACTAAGACAGATACAGAGTGCTTTGAGAACTAGATCATCCACAGTAGGTTTATGTCCAGGTTCTTAAAGCATTACACTTAGCAGATCTATTACCTCAATGTGAGCTATTTAGTAACAAAAGTAATAAAAACAAACATCTAGAAAAAAATTAAAAAAATTTTAAATTCTCAGCATTCTCTCCTTCATGCACATGTGTAGTTAAATCAATGTAAACACCACTTTAGTCTGAAGCCCTAAAGGACAAAATGTATCACTGGAAACCTTTTCATAGATTTCCCTAAAATTGCTCTTGATATGTAAAAATTTATATTATTTTCCTTATATAAATTCATAAAGATTGCAAGTGATTTGATGAGTCAGTCAATAAGTTCATTGAACATTTTCTGATTTATTACAGGACTTTGGGGTTGGAAGCAATTAAAGGGTCACTGGAGTCTGAGTTGGTAAAACTATACCAACTCTGACTCCAGTTGAATTTATGTATAAAGTCTTACATTATAGAATTTTTATTGTTATTTTTTCAACTGTATACTTACTCTTTCCTTTAAAGAAATTCATCTCAACTTCTTTTTTAAAGTCATCTTAATTTTTGTTGTTATTTTGTATTTGCAAATCTATATATGTAGAAACATGTTACATTATAGAATTTTTATTTTTGTTGTCTTTTACATCCTGTAAAGATTATATTTCAACTTCTGTTATAAAGTAGTTTTATTTTTGTTCTGTACTTATTTCTTATTTGCATATATATATATATATATATATATATATATATATAAGTCTTACAATATTTATGTTTTTATTGTTATTTCTTTTATATCCTTTCAAAGATTTTATCTCTAATTCTGTTAGAAAATATTGAAGAATCAATAGGTATGATATAAAAGCCACAATATCTTTATTCTTTGATATAAACCAGTTATAATGATATAGACCTACTCAAGTTAGGATCATATGCCTAGGCTTTGAGATCTGTAGGCCATAATCACTTAATTACATAAAGAGGAGTCTGAGGTGCCAAAAATAGAGGTTTTGTGTTCTGACTCCACAGCCCTGATATATATGGGGGCACCTGGCCAAGTGGTTAGAACATTCATTCACATTCTGATCATGAGACCTTGGGTTCAAATCTCGCCATGGTCAATTTGTCAGGAAGGAAACTTCCTGATGTTATCAGACTGGAGGAGTCGATCCCAGCATGCGGCACCTTTGGAAAGTGCCTGAAAACCATACCACAGGGTGACCCAAGTAAAATTGTGAGTGAAATTAGGTGGCAGAACCCTTGGGGGCCATCGATAGGTGTGCTAGTATGGTCACAAGTCATCGTGGCTGAGGGCTTGATTGTGCTGACTTTGTTCAAATTGTTAATCATGCTAGATAATATGCTCTTTCCCAGAACTTGTAACTAAGATCCACTCAACATAGTTGCAGTATCAACCACAGGTGGGCTCTGTGGGTGTTGAATAAATATAAATGCGCCTGAGCAAGTGTCTGCAATAGAGATTGGCTAGCTGCACTAGTAGATGGGTATCCTCAAATATGAGTAGCCAGCTATATATATATATATATATATATATATATACATATATATATAATTTGTTCTTTTGGGGAAGAGCAGTCCGCAGAAAAAAACATAGAAAATACCAGGAGACAAAGGTAACCTAGAGAAAGCCAAAGCTCTCCATCCCCTAAATCCTCCTAGCCTACCACGCAGTGGCTGCAGGCATCTCTTCAGATTCAACATAGGACTAATTTCACACTGAAGGAAATGTCAGTGAGCACCCAATATTTGGCAATGAGTTCTCCAAGTGATATAATGTTAAATAAATGTCTGTTCTCAAATAGTCACTCATTTTGGTATTGACTTAGCTTAACAATACTTTATCTAGTAATCATTGTAGGAACTAATGTTTCCCAGTTTAATTCTGTACTGTATATATTTGTTATCAAAAGAAGGATGCAATATGAAAATTAATTTATAAGATTTCTATCGCACTTCTCATTTCTAACTTCTTGCTTCCCAGTCAACTTTGATCTTCAAAAATTTAAATGCATTGTCAGTTGTTATCTTCTGTCTTTTTAATACCCATTCTGTTATTGTTCTCTCTCCTTAATAGTGTTTTTTTTCTCTCATATTCTGTCATACCTTGTGTCTTAGTGTCTTTATTGCCTTGCTTGGAGTGCATTGATTAAAGAATCAGACTTGCATTTGAATGCAGGTGCAGCTGACAGTCTAGTCTTTTGCAAATGGAAGAAAGTTTTAATATCTCAACTACACTGATTCTACATCTGGACAGACTTGCTGCACATTTAGCAATTTTTATAAATGTTCAAGTCTTGACTGAGTTCAGAAGCATTTACGTCCCTTGTGAGTAATTAATTATTTTTAATCCCATGGATGAAAAGTCACATACCTATCACTACTCTATCACTATCTCTACAGAAACAAGTTCAAACAAGCTACATTCCTTATTTTCACCAGTTCAAGCCTTTACAGTTAGGACTCGCCATGCCACATAACACAGGCTTGAGTGATCATCATTCTCTTTGTATTCTATTTGTAAGAAGGAAGTTCCATTCAAGCAGTTTCTTCTTGAGAACCACTACTTTGTGGAACAGACTCATGAGAGGATGCTTCCCTGATCACTACAATCTTAAACTCTTCAAGTCTAAGATTAAGCATTATATATCCTATGTATCCTGCACTTAATTCCTCCACTTACATCCATATAGCAACCTCATTCATCAAACTTCTACCTTCAGTAGCTCTTAGGCTTTGTACTGCACGACAGTTCAGCACATTTTGTTTCTAACAATATTTTCTTGTTTCATTATACATTGTCTAGCTTTTGGATAGGCATTTTTCACTACAGTTAAAAAAAGCTATTATATTCATAATAATTTTAAAAAATAAAAATACATTTTCATCTTGAAATTTCACAATGATGAATACATGCTCTCTACAAGTTTAGATCACCTCTAGGTAAGGTTTAGCACTTGGCAACCACTGTTCCTTAGCCTTAGGATTAATAACAGAACTAACATCAGTTGACTTACATATTACATAGGCTGCTGAATCTTTGAAAATGTACTTATGCGATATATGAGAGAAAGAGAAAACCTCAACATAAGCTGAAATATTACAAGTCCTTGAACTTGTAATGTTTATTCTTTATTCTAAATAGAATAAAATGACCAACACTAAGTACTAGTGACTGATATGTAAGCATATTTGAAATAGTATACAAAAATGTTTAGAACAGTTGACAAACAAGTACAAAATCTCTTGTTAGTAATATTCCAGATCCCCAAAATTGTTTCTCAACCCAGTTATCTGGACATAAAATGAAACAAACTACATACATACACGCATATATATATATATATACTCAACTCTCGCATCGAATTCGACGTATGAGGGTCAAGCAGATCAGTTTCCAGGAAACTGACAGCCCAACAACAACACATGAGATTTGATTATAGTGGTGAAGGTTTCATACAGGACCATCCACACTTTTTGAAGGGCCGAATAGAGAGACCTGGTGCACTAAGAGCCACAAGGTCCCCAAAAGACCCTCCACAGGTTTTGAATCCAGAGTTGTTCTTCTCCTAGACCAGTTGCCATCCAAGGCTATAGAACAGTCTGTCCTGCTATTTACCCATAGCTGGAGGGAGAAGAGGATTCATACCTTTCCCAAAGATATTAGCACGTAAGTGAATGTAATGGATTCAACTGGAATTCAAATTCGGCTCTCTGATTCCTCAGTCCAAGCCGCTATCCATTACTCCACTGTGCCTCCTATATATATTTTTCTTTTATACAAGTTTCATTAAAAATGACTGACAAAGTACTGCATGCAGTTAAGTTTTTTTTATTTAATTGTTCTTGTGTTGCTATAATTTTCTTCTTTTCTGATCATAAATTATGTAGAAATTGTCCAAATGTTCTGTATGTACAAGCACTTTTGGCTATACATTTAGCCATTGTCAAGGATGATTTTATTTTTACTTTTAATTGAATGTAGGTATTGTTTTATGTATATAGCTAGAGTTATAGGAATTTTCTATTTTCCAAATATGGTCAGCACATTGTGACCATATTCATAGTTGTGCATTTAAGCGGCAATCCCCATCTAATATCAGTTTTATAAAAATCACTGACAAGGTACTTTCGTTAATATTTTGATTGTATTTTCCTTATATGTGAACAAGAGATTTCTTTTATGGACTTTGGTAATGTAAAAATTATCCAAATGATTGTTTATTCTAAGTGCTTTCAGCCAATCTATTAGCTATTTTCAAGGATGTCCTATTGTAAATGGTATGTAATTTACTCTGTGTGTGTGTGTATATATATATATATATATATATATATATATATAATATATATATATATATATATATAAAAGAACAGATAGAAAATGTATATCCATCTAACATGTTTCATTTTTATTAAAGTTTCATCAGAGATTGAGAGAAAACAGACAAAAAGACAAACTTTGGTATTTTCAATTTTGTTTGGGTCAGTTTTCATTAGTCAGTCACATATTATGTGCATTAAAACTAGATAATTCTATATGTAGGTAAGTTTGTAAATATTCTTGTATGTCTAAGTGGGCATCAGACAAATTAAAAATACCAAAGTTTCTCGTTTTGTCTATTTTCTCTCAGTCTCTGATGAAGGTTTAATCAAACTGAAACATATTAGATTGATATGCATTTCCTATTTGTTCTTTATCCTATCATCTTATCAGAATCCAATCCATATCTGATCTACATTTGATTTTAACTTTAAGACACCAGAAGTGTTTAAACAAAATGACTTTTTGTAGTGATGTTATAACATACTCATGTTATAATTTTTGAATAAATATTATATAGTACAGAAAGATTGTCCCCATATGCTTCTTACAGAATGTAAGTATAGTAAACTATTGAGAGAAATTTGAAAAGACTGAATAATAATAATATTTATTGTATGTTATTAGGCCATTAGACAAAATAGAATCATGACGAAGAAAAATATTAAAATTGGAATTTTTAGATGCAATCATGCCATTTCTCAACAGAAGATAAAATGAAGTACTTTGAGGTGGAGGGGGTTGTTTTGTACATGTGTAGATTTATTTTATTTTTATATTAAGGACTTGTGAACAGTAGTGGACTCTTTGATAAAAAGATACAGGATTATTTTAGTTAATCTATATTGTTTTGACCCAAGTAGTGGGATGTAAGGTCATTTTTTTTATTCTCCAACCTGTCTTTGATGGGTGTTGGATTTTCCTATTCATTAATGAGTCTAAGTGTGTGTGTGTGTGTGTGTGTGTGTGTGTGTGTGTGTGTGTGTTAGTATCCATATCTGTGAGTGATTTATTTTACAGATTAAATCTAGTATTGTCTGCCATGATTAAAGTTGTGGCAGAATTCATAGATGGCTTTTTATGGAAACTATTCATTGAGTATGCTTAAATTTCTATTTAAATATAGAATGTGGGAATTTATTTTAAAAATGAATTTTAACTTGAATTTTCAGCAGCTAACTCATATTTTGTTGACAGCTAAATGAAGACACTAAGATGATACATTTACCATTATTAATACTATGTTCTGGTTGGTTGAAATCTACACTCAGTCAGATAGTTATGTGCCATACATGATACATGCTTAGACAATCATGTATCTTTCAATATATGACTGACAAGGCAGATTTTTTCCCACAGTAGGTTTCCATTTCTTTCTGTGATAGACTAGTTGCCATCCAAGGCTATAGAACCTGGTCTGTCCTGATATTTACTCATAGCTACAGGGAGAAGAAGAGGATTCATACCTTTCCCAAGGGTATTAGCATGTGAGTGAATGTAATGGATTCGATTGGAATTTGAGCTCAGCTTTCCAATTCCTCGATCTGAGCCACTATCCATTACTCCACCATAGAGTGAAATTGGTGCTGTTTTTGATAGTTTTCTTGTGGTTATTAAATCAAAGATGGAATTCTGTACCAGTTTCACCAATATGATTTCCTATATTGCATTTGTTGCAAAATATCAAATATATTTGAACTGTCACAAGCCAAGGAAGGAGGCCATATTTTGTATGTGTGCCAGTTGGTATCAGGGTTTATTACAGATTATGTTGCCATAGTGACTTGGATAATCCAGATGAACTAAGGAGTGATTGTAGATTTGAAGGTTGTCATCTGGTATTAAATGGGATTTTACTAAATATCTTATTAATTGTGAGGTCAAGTTTTAGGTACTAGAAATTATTTTGTAAAATATGAGATATAGTTTATGAATCTTGTAATTAAAATCAAAACCATTGGAATTCTGTTTTTTTTTTTCTTATTTTTTTTTTCATAGGTTAGAAGAGAATCTCTATTGTGTTTGGAAGCCATAGTAATTGATTTTCTTAAAAAAATGTATTATATATAAGGTGGGAAGTGTGTCAAAAGAAGTTTCACAGTGATAAGTAAACAGAAAAACCATTTTTAAAATTTATTTTACCACAAAGCTTCTCATGCTTCAATAGTTTACTATTGTTGTGTCACTTCTGCTAAAGATTATTGATAAAATAATATAAATGGATATTCAATATCATTAATCTTCAGCAGAAGGAACATAACAAGAATCTTGTAAATCTTGATATATTTGGGAAGGGTATTAGAATAATCCAGAACCTTTAATGGCAGCGATGGCTTATGGCCACATCAGGTTGAAACACTGATTCCTGTATGATCAGCAAAGTTAAGCAATGCCAAACCTTGTCAGTACCCAGATGGGTGACTGCTTGGGAATGCCAAGTATTTTGAGTTTGGATGTACAGCTGGTGTAATGGGTAATGGCTTTGAATTGTTAATCAGAGAGCTGATTTCCAATCCCTCTTGTATCCATTATATTCACTTACATGCAAATACCCTTGGGAAATGACCTCTTCTCCCTGCATCTATGGGTTAATTAGCAAGACTTGTATCACTGAACCATTATTATCTCCAACAAAAAGAAAATTCTTAAAATCTAAAAACATATTTACTGGCTTTAAATAACCTGCAAAGGGTTGATAAACAGAAGAAAACAAATCAATACTTGCAGAAAACTGCTTGTATACAGATAGAAAATGAATTCAGTAAAAATAGAAAGGGTTGTAAGACAAGGGTGTATCTTCTCACCAGGTGTATTCAACCTATACAGATTCTGAGAGCATTAGAAGATATGCAGGTGACACAGTGTTGATAGCAGACATAGAAAGGAAACTACACAAACTCCTACAGAATGTAGTGAAGGAAAACGAGAAGAATGGACTAAACATCAATTGCAAAAAGTTAGAATGCATGCCTGTTGCCAAAAGGAACAGTATAACATGCAAATTATAAATTGGAGATGCCAAAATCAAACAAGTACAACAATTTAAATATCTAGGAAGTATTTTAACAGAGGACAGAAAGTGTGATACCAAATCCAAAGACGCATTGGGATAGAGAAAGATGCCTTCCAAAAGCTAAGTAAAGTATTAATAAACAGGAAAATTTCGTTGGAAACAAAGAAAAGTCAAAACTGTTATGCAATATCAGTCCTCCTATATGGAAGTGAAAGCTGGAGCAAAATGCTCCATCTCAAATGGAGAAAAGACTTCATAGAAATGTGATTCTACACAAGGATGTTGAAAATAACCATGGACTGAAAATATATGAGCAATGACCATTTTAGAAAATAGGCACTTATATGTAGCATCAGAAATAGTTAAAATTTCTAGGTCATATAATGAGGAAATATGGCTTGGAAAATTTGCTATAGGGCATACTGAAAACAAGATGGAGAGGAAAGCAACACATGACCTACCTAACAAGTCTGTGTAAATGGTTGGCAGAACAGGGAGATGTAGCAAAAAGACACTTTATTAAGTGCTATAAAGGATGGGAGGTTGTGGATAGACATGATCATCCACATCTTGAAGGGACTTGACACACAGAAGAAAAACAATATCTGTTCTCTGTAGAAACATTAAGAGCATTAACAAAGGATATTATGATGAAAAATAAGTGTTTGCATAAAATTAATTCTTTTTTATCATTATGATACAAACTTATTTATGTGTATAAAGTAACATTTTGACATATCAAGATATAGTACCCTAAAAAGTATGGAGCTTTATGGCAATGATGCTTATATCATGGGTTGTAATAACTTTCTGTATCAAATATAATTCATATGAGGCAAATTTGTTTAAAGTAATCTGATTATAGCTATTTTCTTGCTTAATAGTCTATTGAGCTGTATTTGAGATTTTAATTTTTCAAGTTAGACTGCAATCATAAAATGTTATAAAATTGCTTTTTATTATTGACTATTCAAAGCCTCCTCTGTAAAACTGCAGACATTAAGAAATGTCTTGGCCCATTCAAGTAAGTGCAGTGGGATAATAACCAAATAAATCACTTTGCAGTACTTATTCAAGAGTGAAAGGTGAAGTCTTTGTAATTTACAGCAATGATATGAAGGTAAAGAACCATGTAAGCAGTGTGTGTGCATCTCTTAATATAAACAGCTACAAAAATTTCCAAAATGATAATGTAAATTAAAATAACTATTTACTTTAGAAAAGTCAGTATAACACATCTGGACATTTAATGAAATTATTCTTAGCAAACACTATTTAGATTTGACACAAAATTGAATTTTTTTAATCTTCTGATTTTTTTTTTTTTTTTTTTTTTTTAATATACAATATGAATCATTTTATTATTTTTAATAAGCAACTGTGTATACAAAAGATCCACTATAAAAATAAGGTGAAGACTACTTTTTGTATAAACTCTATCATTTTTTTCTCTTAACCAAATGTACTTATTTTATTATTAAAATAATTTTCTATTGGCACATTCTTCAGAACTCTATCCTGAAATCATAAACTTTAAGTTTATCAGGTTTTCATGCTCTTTGTGCTTATAAACATTTTGTCCAATAATACAGCTACAAGAACCACTACTTTGAGGACTAAACTCCTGAAAAGATGCTTACCCAATCAATACAATTTAACCCCTTTAAGTCTAGGGTTAACTGTTCTCTCTCATACATAACCTCATAAACTGCACTTCTTACATTCATGCAACATCATTATTTATCTTACTAATTGTTCACCCAATACAAGGCCCAAGAGCCACTCAAAATAGAGTGTTACTGTATATTGTATGAGTGTAAGAAAAGGCAAAAAGTAAGGTTCATGTAGTTATGCAAGAAAGATAACGGTTAACTCTAGACTTGAAACGGTCAAGATTATATTAATTGGGAAAACATCCTGCTGAGAATCTGTTCCACAAAGCAGCACTTTTTGGGAAGAACCTGAGTGGAACTTATTAAGGGAATACAAAGGGAATTGAAATGATTCACACTTACGTATGTGGCATGATGGGTCCCAGTTGTAAAGGTCAGAGCTAATGGGACTAAGCAATGTAGCTTGTCTTAACAAATACTATGGAAATAGAGATAGAGGCTTGGTTCATCTGTAAAAAAGAGGTTGTAGGGTAGAAAATAATTCATCACACATAAGGCTACATATATGCTTTTGAACTCAGGCAAGTAAGGATATGGCAACAATGTTCCATTTATAATGGGAAAAAAATTACATTGTTTATATTTTGATATTAGCAATATAAACAATATAAGTAGATAAAATTTTAGAGAAAAATCAATGAAAAAGTGGAAAAAATTTTTGTGCAACACATTTTGTCCTTCATTGGACTAAAGTGATGTTTACGTTGATGCAACTACATATGCACACTAAGGAAGCATAGATAGAATGAATGAATTATTGGGGAAGGGCAAAAATATAATTATTCAATCTGTCTAATATGTTAGTGAAATGAAGATCTTTCCATTCTGAATAGGATTGGCTGTGCACAATTTTTGATTCTGTAATGTTTTTCTACAGGCATTAGTATTAAGGAAGGTCTGTAAACATTAATTTATGCAACTTCTCTCTTTACAGAAAAGTGTTCTACTTAAGATTGAAATAGTAAACAGTCACTTTGTTTGAGGTCCTTTTTTATCAAAAAGGTTTTATTTGTCCATAGAGATGGAAAAAAACAGTAATAATTTAGTAACAACAAGATTATTTCACAATGATTGTCTGCATCGATGCTGACAAATATGTAAAGTATCAAAAAATGCAATATATTTAATTGCATTTGGTATGTGCTAAAGTGCAAATAATCACAAAATACTTGGATTTTTATTTGACCAAAAAAAGAATTTACCAATTTATATAATTTTTATTCCTTGGTTGTGTAAATATCACATGTTCATTTTATGGCATTAGTACATCTACACAACCAGTTTTTAAGATCTTCCTACTTGTTCTTAACTTATTTAAACAAAATGGCCTTTAAGATTGTTGCTGCTTGGTGTTGACCTCAGTGTCCACTTTTATATTGTCATACGCTATTTTTGTGATATTGAGCACTTTTACCCATAAATATAGCATATCTTAAAACTATATTTTTATCATATATATATACATACATACACACACACAAGCCTGCACACAAGACAGAAATAGAAAAGCAGCAAGAAATGACTTGCCACTCAAATAATGTGGAATGTACAATCTCTTAAGATTTTGTGCCAAAGGAGATTTCCCACTTGAGTTTACCACCATATTTCCTGCTTACGATTACAAGCCAGGATGTATAAATATCAAGAAAACTATTTTTATCCTGTGTTTGATCTGATAACATTAATAAAGATAAGTATACATTTGTTTTATAACCACTGGGTTTTATTTTAAGCTACTACACAGAAAAAGCTAATATTTTATGACAGAATTAATACTAATGTTATACACTGCAATGCATATGGACATGCTGCACAACTTTTAATTCTGGATACTATTTATCACCAATAAGGTAAAGTTAAATTTAGAATTAATTTCTTAAATTTCTACCATTTATAATTATCAAAAATGTCACTTGAATTCTTGTATTAACTTATTTATTCATACTAAAGTTCACTCTAGACTTTAAGTGGATTGTAGATCTATCACTAAAGATGCTGGTAAAACAATCAGTTCTTTGTACTGCTCCAGAAAGTACCTGACTCCTCTTAATATGCACTATCTTTAAAAGAGTCAGATCAAATAAAAAGTGGATTTCTACTGGCCATATCTGGGCTGGAGCTATCCAGTTGTCACTTTCAAGCCTTGATAGTGTTCAAAAGCATCAACACTGCCTTATGAGTAAAGAATTATTTTCCACTGTATTTCCTATAAACAAAATGTCAGAAGCCCCTTGCTACTCTATTGCTATTTCCATGGCAAATGTTCTAACAAGCTACATTCATTTGTTCCTCTAGTTCAGGCCTTCACAGCTAAAACCTACTATGTGACATACACTTGAACAAATCATCCCAATTTTCTTAATATTCCATTAGTAAGAAGGAAGTTCCTTTCAGACAGCTTTTTCTCAAGAGCTGTTACTTTATGGAGCAGTCTTGAAAAAACATAATAAATTTGACTATCCCCGACAATTTACCTCTTGGCATAAAATAATCCCGAACAGGTTGATATGCTGTTAAAACCAACCAACCAATCAATCAATTATTTATGGAACAGACTCTCAAGTGGAAGCTTCCCTGATCACTATAATTTTAACCTCTTCAAGTCTAAGGTCAACCATTATCTTTCCTACATATCCTCATAATCTGCATTTCTTACTCCCACTTACCTCATTCAGTAAACCTCCCACTAACCTCATTCAGTAAACCTCTACCTTGAGTGGTTCTTGGGCCTAGTATTAGGTGAACAATTAGTAAAAAAAAAAATGTTATGTTTGGTTAGTTTGACCCACTTTAATATCCCTGTGCGCATAGACATATTGGTAAGATATAAATTGTACTAAAATGAAGAAAATAAAATTTAAAATCTAGATATAAATAAGAAATAGTTAAGTAAAAAAAACATATCCTTGAACTGTGTGTTTTACCAGCTGTAAAAATAGTTATCTTGTTTAGGGTTTGCTAAAAGAGAAACTTATTTTTATTTTATTTCATGTTCTTGTTTTGTTGGCATTCAGCCAAGAATTTGTCAATGCCTGTTGTCTTCCTGCTTCTCTTTTCTCCCCAAAAATATTCAGACCAACAAATAGGATCTTCCCTTGTGTGGAACAGAATAGTACCTTGCCAGGAAAGAGAGAAAGGGAGAGAGAGAATGAAATGAAGAAGGAAAATCCTGTCCAACACCTCTATATTTTATTTTTAATATGGGCAGTTAATAATGTAAATATTTAACATCCCAATCTTCGAGTTTTGTCTACTTTCCATTACAGGTATTTCTATTTACTAAGCTTAGCCAATTCTAACAGAAGGCTCAAGCAAAAGAATTGAACCTTTTACATAGGGCTAAAAGTGTAATTTTTTAAATTATTCTGTAATGAGGAATCCTAACCATTTTACTATGCAATATATGAGGGGGATGCTTCAAAAACAATGCTTCTTTCATATTTATTTCTCTGATATCACAGATATAGGACACAATAACATTATCAGATAGAGCAAATTTTCAGCTATAACAAAACACACTTTCTACACACCCATCACCTTTGGCTATCTGTTTTCACTGGCAATGAACTAGTGCTTTGTTTTATGGATTGACAGCTGATAATGGTTGCCCTGATTATGGCTTGTCACAAACCCTGTCACCACTGCTGAAATGCATTACCCACAGCCTAACTGCACTCATATACATTGTTCGGACTCTGTAAATGTTCAGCAAGTAAGAATGAATGTCATTGTGTGCAGTTTTTGCATACATAGAAATAGAAATACATTACTTTTGCATGCACTTTTATGTCAGACATAATTTTGCCAGACAGTTGCTCAGTTGATATTTGTAACAGGGCTAAAGAAAGTATCAAAATGGTCAATTTCTGTTAACATACTAACAACATCAACCTCTAACATGGGCCATTATAATATATTATAAAGCAACCTTTGTACTTTTTAATTCAAGCAACTTTTAAAAGTAGCATTATGTTCTTGAATTATAATTTATGCAATTGAAAATAATTTGTAACTTATAATGAGGTTTTTAGATTTTTTATCTAGTAATTTAAAGATATATTGAACTCACTCTGAAGATCACAAGTAGCGTGAAACTCAGTGTTACAGTTTTAGATTGATGTCCTTGGACACATTCCTGGTTGTTGTTGTTGTTATTACAACTCTGTTTTGGTTTATTTGCTCAGTTAGGGTTTCTTGATTTTATAGACATTGCTCAGTTAGGGTTTCTTGATTTTATCGACATTGAGAACTTTAGATTTTTGTTTAGTTAGGTGTCTGTTTCTTTCTTTCATTCCATTTTTTCTTCTTTTTTGGCAAGCTTTGTATTGGTAGGGTTAGTTTTGGTACTTTCCCTTCATTTCTTACTTATATAAATAAACACATACACATGAGGTGTGACAATTTAATTCCCAGAAGGTATGCAGTGTGTCACTAGAGTAATAAATTTTTGAATCCAAACATGTTCAAACATCTTCCAGTTTCCACTTTCTTGAAATGCAAACCAGATGAGTCATTCATTGCTGAGTAGTAGAGGAAGTTGGATGTCTTCATGTTATACTGTTTGTAGAAAATGAGTGAAAGGAATCAGAAGCAGCAGATTAACATCAAGTTTTGTGTGAAAATTTGGTGAAGTGCTAGTGAAATGTAAACCCTGTTAAAAATGGTTTATGGTGAACATCCTATGATGAAATTGAGTGTTTTTGACTAGCACATGTGATTCAAAGTAAGGCGAGAAGTACATGACACAATATGTTGGCAGCCCAAAACCCAAAGAACAGATACAAATATGAACAGTTCTAACCTTAGTGCACTCAGGCTAAAGATTCGGTATTAAACTGATAGTAGAACTGAATATAAATACAAAAACAGTGCAGCAGATTCTAACAGGATTTGGGAACAAGAAAAATGATTCATTAGAAATTTGCAAGTTCCTAGCTAAGAAATCCATTACAAAAATTGGCCATCAAGCTTATTCACCAAACTTAGCCCCCCCTGTGATTTGGGGCTATTTCCTAAATTTAAAATGTCCTGAAACAACAGATTTGCTGACTTATAGCAACATGTGACTACTGAAAAATATTATGAAAAACACATTCCAAGAATGCTTCTAGCAATGATACCATCATTTCACAAAGCAAATAGCTTAACAAGGGGAATAATTTGAAGGTGACAGATTTGAATAGTGACCAGGTAAGCAAACATTGCTTTCAAAGGACCATTCCAAGAATTAAATTATTATACCTTATATATGACAGATTCTCTTGTCAGTAACAAGTGAAGATCCAGGAAAAAGATTTTTGCATTTAAGTAAAAGCACCTATGAAAATTTCTAGAACATTTCAAATTGACTGCAGCCTTTTCTGTCACAGGGTTGGCATGGTAATGACTTTTTCTTAGAATTTTTGGTTGTTTGGAAAATGCTCACATAAACTAGAAAAATGTCAACACAAAAATAGGAAAATTCAACAGACATTTGGATTTCTCACACACACATACAGAGCCACCCGACAATGGGAGGGGGATCAAGCCTGATTGAGTGCCCTGGGCAGTGCTCTGTGACCCTCACTATCTTAACATTTGCTTTTTTTTTCTACCTACATTTATATGCATTACAAATTAAACTAATCATGACTGACTATTAAAGGATGAAAAATCACCACGGATTTTTACATCATTCTGGAGCCTTTTTTTCCTCTAAATCCATGAATTTGTTTTGCTCATGCTAAGTCTAAAAAAAAAAAAGAAAAAAATAACACTATATAAAAATTTACTATTTTTCATCCATAATGTTGAATGTGTTAAAATTCTTCAACTTTTTAACAAGAAAAATCTCATATTGATGTTAAAGATTGCTGCAAAACATTGCTGATTTAAGAAAGAACAAACTATTATGATATGTCTCAAATTTTTAGATACATTGTATTTATTTTCAATTTTTCTATCTGAATTGTTTACCTATATGATCCATTATTGTACATAATTAGGTTACAATAAAATTTGTATTTTATATGAATACTTCTTTAGTAGATTGGGCAGGGACAAGACCCTGCACACATAAATGTGATAATTTTAATTCTGTATCTGTAAATTATAAAAATATCTACTTCTGAAAAAGACAAAATATTTTTTGAACAAAATAACTTTCAATATATGATAATGGTTATGTAATTTTTATTAAATTCTTTTTTTTTTTTTTTACTAAAAGAGAAATTTTCTTTTAATGCAACAAAAAATGTTATTCCTTAAACTGTTACTGGGGCCTATATTGTTCTGTTATTCCAATAATTTAATGATGATTCTTTTATTCTTTTAGCAAAATCAAAATTTTATTTTTAATTGTGCAGTAAAATAGTTCATTTTGGAGCTAAATCAGATTCTTTTAAATTATACTATTTTCAGACAAAAAATTCAAATAACCTATCACTAGATGATTTTTTTTATCTCATGATTTTAAAGAAAAAATTGAATTAAGAGTGAGGATAATAAAAATACTTGAAAAATTTGAAATATTTCTATAATTAATCTCTATCCCGTGTCATGTTTAAACTTCCTTGAAATTGTTTCACTTGCTCTGCTGTAATTTCCTTTTGAAAAATAGTGAAGAAGGCTTGCAGGGGTGTCAGATTGGGGAAGGCATCTTTTTTTTCTCCCCTCCCTGTCTATCATTCCCCTCCCCATCACTCAATCAACTCCAAATGTGGAACAACATCCATCCCATCTCCACCCACCTATGACAGAAAAATTCAACTTTCTCCAGCCTTATCATCTTCTCCGCTTCTCTTGCGCTCCACCCCACCCTCTCTGTTTCTCTATTCTTTCATCCTCTTAACTTCATCAATCTCTTCTAGTTGATGAAGCCCTGGAATTCCTCAGCCAAAAATCCTTCATAGTTGACAGATCTCTTCCTGTGGCGGCTGGCCACTGTGTGTATGTATGTGAGTTAAAATATTGTCTATATTGTGTATGTGTGTATGTAACTTGTGTCTATGCATCGGAGTTTTTGCAAGTAAATATGTTCCCATCTGTGCATATATTCCAACCAAAGTGTGTTTGTATATGTGTTTGGAAATACACACACACACTCTCACATGTGTACTGTTCCTAATTATCAATTCTGTCATTTCTGTTCATCTCCATTTGTTAAGAGTTCCTGTTACAAGCTAAAGTGCCTCGTCATTGCAGACACAGGCTTGACTGAACAACCAACCGGCCCGACCCACAGAATGAACTCATATAAAAAGCTCCCTCTACCCACCCCAATTTATGCACAATAGCTTTAAACTATTGACAATGTAATATCAATGCCCCCCCACCACTTTACTCCTTTCACTTGTATATCTTTCTTCTTCTCTATCATCTTAATAACTTTGTCTTTTACAAAACTATTTATTTCTCTTTTTTCTTTTTCTTCTCTACTTTCTATTTTTCATGCTTTTTTTCTCTCTCCCTTATATCTTCTCTCTCTTTAATCTTTCTTTCTCTTATTCCTCATAGTTCTAAAAAGGCTACTGTGTGCAATTCTACGTTCCCACTCTTAACTTGATCACCATTCATTAGAAACAAGGCACACACTGATGCATAGGAAATAGCTTTGCATGCCTGATTGAGACAGGCAGGCTGGCTAGCTGACTTTTCCCCTAATTCTCTCCCCTGTGCCCAGTCCCTTTTTATTTTATTTCTTCCTCAGCATTCATTTCTCCTGCCCACTCAAACAATACAACTTTGTTTATCACAATGATCAATCATCAACAATGATTCCCTATTCTTTCCTAACATTCTACAATATTTAATTGTCTGATTGCTTGTATATCTGCACACACACACACACACACACACATCTGTATTTATACTCAGGTTTTACAGCTATTGGCCCATTAGGTAGACATGATCTCTATTTTAGTTTAAAAACCAATTTTTACCCTCCTGTTTCATTATTCCAGTATTCATTCATATGGACTAAACACCAAAATGGTTTATAAGTTCTATATTAAACTAATGAGTTTGTCTTTGTGTTTAGTATTTTAATTTATTTTTATTTTCAATGTACCAAGTTTATCTACTCTCAATGGCCATTTTCAAAATTAAGCCAATTGTGAATATTATCAATATTTATAAGAATTTTTTTTTCCTTTTATCATTTCACTCAAGCAAGGCAATAAAGCCACTAAGACGCAAGGGGTTACTGAGAATTAAGGCAAATGAAAAAATGTTAATAAGGACAATAAATGGACAGAAGATAACAATTGGGATTGTATTTTAATTTTTTAAGATCATAGATGACAGGAAAGCAAGAAAGTGAAAGAGTTCCACAAGCAAGAAGTGCAAGAGAAGAAACTATTAGAATAGCACTTACAGTTACACCTAGCAATTTCAACAGTAAAAAGAGACCTACCTGCCAATCTAGAACTGCACTTACATTTTTGAAGGTATCAATGAGAAAAGCTCGTCAGAACAATTACCATGAAAATATTTATGGAAATGGCACAGGGAAGCTACATTACAACAGTCGGAAAATGACTGAAGTCATGATGCCAGGTCAGGAATAATAACATAACAGATTCTTCTTTGAATTTTGTCAAGAATCTTTAAATGCATTGCTGAAGCACTAGACCAGGTGTGGTAGCAATGTTCAATGCTTGGATAAATTGTAGACTTATAAATATGCAAGATTGATTCTAGCAAGCAAAATTATCTAGAATGACACAGTGAACCAACTTTTCTAGTGGCAGACTCAGCAATTGATTCAATATAATCTTTCCACTTCATGTTAGCAGAAAACACTTGCCTGAGAAGGAGCAATGATTCACTCTCCTAGAAGTTAGCATCAGCCATATTGATGGAAGGCAAAAAGAGTTCTCTAAAATGAGTAAAATGTGTTTTGTTCAATAACAGGTTGTTTTGAAAAATTTTAATTATTGCATATATCTTATTATTAATTATGAATAGTTTCTTTGGGTTTTTTTTTTCTGGGGTGGGGTTTAGTTGCTTTTTAGTATAACATTTTAATCCATTCTCTTGTAATTAAATTAAACTGTTACTTTCAAATAAAGTAGCAAATTTGGATACAACAAACTCTCATCGCATAGTGTACTTATGTTATGGACAATGTCTTAACCAAGGTTGCAAACAGTACAGCTGGGAAAAGTCAGAAGAAAAATTGTAATAAAAAGGAAAGAGTCCTAATTGATTAAGGCTGTGATGCATGAAAAATAAGCCACCTGATATATGGCATCCAGATTTAGTACTACTTAATTTGCACAGTAATTTAATAGCAGAAGAAAGGCTCAATTCAGTATGTTCTGATAAGAATCAACATAAGAAATGTTAAAGCCAGTAACCAAAACTAATAAAATATATGTTGTAGTTAACAGGTTTCCTTGAATGTTTCCTAATTGTTTTTAATTTTCCTAAATACCATACATGAGTATGTATGTCATTCAAAGTAGTGTTGTAGCTGTACACAAAAAAATGATTGCAACTTGGCAGAGAGGTAATTCTTGACAAATTTATAAGAAAAAGAATAAAAAATAATTTATGCAACATTTAAGTACTGTAGAAAATTAGGGGAAGGACATTTTTCACGGCATGACTAGACCCCAAACAACCCCTAAAGTTGTTTGCAGAGACATTACTCATAGCCTCAAGTAAACATCTAAGATTTGCTGTGATATAGACCCATCATAGAATCATATTTCTTAGTCATTGTTTGACATGAAAAGACCTCATGTGTTGTGTGTATTATGGCAGACCATTGATATTTGATATTCTTTTCCTTGTGTCCTTTGGACTGCTACTATTTCTCCACAACTGAATCAATATTATATTTTGATCTTCCTTATATTTTCTTTTTTATCAATAAATAAAAAAGTCCATGATAGTTATTTAAGACCAGCTAAAAGTTACACAATGTTAACACTCCTCAAGGTCATATAAGAATATTTTATTTTTATAGAATAGCACAAGTTATTCTTCAAAAAAATGGCAAACACCAAAATATTAATAAAATCATTACTGCTTAATTAGGATTTTTGCTGTTTGTTTTTTTTTTTTTTAATTTTTATAATTACTTTTATTTGATGAGAAAGATCTATATCAGCTTAATTTCTTTTATAAGTTTAGTATCATATCTTGTATGATTAGTATCGTATTTCATCAATAATCTCAAAAACTGATACCTGAAGAATATCCCTTGGTGATTTTCATGAAGTTTTTTTTAATCCTTTCACCCCAAGCAAGGTAACAATGTCATTAAGGCACAAGGGGTTACCAGCAGCGAAAGACAATGAGAAGACTTTAGTGAGGAAAAAGGACAATAAAAGAACAGGTTTCAAGAAGACAGAAGATGCTGATTAGAGTTGCATTTAAATTTTTAAAGATCATAGGTAGCAATGAAGCAAAAAATTGAAAGAGAATTCCACAGGTGAAGAGTGTGAGAAAATGAACTATTAGAATAGAACTTACAGTTACACCTACCTATTTCAACAATGAAACCATGAGACCTAATTGCCAACCTAGTAGTACACTTAAATTCACACAGTCAAGGCATAAAGGAGGAAAGCTCATTAGACCAACTGCCATTAAAATATTTATAGAAAAGACAGGGAAGCCATGTCACGATGGTGGGAAAGTGGCTGAAGTCAAGACCAATTGCATTAGGTCATTTAATGTTTTCTTCAACTTCCCTTCAATGTTCCTTGAGAGTGATACATTTTCCAAGCTTTCTTTCTTTATAATGTGTCTCCAATTAACTCATTAGAACAGCTGCCATGAAAATATGTAGAAAAGTGACTGAAATCGAGATGACAGGTCAGGGCCTTCTTCGGATTTTATCAAAAATCTCGAGATATATTGCTGAAACATCAAACCAGAAATGGCAGTAATGTTCAATACACAGACAAAAGAAAGATTTATAAATGTGCAAGATGGATTCTCACAAGAAAAATTGTCAAGCAAAACACATTGAACCAACTTTCTTAGCAGCTGACCTAGCAATTGATTCAATATAATCTCTCCACTTCATGTTGGTAGAAAAAGTGAGACCAAGAATGTGCAATTAGTTGCTCTCCTGCAGGTTAGCATCAGCCATACTGATGAAGGGCAAAAATAGTTCTCTATGATGATGTGGAGAGTAGCTTCGTTTTGGAGGCATTAAAATTTACAAGCCATTTCTGGCCCCAGTTAACAACAGATTGAATGTCATTTTCAAGATCAGCTGCCAGTTTATTTAAGCTTTTAACTTTGTCACAATCTGTTAAGTAGGAATTTCTACACTTGGTATTTAATCAGAAGCTTCTTTAGATAATGCCTTCTCAGTACAACCTGACATCCTTCATGTCAGGGCAATGTCATGACAAATAACAGTACTAACAGTATTAGGTAGCTGTGTTGTTATAGTGTTAAGCAGCATGTCTGCATGCATTTATTTGGTGAAAGAAAGCGACCTATTGCTGACTAGTAAAATGGGTGGATGTGATACAGCTGTTTTAAACCTTCATTGTTGGAGAGTTATCATCGTTATTATCTGGTTTAATGATTTCCACAATGTAATTTCTTGTTGTCTCTGGTAACATCATAGCTTTTCTGTTTATAACATATATACATTTTGTCTTGAGACATACATGACTTATATTTGTGATTTATTTATGTATTTTTGTTTTTATAATGGTAATAGCTGTTTCCTTATAAGGAAACATTTGGCATCATTGACCGAACAGTGTGTACTACTGTCGATTGAAATTTATTAACTTTTTCTTTCAAAAAAAAATTTCAGGAAAATAGCTTTCTACTTGCCATGAGCTGTTATTTTTCCTTCCAGTACTGATGGGGATTTCCTTCCTAATCTGTTTGAAAGTCAACATCTTTATTGTTATTATTTTCTCTTCAAATTACATGTGATATCTATTGGTTGTTGTTGTTAGTCTTCAAGTATAGTTCCTGTTATTTGGTAGAGTTCTATATGATTCTATAGCACTAGTTTACAAGGATGGTCCTCATTTAGTCTTACAGCCTTCATTTGCTCAAGGCCATTTTTATTCAATAAACTTTTACATATGTAGAAGTTTTTGAGAATTTGGTCTTTTTTATATAGCCCTGTTTTGAATGTATATAAATTAGGGAGCCAGAAAGGCTATATAACTATCAATAAAAATGTATTTATTATGTTAAACATCGGGATAGATATAAGATGTACACATATTTTGACAGATTTTTAAAAAAACAAGAATACCTTGCAAATACAACTTAGTTAAAAATGTTCAGAGTATTTTCTTTTAGGATATAGAGAAAAGTAAATAGAGAAAATTATCTTTATAAAAGCAGGAAAACTATGTTAAAAGTTCTTGGGGAATCCATTTGTATTGCTTATAACAAAGTGGTCATGTGATCAGATACATCAAGACCTGAATGCTTAATATTAAGACTATCTGTTAAAGTGTAATAGATACAATTATGTTTTATGACTCCCGGTTTTATAATGTAGGCTTATTTTTAAGCATTTAGTGGCTCATTCATTGACTAGAGAGCTAGGAAATTTGTGTCAACTTTTAGTAAAATAGACTGGAAAAAATGTACTTAGATATTTTTCTTTGACATTAAAAATTACTCTTCTACTTGAAATTTTGGTTTGGTTCACTATGTTAACAAATGTACAAACTGTGAAATTTTTACCACTGCCAAAATGTCACAATATTCTTCCAAGAATTTTTATATATTATGTAACTGATAAAATTTCTATTGTAGACAAGGTCTGTTTGAAAAGTAATGGGACTGGCATCACAAAATTTATTTCAATTCCAAACAACCAACTATAGGGTTTCCTCTTCAAAGTAATCCCACTCGAGTCTAATGCACTTTTCCATTGTTCTCTGCCATGCTTCTATTCACTACTTGATGGATTCTTCTTGGATGCCCCCCATCTCCATCATTACAACTTTTTTGATGGCCCCCATGCCTTCAAAACAGGTCTCTTTGATGATCCAGTTGAGCTTGTGGAAAAGAAACATCACATGAAGCAAGTTCTGGTGAATAAAGAGGTTGTTCCAGTCCGGCGATGTTCTTCTCAGCTGGGAACTACCTGATGCTCAGAGCATGGTGAAGCAGCCATGATTTGTCCTGCCACAACTCTCACCTCATCTTGCACACTTCACTGAAGCAAACCTCAAGATTGCAGTTATATACACCCAAGATATCATGTTAGATGATAACACAATCTACTTATCCCTCTTTTGACCATAGCTCACAAAGCACACCCAGTACCGTTACTTTCCAGACAGACTCTGTATCCTTCCTGAAGACTAAATGAAATTTTCTAGAGTATTTTGAAGGAGTCTTGATTACTTTTTCTTATCAAAATTTTCATTATGTCTCAACTTTCATTATGTTCCAACTCCAAGTTATAATTTCATCTGAATTATTGTATAATTCCTTAATAAAAATAATCCATTTTCTCTGGGATATTCTTTACTCGTATAGATTTACACTTCTTTTTTTATTTTTATTATTTCACATTTTTATCCCCCACCCAATAAGTTCTAGATACAAACATTTACTTTTGCTGCTAACAAAAAATAAATAATACTAGGTGGGAAATAGATTCCTAAGCCTAACTTTATTAAGGTACTATTAATGTTATATGGAAATTTAACTGGTTAATGCAATAATTATTTTTATTTTACCTGTACAGGGTGCAATGGATAAATTGTCATCTAAATTATGCAAAAGTGAGAATTAACACTCACATCTGATTTTAACACATATATTTACCAAAATTACATAAAAATATCTTGAAATACTAAAGAATAAATTTATTCAATAAAATCGCCATTGGCTTCAACCATGGCCTCCAGACAACTTTGGAATCTACTGTAACTCTTCTGGACAATCTCCATGTTTAAGTTGGTGAATGCTGCCATAATCCTTGCCTTTTAGTGTTACAAGGAGTTTTGTTGGTCTCTCACTCAACAGTGCTCCACGCATAATAATAAAGGGTGTTACAGTCTAGGGAGTTTGGTGACCAGATCTAAGAGGTGATGTAGTCACAGAAATTGTCTGATGACCATGACTAGGTGCTCCTGCTTGTGTGGCATAGTGCAGAGCACTGTTGCCAGACATAGGGTCTTCCAGCAGCCACCCTGTTGACCCAGGGCAGCACTACTTCCTCAAGGCACCTTGATGTAGGCATCTGTAGAATCTGAGACCCTCAGCAGCAAATTCAGGAGTTCTTTTCTTATCAGAATGATCAGAGTGAGTTTTCCAAGCTGCTGTACCTTCGTAATAGCCATTAAACTCCTCCAACTCTTTCTGAATCCTCTGCACTGTTCCCAGATTGTCACACAAACACACTGAAATGTTTTATTAGTGCTTCTGACATGAATGCCAAGCAGTACAGCATGCTGTTTCCAAATTTCTGGCAAAGTGAATTGCATCATGGTGCTCTTTTTCTCACAGACAATTCCCAACTGACCCTACTATACTGTGTAGCCAACAAAATAAAAAAAAAAAAAACATACACAAAATTAAAAATCTAAAATGACGTCAATTTACCCATCACATTCTGTATATTTCAAAATGTATATTATGCATTTAATAACAGACATATATGATTTTTGTACATCATGTATTTAATAGACAAAATGAATATATGTTAAATAAAAGTTAAAGTTCAATAAAAATATTTCAAATTAATACCTTTGAGTGAATAGAAAAATTAAAATTAAATGTTTTTAAATTATATAATGTAGAAATATTAAATTAATATAAAAATTTCCAGAATTTTTTTTTCAAAATCTTTTATTCATATAAATTCATATCATCATTATCCAGATATAAAAGAACATAAAAGAATGAATCCAGTTTTGATGCCATTAATTCTTTGAGACATTTTTTAGTTATCTTTAACAATAATGGGTTGGATTTTCATTCTTTCTTCCTTTTCACTTCTAAACTCAAGGGTTCACCTTTTTTCAGGATCATATGGCAACGAAATCATGGATTGGACATACTACGAATTCTCAGGTATTCATGTGTGATTTAGTGTTTGCTGCAAACTTTTTGTTTCTTGTGGTTAAAAGCTTTTACCGACAAAAAGAAAAAATAATTCACAATAAAGTGTTTTATTTGACTCACTGACTTTTTTTTTTTTTTTTTTTGTCTTATATTGGCTGAAGTGCATTGCATGCCGAAATGTTCTAATTTTGTGTTCTTTGTAATACTTCATCTTATTAGTACTGAACATCAAACAAAAATCTTCTTAATGCTTTTCTGAGAATTTCTTAAGTCAGTGATTACTTTACCCAAACCAGCGATTGCTTTACCCTCTCTATAATGTTTTGAATTTGATTTTTTTAGGGAAGTGTATTAAATATACTTAGAAAAATCAAATCAAATTAAATCTTTAAAATGTTACAGTTTGTACAAGAAAAATGAGTTGACCATTTATTTTAAATTTTACCTAAATTCTAATTTTATCAAAAGTTAGAATATTCTGTTAAATTACTAAAATGTTATTAAATTTAATATTTTGCTTAAAATGTAAGATTTTACTAAAAAGAAAACAAAATTTGACCACAATTATCCTTGTATTATTTTTTCTTTCACTTATGTGTAAATACCCTTGAGAAATGTATGAATCCATCTCCTCCCCCAGTTATGGGTTGAATATTAGGACTTGTACCTGGAAAAATCATTTATATTAAAAAATGTCAATGCAATATTCACACACACACAACAAAGAATTATTCTTACAATCTTAAATACAGGGTGCAGCAAAAGTAATACCATTTTTTTTTTTTTTTTTTTTATTGAACAAAATTAAATGACAATAGTTTAAGAAAATTTATAAGCATTGTCACATCAATGATTTGTTATGATTAACAAATTATTTAACCTGCTCAAAATGCTCTCCTTCATGTTCAATGCTGAACCCTATCAGTAACACTTTTACAAACCATTTGACACATTTCTACATTAATTTCATAAAATTTATCAGAAATTGCTTGTTTTAATTCAGGAATTGTTTTTATTTTTGGTCTGAGTCTGTAAACAAGATATTTCATTACACCCAACAAGAAAAAGTCTGGTGGTGTTAGGTCTGGTCATCATGATGTCCATTCAATTACTCTACATTTTCCTAGGGTAGATTATTTTCAACTCAAAAAAGGGCATTACTTTTGCTGTACTGTATGTCTCAGCTTTAAAAATCTCATAAAGGACTGGTAAGCTGTAAAAGAAAAAATACTTAATAAAAAATCAACAGTATTATTTTTTTCTCCATGCTTTTAAAAAATACAGAACAACATTAAAAAAAAAAAAAAAAAAAAGAGATAATATACTTGTATGTATAGAGATATACATAATTCAGGGGAAAAAAAAAGAAAGAAAAACAATTATGGGATTATCAAAAATTTATAGACCTTAATATAAAAGGAAAATAAAATTGAAAAATATGCAAGTATGATTTCCTTGCTTGTACTTAAAAATATCATATAATGATCATTTATTCTTCATTGCTTATGCTTAATACTAAGTTTTTTGTTTTTTTTCCCTCTGGTATAATCCAAATGGATGTGCAGGTGATGTAATGGTTTTCAGCTTGGAATGAGAAATCGGAGAGCCGAGTTCAAATTCCTGTTAAGTTTCTTACATTCCCTTATGAGAAAATACCCTAGGGAAAGGTATAAATTCAACTCCTCTGCCCCCAGCTATGGGTTAAATAGCAGAACAGACTAGGTTCTGTAGCTTTGGTTAGCAACCATTCTAGAGATAATGACTGTATAAAATAACACATCCTTCAGCAAGCCTAGGATATTCATGGAGATGCATTGGTCCATAAAAATGCACAGTGTATAGAAAGTTTTCAGTCATGTATGTTGCGCATTCTGTCGCATGTAGAGAAAGTGTTTCTCATCATAATCCAGATGGTGCTGCCATAAATATCTTTCTGTTATGAAAAAAAATTTATCTGCATACTCTTTTTATATTTATTTTTCTGACCCCCACTAAATATTCTAGACTCTAATAAAAAACATATAAGGTATATTCACAGCATGTGACCAATTTTAAAAAAAAAAAACGTTTACCTCACTAAGTATTTATGTAAACTATACAAACGTCTTTAGAGTAATTTAATCAAGATTGCAGGAGAAATAAATAATTCATACATAAAACAGTTAAAAAAAATATACAGATTATTTGAGTTATTTTGTGTAGATGGAGCTTGACACCCCAGGAGGGCAGTCGATCTAAAGGAAGGAAAACCCTGATTTTAAACCTCCGCTGCTTTGCAGTTATATCCAAACATAGAAAAGGCTAATGAAGTAAATCCATACAGAAAACCTGGAATGGAGCCTTGAAGGTGTTTGATTGTCAATAGTGACAACTCTCCAGCACCTCCTGTAGCCAAATGTAATGTCCCATATTCCTCTGGGTCTTGTCTGTGACAGCGGAACCATGTAGTTTGGGCAACACACAGCCTCCATATATTGTCACCCAGATTTGTACCCTGGAGAGATCTCACTACTAATGAACTGAATTTTGACTAAACGGGCTGCTACCTTTATCTCTAGAAATAAATGGATGCCTACTTATTTGAGTAAGCATCTTTTTCACTTCAGGGTATCATCCATGGTTTAGAAATATACTAAGAAACTAAGAAACGAGACTTACAATAATTACTTAGAGAAATCCTTTCATAAATTTAAAAAAAAAAAACTTCAAATATTTTCTTTTGTAAAATCTGTTGTTTCTATAATTATAATAAGTACATAAAAAACAAGTGTTCTTACTAAAAAGAATTTAAATTTAAAAAAGGAATATTTTCATTAATCAATACTTTTGATTGGATAAAACAAATACTTGATAGTTGTAGTTATAATATTTTAATAAGGGGTTCTTTGACGTGGTATAATAATTAGCAAGCTTGTCTCACTAGATCAATTACAATTGAGTAGTGAGTTCAATCCTCACTGGGTACTCCATACTTTCAGCCTTATGCTACATCTAAGCTACACTTAGTAAATCACACAATTATGACTGAGTAGTGAGTTCGATCCTCACTGGGTGCTCTGTACTTTCTGCCTTGTGCCACATCTAAGCTATGCTTAGTAAATTGCTATAACTTGATGATTCACCAATCTCTATCCTTGACCACTTAACATTCAAATGAAACCATACCTCCAAAAGTTGACTTTTGAAGTCAGCTTCTTATCTTTTTACTTACATCTTCTTGAATTTTCAGATAATTATGAAGTACTTCATAGGTAGAACATGGCATAATTTCATTTCTCTTGTAAGGAAAACTTTTAACATATTTAATCATTCTACAGTCCAATTAAGATATAAAAGATTTCTTGTCTTAGCATTCACCTTTTGAAAAGTCTTTCTGTTCAATAAAAGTGAAAGAATCTAGTTAATCCCTACACTTCTTTTATCCTCAGCACATTTTTTTCAAAGTTTTTTTTTATTGTATTTGTATTTACATTATAATCTTAGGTAACTGGTAGTCACATGTAATTTTTTTGCATTCTTTTCTTGATAGAAACTGAATTTTACCAATTATTTTCTTAATGACTGGGAATTACTTTGGAAGGAAACAAATTCTTGACACATTTACCTGATTCTTAAAAAAAAATGTTCAGATACTAATTTGATTGTCAGTATTCTTTTTACTTTTTTCATATGTGTGTGCATTTTATCTTGTTTTCTTTACTGATTAAAGAATAGAAGTTTTTAGTTCTCAAATATTTTTTTTTTTTTTTGTTCTGTTTTTGTAAATGCTTTCTGCTCAACCTACAAAAAAAAAAAATGAAAAATATAAAATTTCAACCTCCCTTTTGATATCTAATAGACAAAATTTGTTAGCTTATTTATTTTTCTTGCTTCATTTTTTCTTTTTATAGTGAGTGGAAGTGTATAAAGGTTTATTTTTATTTTTTTAACCTATGCTTCCAGTGCATGTGTATGTGTATTCTGCATAGTTAATGGTCCTCTTTCATCACTACAGGCTTTTCTCACCTATAATAACATACTGCTCTATCAGATGAACCATCTCATCACTTCTCTTCATTATTTTCTCTGCCATACGTACCTGGACTAAAGAAACATGTAAACAAACCAAAATTCACTAGCATTCA
The DNA here is from genome assembly GCA_903632075.3 of Acanthosepion pharaonis. Taxonomy (NCBI): domain Eukaryota; kingdom Metazoa; phylum Mollusca; class Cephalopoda; order Sepiida; family Sepiidae; genus Acanthosepion; species Acanthosepion pharaonis. The sequence goes on along the minus strand of CAHIKZ030001446.1, from coordinate 2,793,047 downwards.
TTCACATTAACTTTTTCTTTCATCATGTATTCTCTCTTTTCCTTATTACTGTTTCTATTTCTCTCTTCCTGTGACGAATATTCAACACTCTTATTGCAATCAAAAAGACCACGATTCTGTGTATGCTTAGTTCAACATTTGCAATTTGAATAGGTGCATGCACATACTGAAATGTGTGATAGAATGAACAAGAGAAGGACTTTTGAGGGGTCTCAACTAGGTAACTACAGAAGAGCAAAGACAGGAGAAAGAGACTTGTCACACATCTTGGTGTCTTACCAGAGAAGAAGAAAGAACTCAGGGTCACTCTGAAATTGATTACTGGTGTTAAAATAACATTCCACCGTTTCTGATTTCTAACACTTCTATCATTCTCAGAAACAAACAAACAAAAACTACTATTAAATTTATGGTTACATTCTTGTAAGGTGTCTGTTCCACAAAGCAGCGGCTCTTGGGAAGAAGACTGTCTGAATGGAACTTCCTTTTTACCAATGAAATATGAAGAGGAATGAAAATGATTTGCCCCTGTGTACATGGCATGGTGTGTCTTAGTGTTTCTATTTCTCTCTTCTATTTTTCTCTGAAACCAACAAACAAAAACTACTATTAAATTAGGTGCTTCCACTAATTTGTCAAAAAAAAGAGCATACCATGATGAAAAAAGGTCCCAAACTTGATAAAAACAAAGATTTATTGTCAAAATGTTTGTTATTATTAAAAGGAAAGACCAAAGTATTTACATTATTCGGACTGTTATCCTCATCTTTATTGCCACATTCACAATGTTTCAGCCATTGTATGCTCCAGCCTTCTTCAGGTGATTGGAATTTCGAACTGAAGCCTTTATTTCGTCCACTGGCGTAGATTGTTCAGTAAAGGGTTCGGTTCAAAATTCCAATCACATGAAGAAGGCTATAGAGTACAACAGACAAAACACTGTGAATATGGCAATGGAGATGAAGTTAACAGTCGGAATAATGGAAATAATCATAATGCTTCATCTCAGATATATAGAGAGAAAGACCAAAGTATTTTTTATTTTATTAAATTTTTTAATCTTTTCTAACACATTCGAAATTTTGGTTTAAAAGACTTGTTTTTTTGTGTCAACAAGTGGGGCCAAAGATTAGTTAATGTTCAGTATAGGAAATTTTAGTGCCTTTTTTGTGGTAAAAAAACACATTGATTTGGAAATTCTTGTAAAAAATCAAATAATTATCAGATTTTAATGAAATTTTCAGGACTTATTCACAAATAAATATCATTTTTGAAATTTTTTTTTTTTTTTAGAAAATCTTGGTTATATACATATAATTTTACCCCAGGCAAATTTATTAAGCTAAATGAGTACCAAGATGCAAGGGGTTACTGAGTGTGAAAGAATGAGAAAAACATTAAGGGATGTGGATAATAAGAATTAAGGAGATAAGATAACGATTGACTTTGCATTTAAATTTTTGATGATCAAAGTTGACTGGAAAGCAAAATGTCAGAGTTCCACAAGCAAGAAGAGCAGTAGAAGAAACTGTTAGCATAGAACTTAATTATGTCTCGCCATTTCAACTGTAAAATGATGAAACCTAGCTGCCAATCTAGCACTGTGCTTAAATTCATAAAGTCAAGGTACCAAACAGGAAAGCTCATCAGAACAAATACCCAGAAAAAATTTATAGAAAAGCACAGGGAAGCTACATTATGACAGTGGGAAAGTGACTGAAACCACAATGACAGGTCAGGACCAATAATGTCACAGATTCTTTGGATTTTGTCAAGAATCCCTAAATGCATAGTAGATATATTTGGTATATTTACTGTGTTATGAAAATTAGACAGATACAAATTATTATTTTATTTTATTTTTGCTGCAGATTTATTAAATTATTTTGTTTGAAATGGTTTTGTTTCTTTAAGCCCATAGGTGAATTATAACTGTGAGTAAATAATTATAAATGTCCTAACATTTATATATACAACAATACTCATAAAAATGAGAAACAACAAAAATAGTATTATTTATTATCTGTTTTACAGTAATACTGAGTAAAACTGTGAGTTTGGGGTCAAATGTAGATCAAATATGGATTCTATGTTTTTTTTTTTTATAGATGTGTGTAATGAGTGTCCAGATTATTTAGTTGGAAAATACAAGAAATGACTCAAATTTTGTTAAGTGCCAAGAGATAAATATTACTATTATTGTCTGAAAAAGGAAAAATAGTCAAAATTTTTGTTGGAGCATGTGTTGATGGCCTTTCTATGTTTACTGCCTGTATGATAATGAGAATTTCACATGTTTGTGTGTGTAGAGAAGAAAAGTTGGGTTGATTCTCATTGGTTTAGGAAGAGTGAATTAATGATAATTGTAAATCTTTAAATGAACCATATTTCCTATGTTTACAGGAAAAATTTCAAATAATCAAATTTGCTAACAAAAAACTCTGTTAAACCAAAGGAGTGAATTAATAGTAAATTGCCAAAACAGTCATCTTTTACCTTAAAATATAGTTAAAATTTTTTATAAAAACAATTACGTATTACACTTTTATAGCCATAATTTTATTAGCATATAATGGTCCACCTTCTACAGGTAATTACCTTATTTGGTTTATTCAACTTTAATATTGCTATGTTTTGCTGTCTATTCAGTATTATTAGCATCGTATATAGATGTTCTACATTTTTAATTTTATCTATAGGCCCCTTTAAGAAGTTAGCTGAATATAAAAAAATTTTTTTTAATTTTTTTTCTGTTAACTTTGTTTGATTAATCTACCCCACAACATCAACAAATAGAATGCCATATTTGGCTACAATGATAATACATTTGTTACTGCCATATTCTCCACAATCATCCATGATGCCATGCCATTATATCGTGACATGAAAAAAATAACTCACCCACCTCCACCCTCTGACCTTATTTTTCTATCTGACATTTAATTGGTTAATCAAGACATATCCACAAGTATATTTTGAATTCTGACCTTATGCACCCCCCCCATCTGCGACATCCAGGAAAGAGGTAACGATTTGTTTTTAAGTTTCCTTAAAAAATCATTTTATCACCAGTTACTAACCATTGCTGAGGAAGTACAGTCATGGTATTGAAACATGAAAGCTTTAAATTAAAATGTTTTTATTATAATCTCTTATAATAAAAATATAACAATTATTTTATTATAATTATATTTGACACTAATTCATTTTTAATTTTTATGAACACAACACAGCGACAGAATAATTAATTTTTTATTTATGTATTTCTTTATAGACACAACAAGCCTCTTATATGACTGGAAGAACAAAATAGAATTTTGCCTGGCACTGTTAAATATTAATTACTATATCTATGAGTTTATAAAATGTGTGCTTAACAAGAGCACTTTCAGACTGCAGATTACTAAAATTCATCCCAACTCCCTAGCTGTACATCTTATTTGACATTTTATCTTGGATGAATCAAAGAGTTTAAGACTATTTTTGTTAAACATGCTTCTTCTAATTCAATCAATATGAACTCTTCCTTCCTTTCCCTTTTTTAAATTTTCTTTTATATGCCATGTCCCTTCAGGATGTAGGCGATCATGGCCCTCCACATCTTCTTGTCCCTTGTCGCTCTTAATTAGTTTTGTTTTTTTGTTATTTCTCCTAAACCCTGTTATACCATCAATTTACTCAAGCTCATGAAGTATGTCACACACTGCTTTCCTCTATCCCTCAATCTGTCCTATGAGTATCAGCTTTTCCAAGCCTTCCTTCCTCATTACGTATCCCAGAAATTTCAACTGCCTTTTCCTGATGTTAAGTATAAGTTTCTTTTGAGTTTTCATTTTCTCCAAAACCTCATCGTTGCTTGTATGTTCAGTCCCTGCTATCCTCAGTATCTTTCTGTAGAACCACATTTCTGTTACTTCAGGTCTCTTCATCTTTGAGGAGATTGTCCAACATTTGCTGCCATACAGGTGGACAGATATATAACAGTTCAGTGCTCTTTTCTTTGTTTCTAGTGAAATTTTTCTGTCTCTTAATACTTTACTTAGGTTCTGAAATGCATCTTTGGCCATTCCAATATCTCAGTGTATGTCCCTAAAGCATCTCTTTATTTAAAATGTATATAAAACTGAAACAGTAAAAGTTAAACTGTATTAAAAGTGGGTCTGATAAATTACCTAAACATATTTAATGTTGCTCAGTCATTCTAATCCAATTGAATAACTTGCTTGTATATAAAAGATATAAATCATCCAATCAAAAATACAGCTGACAATTATTTCTATTAGACACTCATTTTTTATGCATGGTAGGTTTTACTTATAGAGAGATTTCTTTTTTAGAGTTTTCTTTTCCTGTTTGAGGAGATTTGTTTATGAAATTAACGTTGTCCTTTTCTTGTTTGTTTTTTTTCCCTCTCTTTTATCTACATTCTCTATTTTCAGTTAACATTATGAAATTACCTTTTTAGAGAGTGTGTTGAAAACAATGTTTATGCAAGTCATTAGTTACATTCATTTTGCATAATTGAATTAAGCAAACCAGAGGCTGCAAATTAGAATGTTTATTCATTTGAGATCTACTAAACTGAAGCATCAAAAACTTAGTACACTGGATGGTTTCATTAATCCTCAACTTTAGGCTTGGCTCTAGCTAGATGACCTATGTATGATGTAATAGGTAAAGAGGTAGTGTAGCTATGGTGAATAGACAGAATTTAATCACAGATAGATGGAGACATACTATCTCTGAAATAGCAACTGCTCTATTTTTTCTTAGCTGACACAAGTGAACATATATTAGGAATATGTGAATTCTGGACAGATATGAGTAGCATATAAAAACAGCTGACATCTATGGGTGATACATGAATGTTAAACACCTAATGAAGAGGAACCGTGCATCAAATCACATTCTAATTCAGTGCTGATCCCACTCAACTCCTCAGACAACACTGTACAGCTGATAGTGTATTCCATGGGATTTTATATTCATAAACAAACAAGGGTATGATTATTAGAACAAAAGAATTGGTTCACCTGGGCAAAAGAACATTGTGATTTGATTGATGGAAAAACTGATATGAGGTATCATGGTCAGACAAATCACATTTCCAGCTCTTTCAAACAGATGGATTGATTCATGTATAAAAGAGTTCACATGAGGCTATGGGTCAAGCCTATTAGCAGAATGTTATACAAGCTGGTAATGGCTCTTTAATAGTTTGGGGCATGTTCTATTATTGAACCAGTACTGTCTTTCACGACAGGTGTAACATAAACAAATCCTGTTGTTAACCATTTACACCACTTTATGTTCACTATATTTTCCAGTGGTATTGGTTTATTCATGCAACACAACCCTTCATTATGCCTGAGTGACATGAAATTGGTTCCAGAAACACTCACTGGGCATACCATTAAGCCCCATGCTCACCAGATTTAAATTCCACTCTTCATATTGCAGATCTTATTAAATTACCTTCAGCCATACCCAGAAGTTAGAATCCAATTATGGACAGCCATGGATAGATATACTCATACCATGACTCCAACACTTCATGACATATTGTGTAACTTATTATTCAGGTGAAGGCTGGAGCTACTCATTATTTGGTAACTGTCTTCAAAATTTTGATACAAGAAATTCACAGAATGTTTTGCAGTGATTTCTGGTGTTTTCAATTGTTGAAGAGCCATTTTAACAATATCTGGAGGATCTTGACATCTTTCAAATACGCTATTAAAAAGACTAAGCATTATTATAATAATAATAATAATTTTAAGAAATTACTATTATTAGTATTATAGTAACCAGTTCTCTAATTTAAATAAAAAAAAAATTTTTTCTCTTTTTAATGCTTATAGGAAAAAAATTTTATGGATAGTTTTTAATAAAAATGTATATTTATTTATTCAAAACCCAAATTTTAATAACAAAACAGTATTACTTTGAAAAATTTGGGTTATTTTTAAAAAAAAAAAAAGTGTTCTTTTTTTTTAATCTAGAAATGATTCAGAAAAAAATCCCCAAATTTTCATTATTTATTAATTTCTACAAATTCATTCAATTGTGACACTATGAATTCAGACACCCATGTAGAAGACTGATGTTGCAGTGAAGAAACGTTTTTTTTTCTTGCTCAAATAACGTGATGTCATATTTTAAAAGGAACCTTTTCATTATTTTAATCCATTTATTCTTGTATTTTTTGTTGTTTATTATAATTTTTGCTATATTATGCATTTATAATCTTTAATTATTAAAATACATATTTGGTTTTATTTTTTTTTAAGATAAGTCATGGTATACATTGTTTTTAGTTTCTAAAAATTTTAAAAAAAAATTTGGCAAGTTTAATTTATTAAGAATATCTCACTAAGACTTATTATATCAATAACTTTCAGTACTATGTATTTATTAAATTACTTATACATTGATATGAATAATTCTACTCTATGTAATATTTTTCTTTTTATGAATGAGGATGTAATTTTCAAAATTGTAGGAAAGATATGAATTGTAATGTTTGTTTTGTCTATCTCTGACTATTCAGTATCATTGATATCTTTCCTTATCATTTATTATTCAAACATTTTTTGTTTTATTTTTAACATTTGCCTATAATTTTAGCCTTTTATCCATCTCTCATTTATTGTCTGTAAGTAATATTTTTCCTTGGACAAGGACATATTTTCAAATTTGTTAGAAAAGAGTTTTTAGTCATAAGGTTATTTTACTTTTTTATTTGTTCAGAATAATCAATTTTTAGCAGCAAAAATATTAATGAAAAATAAATGCTTTCATATATTTGATGATAATTTTATACTTTTTATTCTTTTCTTATTTATTGATTTCTATTATTATCATTTAAAATATATTATTATAATATTTCTTAAAGTAACTAATTGTTCACACCAACATCCAGTGTAAAATATGTGGGCATAGGCAGCTCTGGATAGAGGTAGTACCTTTTGATGTCTAGCACACTGCACATTCGGGTGAATGGGCATCACTGGTCCTCCTAAATCTCTCATGTGATAACGCCAAGTTGCTATGCCTCAGTAAACAGCAGTTGGGCTAAACTCCTATGAATGGGTGGTGTTAACATGGCATCCCTGGGTGAACGACCTCCTCGACACAGGTCACCAACCAGGGTGTAAGGGTTCCTCAAAGAACTAAGACAGCCACATGTTTGTGACCAAGGTAAGCCACCTGGTTGAATGACATTGGCTGTGGTCTAACCTGGACAAGAATGGGCTCTACCATGTTAAAATGCCCAAGACACTCCATATGTTGAGCACACCAAGAAACCATTACAGACCCAAGCTCTGATACACAGCCACGACAGATGAAGGAGAATGGTGAACAGCTCAGCATCTCGGTACCACAACTCCTTCCAGGATTAAGTGTAAAAGAAGATAGGTGTGACTTTTATCTCAATCTCAAATGTTTGTTTTATGGCAGGTAGATGGGGTCGTTCAAGTAGGGTCTTCTAAGCAGCACCCACTTCACAGAAGAGGAACAAGCAAAATAAGTAAAAAAAAAAAAAAAAAATTTTTGAGCTGAAACAGCAACAAAATGAACATTGATGATTTCTGCTTACTTGTCTATATTAACAATCACAGTTGGGATCAAGGAAGCCAGTTCTGGCCTGCCTTTGGCAAGGGACACAGTCCTTCAGGTAATTCTGGTGTCACCTGTTATATAGACCGCCACATGTCATTATGTATAGAGTTAGGAGAGCTGAGTTGTTAGACTCATATGGCAGAAGTTGCCCCAAGTGTCACTTACCTACCCACCCAGATTGAGCAAGCAAAACCCTAAATAAAACTCCTATTTTATATTATTGGAAACAAAGTTCAGGTTCCCATTTCTCAACATTTGTTTTCACTTATTGTTTTCTTGTCGATGTCCAGCATGCCTTTCCTAGTTTTTTGGTGCACACTGATATGAACAACTGAGGCACAATATAGGTTGATCATTACTGCTTGCCAGATAACTGGGTGAGGGGTCAGTTGTATGTTTGCACACTAACCAAAATCAGATTATAATCTTAGATTGTAATATTTTTAAAGGGAGACAACTTTCAAATTGCTCCAAAAAAATAAACTATCAATTGATTAATTTGTTTAATATCATATTAAATCCTTATTGGTCATTTAATGTTGAGATTTAATTTTCTTAGGAACTTTGAAGTAATAAAAATGTTATTCTGCTTTCACAATTGACTACATGGAAGATGGTACTCGGCTTTTGTGCATATAAATGTTTGTGTGAATGTAATTACTAGAGGTAGTGATAGGCATATTTTATGTTGTAGTTTTATTGAAGTTATACTTTGGAATACAGTTTGATTTCTTTAAGAAATTGTAGGATATTATATATATTGTCATGAAAGAGTTCTTTCTTGATTTTGTTTAGTGGCATATCATATTATTTAATGCCGAAATTTAAGTATTTTGAACACAATTGTATGCATTCAACTATAAATAAAATATATTATTGGTCATTTTAATATCAATAAATGTTGTTGGTATTTTTTTTTTATATATATATATATATATAAATATATTGCTGGCATTTTTTACTATAAAAATGTATTTTTATACTTTCATAGTGGTTTTATTTTTTATTTTTTTTGAGTTCATTAATTGCCCATAGCTGGGACCCTAACAGGTGCTACCACCCTGGGTCATTGTGGACCTGGGAACAACAGCAATTAAAATTTGGTTTCCTCAAAACCTCCAATCACCTGATCGGAGGCCTTGCTGCTGGACGTAGTTCATCATCATACCCAGGACTAATAAACTATTAATCCAATCAATAACTATATATTGATATAACCAAAACCAATTAACTAACCAATATGTATATTTATATCTAATTCTGTTACTCTACTAATATATTTTTTAAAGAGTGTGATTTTTTGTACAAAAAATATCTTATTTATAAATACCACATTTATGAATTTATACCACATATATACATATACAGGATGCAAATGATAAATTGTCATCTAAATTATGCAAAAATAAAAAATAACACTGACATCTCATTTTAACAAATATATTTACCGAAATTACACAAAAATATCTTGAAATAATAAAGAGTAAATTTATTCAATAAAATCGCCATTGGCTTTAACCATGGCTTCCGGATGACTTGAGAATCTCCTGCAACTCTTCTGGATGATCTTTTTAAGTTTTGAATGCTACCATAATCCTTGCCCTCAGTTCATCTTTGGTGATACAAGTAGTCTTGTTGGTCTCTCGTTCAACTGCGCCCACACATAATAATCAAGGAGGTTGCAGTTTGGGGAGTTAGGTAAGGGGTGATGTGGTTGCCAAAATTGTCTGAAAGCCATGACTGGGCTCTCCTGCTTGTGTGGCATAGGGTAGAGTCCTGTTGCCAGACAGATTCTTCTAGCAGCCACCCTCTTGACTCAGGACAGCACTACCTCCTCAAGGCACTTGATGTGGCCTCTGTGTCAAGTCTGAGGCCCTGTGGGAATATGAATGGAAGCATAATGTTTCCATCACTAGTGATCACTCCAAACACCATGTTGTTGACTGAATATTTGGTTTTCATCACTTTTGGTACATCTTTTGGGGACACAGCAAGCCAACAGTTGTTTAGTGTGTTCCCCATCTTATCCTGAGAGATATTTTCTTGTCTGAGAAAAATGAAAGGTATGTTTGGTTCGAGGGTATACTTGAGTTTCTTCAAAAGTTTCATGGCATGGTCTTTCCTCTTATCCTTCATGGCTTGGGATAAAAATTGGACCTTTCTCCTATAAGAAATAATGAATGTCTTCATCCACTACCTGCCTGATAAGAAACTCAGACATTCCTGTGTCCCTGGCTATCGACCTGATCGACTTGGAGGGATCATTGTCAATCATGGCCTGGATCTCACCAATTCTTGAGTTCTTTTCTTATCAAAACAATTAGAGTGAGTTTTTTATAAGTTGCCGTACCTTTGTAAGGAACATTAGACTCATCCAACACTTTAGAAATCCTCTGCACTGTCTACAGATTGACAACCAAACACTCTAAAATGTTTGTATTGGAGTTTCCAGTGCAAATGCCAAGTGGTACAACATGCCATTTCCAAATTTCTGGCAGAGTGAATTGTGTCATGGTGCTCTTTTTCTCACAGATGGTCCCCAACTGACTCTACTGTTCATTCATCAAAATCAAAAACGAACAACACACATGCACAAAATTAAAAATATAAATTGGCAACAATTTACCCATTGCACCCTGGATATACATTTATACCACATATTTATAAATACCACATAGACATACAAAAGTTAGCTTTATTTACCTTTGATATTAATTGGTTTCTTTGCGTAGATTATTTTTTTTATTTGCAGGATATTTACTTCTATTGAATTGTTTGTTTTTGTGGTATTTTGTCTTCTAGCAATTGAGGGTCATAGAATGTTAAAAAAAACCAAGAGTTAATATTTTAAAGAGGAACATTTTCCCCCTTAGAGATGAATTGTACTGTGTGGTTTTTGAGTGTGATGAAAAAGATTTGTAGATTTTATATTCAAAATAAACATTGTAAAGAGAAATTTCTAGGGTACATAATTAAGAGGGCTTAGAAAATTGAACACACAGAGGACATATTGAAGGCAAGAGGGACAAAGGAAAACTGTGAATAACATACCTAACAAGATTGCAGAACAAGGTTTAGTAGAGATAGCAAAAAGGCAAACATTGCTAAGAGCTATAAAGGACAAGAAGTTGTGGAGAGCAATGATTGCCATGACCTGAAGAGACACTGCATATAGAAGAAAAATTCTGTGTACATGTTCTTATCTTCTTTCCATGTTCACCTTTGTTTTTTTAGTCTCTCATCCACAAATGTTTGAATTTGTTAAAATGTAAACATTTTTCTATTAGGTTACTTTTGGAGAATCCAATATTCTCATTTAAGTTTTCCTTTTTCTGGTTTATAACTAAATTTTTGTCAGTTGAATAAGGCAAAGGTTTAGCAGTTATCCAGAAATCAATTAAATCCAAATTAAAGACACTGTTTTCCAATGCCTACTCACCAAATGGCCAGTTTTGAAAACTTACCAAAACTGGTAAACACCAAAGCATATGAAGTATGGGTGAAAGAATTGAAATTGTGGGCAATTTGTTCTAAAATTGAAAAAAAAAGAACAAGCCCTGGCAGTTACCTTTTCTTTGAAGGTCAGAGGCAGTAATGGAATTGCCAATGAAAGGGATAAATGCAGATGATGGATGGCCTTGATAAACTAATTGTCAAACTAGATGAACCCTTTCTAAAAGATATGCATCAGAGGACATACATAGCATATACTGAATTTGAAGAATACTAGAGACTTTACTAGGCAAAGAATTATCCTTATCAATCTCATGCAAATGGAGCACTTTATGAGGAGGAAGTGAACATGACCTTGTTTGCCAAAGGTTTAGGCCTAACACATCATGAAAGGTTTCTTGGAGAAAGATTTGGATGTGTTGTGCTGAATAGTGCTTACACTAGGAATGTATGCTCTGAAAATTGATTGCAATGTTATATTGATTCACTAGATGAAATGGAATCAAATTTGATTTAGGACACATTCATCTTATTGGACCCTGCACAACATTTATACTGTTTATTAAAATTATATCCTTTATGCAATTTTCATTAAAGACAACTAACCAGGTACTGCAATTAAGCTTTTTATTCAATTTTGCTTGTGTTTTTGTTCATATGTTTTCTTTTCTGGACAGGAAGTGTTTAGAAAATATCACTATGATAAACCTCATCCACAAGTTGAAAAATAAGGCTAAAATAATGGAAGCATTAATAAGAAAAAATTTTTTTTAAAAAGATAACACTCAATAATATAAACTAGGAACATGGCCACAATGTAAATACCATGTTTGAAAAATAATAAAACTACAGATATACCTATATAAAAATCTACATATTCAATTTAAAAAAAAAAATCACCCTTGATAAGGCCTAATAGAATAGCCAAAAGCACTCAGATATATAGGACATTTGAACACACTTTATAAACACTTACACAATCATACACAAGAAAAATTGAATAAAAAACTTAATCGCAGAACCTTGTCAGTTGTCTTTAATTATATTTGTGTGTATATATATATATATATATATATATATATATATATATATATATATATATAGTATTTGTTAGGATCAATAACTGTTATATAGTGATGAATTATATTTTTAATACTCTTTTTACTTTGTTTATAATATGTTGATGTGTGCGAATTGCACTAAATTTTGATAAAGTCAACCTACAAAAGAGTGTGGTGCATGTGCAGTCAGTGTAAGAATTTCTTGTTTATTTTTCCAATACTAATAATCAACAATCTCCCAAGGAACACAGAATGGATTTTTCTGGTGATGAATTATTTCTAAGAATTAGACATTCTGAATTTTAATTCTAAAAAATAATTAATCTCCTCAAAAATCCACACTATATAAAAATAATGTTGTTTATGTATTCTCATGTCCTTTGGGAAATTGTATCTCCCACACTAATAATCAGTGTTGATATTATTGTTCATAGTTGATATTATTGAGTCTTGTTTTTTTTGGTGTTTGTTTTTTTTTTATCATGAACACATCTTGACCATTCTTTGAAAATGAAAACATTATATAAATACATACATACAACAAGCTATTTCTTTTTAACAGTTAATATATTTCAACCTTGAAAATGGCTAAATGAATAGCCGAAAGCACTCAGATAAAAAGAACAATTGAACAGTTTTTATATAATTTATCATTGGAAAAGAAAAACTTATTAGATCACATGAGAAATTGTATAAAAGCTAAATCAAAGCACCTTGTCTGTCGTATTCAATGAAATGTGCATGAAAGAAGAATTGCTGTCTAAATACACAAATTATATATATATATATATATATATTATGGTTAAAATGATATTTGTTATAGAAATAAGACTGATTATATTTTTTATAAACCACGTCTTTTCCCAAGAAACTCAATTGTTTTTGCAGTTAATTATTAACTTTATAAATGCACCATTGATTGTGCTAAGATGTTACACAACAAAGAAAGAGCTTAGGGAAAATGTCATTAAAACGGAGCATAATAAAGTATATAAGAATTTATTAGAAAGAAAAAATTTAAAAATCATCAAAAGTTAAACCAAATCACCAAATGTTATAAAACTATCAAAGAATGAGAACATGATGAAGATAAACCAAAAGAAAGAAGTGTGATTTTCTGATGCATTGATGCCTTACCATAAAATGGCACTCTTGGGTTTGACACACCTATCTCTTAAAGTGTTTTTCTTCTTTTAATTTTGATTAAAATATGTTGGATAATTTCATTTTATGTTTCTGTGCATTATCTGCTAGCTAATAGGACCCAAAATTTTGTATAATGTCTACAGTATCATCTCATAAAACAAGTATTTTTTTTCCTATATTATCTTTATTTCAGTGTCTGAGGAATTCAGCTGTACCATCCCAATTCATCAGACCAGAGGTGTAGCATTTTAGGGTTAATGTTTAACCTCAAGCATTATTCTATCCCCACCGATTAATTCACCCTGTTTTATACCTTACCAAAGGAAAAGGAAATAAGAATAACAAGAATGTCTATGGATAGCATCAAGTAGATATGTTACAATAAGATACAATTCAAGGAATACCTAATTAGGATTAAATGGTTTGTTAAACATGAAAGGTGCTCTGGTTAACATCAAATATTTAGTACTCTATCATCGCTAAAAATAATAAACAATGAAAAGAATAGTGACAGAATTAGTTAGCAATAAATATACAAAACTGTTCTTGAGTTATCTTTTATGAACCTGGAGACAAAATTAAAATATCTTTTTATTTATATAATAAAAATCTTTTGGAAGATGGTCTCTGAAATAATAGGTTTATTGCTGTAATTAAAACTAATAATTGTCAATAAATTAAGTGAAAAAAAAAAGTTTTGTTTTATACAACCATTTAATTTGTACATATTTTTATCTTGTTTCATAGCATCTCTTCATAAGGTTTGGTTGTTTTTTGTATTCCCCACTTTCTATCCAAATTGCTTTGCACTCTTCCAGAGCAAATATTAGGAGGTGAGAAAATAGGATACCTCAAAATTTTCTGACTTCTTTTTAGTAGGAAATAACACAACCTATAATTAGCAACAGTTGGATACCCTGACATAAACACACACAAAATGGTGTGGAAACCAATTTCCTGTTAAATTGAGTGTAAACTGTTCTAGACTTCTATTTAAACTAAGTACACACTTTGAGGAAAAACAAGTCAGCCTACTGATATGCACATAAACAATATGGAGGAATAAGTGTCTATACATACACACACACGTACTTGTGTGTTTGATGTTTTTAGCTATGTCTATATGTGTGTGCTATAATCAGTGAGTATACTTGTAAATTATTTTATTATACAAAATAGTATAAAATAGTTTTAAAAGTTTGATTTAATTCTCAAATTGTTATGAAACATTGAAAGAACATATCCAACTTTAGATTCTTTTTTCTTCAGAATATTTTTCAATAACTATTAAAAGGCTGAAATATTTTAATGTTGTCCTAAGCTGTTCCCCATATCCTATATCATAATGACTAGTAATGATAATAGTAGAAAAATACAGAAGAAACCATTTATTATAATGACAGATAATGTTATCAAATACTGTAATTATAATATTTTTTAATAACTGACAAAAGGCTGAAACAGTTTAATTTCAGACTAAGCTGTTCACCATATCCACCAGAACGTTATAACACTTTTAGGACAGGCCCTAGTTCAGTAGTGGATAAATAATGGCTAATGTTGATGATGGCAGAAAAATACACAAGAAACCATTTATTATAATCACATAAAATGTTATGAAAAAGTTAAATGCTGCAACAATTTAATTTCTAAGCTGCTGACCATGTTCAACAAAACCTGTTAGCATTTTTTGTGATTTGAATTTTACTTTTTGTGCTCATTTAATATTTATTGAACAAAGCTTTTTTTTTTTAAGGTCATGGCATAAAAAGCCAGGCTTTCTATTACAGAGAAAGCTCATTGTTATCATCTTACTTATTATAAAACGCAGATTGTGTGTGTCTGTACGTTTATATATTGGATCGGATTTCCTACATTTTTCAACCAATTTCAACGAAACTTCACAGGACTACATAAAATTACTTTGCGGTGGTTCTGACAGCACCAAAAATTGGAAAAACAATTGTTTTTGCACGAAATCAATTTGAAAACACGATTCTGTTGCCAGAATGAAAGGGAGACAACTCATATCGAGTTATACTTATTATAAAACCCAGGTTGTTTGTGTGTGTTCATTTATATATGGGATCGAATTTCCTACATTTTTCAACTGATTTCAACAAAACTTCACTTTTTTTTTTGGCATGTAGTGTTTTTTATTGTCTTGCACACTTTTTACTTTATTTTTACATTCAGAATGCTTTAAAAATTCCATCTACAAGACAATTATTTATAATAAAATTCTATCCAATCGATAGACTCATAACAATTGAAAACAATGTTTTTGTTTGAGTTTGACCAATTCGTAAAAAAACAAAAAAACAAAAAAAAAAAAGATTAATTAAGACATGCGTGTCCGTCAACCTTAAACAATAATCTTTGTCAATTTTATTTTACAGTCTTTATGTTGGTTGATACTTGATCTATCTCTTACTGTTACATCCCCGGGTAAAGCCGGGCTCTACTGCTAGTCATGAATAATCTTATCAAAATCAGTCCTAAACACTTTATTTGAAAATGAATTTAAAATTATTTTAAGTTAATAAATTTCACACAAACAACTTTACATTATAAAAAAAAAAATTTAATAACAACAATGAATATAAATTGTTCAGATTTGTATATCCTTTGATTAACAGCCACTAACTCAAAAGATTATCTTAAAGATCTTGTTCTAAGGCGATCACGATAAAAGTCTTCTTCCCTAAATGGAATTATAAGAACATTGATCCAGCATACCATTGTTTTGTAAAGAATGCTGCTGCCTTCCCTGCCATACACACACATTTTTCTGTGCCCATTATCTTCATAAATCTTTTAATTTCATTACCAGTAATCAACATAATTTTCTGTTTCTTTCACATTAAAAATTTGAAATTCTTAGATGAATCATTATTCTACAACTTGTTTATAGTGGCATTTTCCTCTTTGCAATTTATATCATTTCAGCCAAGTACATTCATCAGCTTAGGACTGTAAAATTCATTTGATACAATGCATTGTTGACCAGTTATACAAAATAGGCCAAGTTCTTCATATATGCTGGAATGTTACCTAAAAGGGGATTAATCGTATCATCTAAAATACAGTTCAATGGATAGCATGAATAATCACAGGAATATAAGAGAGAAGCTAACAAACTTGTAAAGAGTAGACTTGAAGACCATCAAAAAGTCATGATCCAATATGAAACCATAAAACTAAGCATGGTAGAACATATATGAAAAGTAGTAGTAGATCATACTCTTTGGGATAAAATCAAAATAATAGATAAACCTTACTGGAGGATACATAGGGTGTACTTGGGCTTGATAAAAGTCTGTGTATGTAAAGTCAGTATAGAATTCGATGTTATGGTTTTGCCTATACTGTTCTTCTAGGTGTCATATCATGTCAGGATGTGAGTGATCATGGCTCTCCACAACTTCATATCCTTTGTAGATCTTAGTAAGGTTTGTCTTTTTACTATCCTTCCCAATCCTGTTCTGCCATCCATTTACCAAGATTGTTAGGTAGGTTCTCTCTGGTTTCCTCTGTCCCTCTTGCCATCAATTTGTTCTGTGAGTGTCAAATTTTTCCTAATTATGTCAACTAGAAATTTTAACTCTCTTTTTCTGAGTCTAATTGTGTCATTTTTTTTCCCCATTTCCCTTAAAGCTTCCTCATTATTCACATATTCAGTCCATAGTATTCTCAGCATCCTTTTGTAGAACCACATTTCCATTGTCCCAAGTTTATTATTTATCTATGAAGAGGCTGTCCAGCATTTACTGTCATATAGGAGAACCAATATTATGTAGCAGTTCAGTACTCTTTTCTTTGTTTCTGATAATTGATGTTTCATAACTGATAAAATATTGTTATCCGTGTCTTGTGAATATACTGAGATTAGCATATATGTTGATCTGCTCGATACATGTAGCAGGATTTGTTTTTGTTTATTTTGTTTTGTATTGTTTTTTTCATTACTTCTACCTGCAGGATTTTTTTTTCCTAAAAACTAGAAGAGAAAACAAGAACAAAAAAAATAACCTATTGGATGAATTATACATTTGGGAAAAGCCAAAGAACATATCATCTGAAGCATATAGATAAAAACAACAGAGATAAGAAAACTTAGTCAAAACAACTCTTAGTATAAAATGTAAATGTATTTAAAAAAGGAAGAAGTTATATGGCAAAGCTATTAAAAATCCCAGAGAGTAAAGTAAAAAGTTTTGGACAAAGAGTAAATGTATTTCACAAATATATAATATTGTTGCTTTAAACTTTTTGTTCATTTTTCTGCCACTCCCTTACTTTTCTCTTTTTCCTTCTGTACACATTCTTATGGGTTTGTTATATGATGGACGTTCCAAAAGTAATGCCTCCCTCATATTTATTTTCACAGGAACTACAGCAAATACAGGGAGCATAATAACACCATTAAATAAAGAAATTTTTCAGCTACAAAACCATATTTTTTGTTGCACAGAGTCACCACTATTGGCCATGCATTTTGACCAATAATGAAAAAAGAGTCTATATGC
This sequence comes from Acanthosepion pharaonis, assembly GCA_903632075.3. Classification (NCBI taxonomy): domain Eukaryota; kingdom Metazoa; phylum Mollusca; class Cephalopoda; order Sepiida; family Sepiidae; genus Acanthosepion; species Acanthosepion pharaonis. The sequence goes on along the minus strand of CAHIKZ030001446.1, from coordinate 2,775,235 downwards.
CATACTCATAAAAAATCTCCATCAGCAAAGGTGACCAAATTTTTCAGAAGCCTTGCCGTTACAATAGGTGATGGGCATTACTCACATCTACTGTTTTGTCTACATAAATTTTCATCAGGTATGGATAATGTAGTAGATAGTTGCAAAACACCCAGTCTTGGACAAGTCAAAATCCTGGAGTACTTCCACTACTTGTCTGTGAGTCTCACTTTTCAATCAGATTTTTGACCACACAGGCAAATTAGCAATAGTTAGAAACATGCATGCACTTTGACTAAATTGCTCCAACAGGTTGGGCAAGTGAGACTTTGTGGCGTCTTAGCCTTGGGTAAGTTAGTTTCTTAGTCCCATTTCACCACAGTCCCCCCTGTTCTTGTGATCACCAAAAGTACAGCCAAGTGCAGGTCACTTCTGACACATATTCCTTCTGTGGGAGACAGCTCTGGCTTGGTTATCTTGGAGTTTGGGAGGCACTATTGTATCGGATGGTGACAGGGAGACTGTTTTGTAATTCTGATTCATCTACATTCATAAAGCTGGTTCACTCATCAGCAGATCAATTTTCTTCAGATTCCTTTTACATGAGGTAGAACTCCATCAACTTCCACTAACTGCTGACTCTGGTCATGCAACCCATGTTGAATCTCGTAGTGCATTTACCATTCAAGACCTTGACCCTGACAGGATCCCCCCACCTTGTACATCCATTGGTGGGAGAAGAGCATCAATATGCCTGACTCTGACATGATATTTGTGTATCTTTTAGGGCTGAGGAAGACAAAACACTGTCCTTAGGTGTCACATTGTGCCAGTAAACTGCTTCTTCTATAGTGCACTGTTTCCTGGCTGTAAATGTTCTTATGGTTCTGTGGCATCTCTCCACAATTCCATTTCTGGCTGGGCGTAGACACATCAGAGTCACAGCTGCACATCCCAGTCTTTCAGGAAGTTTCTGAAGTTCCCACATGTGAAGGCAACATTTTTGTCTGTTAGAATTTAGTACGGCAGACCTCACTCACAAAAAACAGCTTCCAACTGATGAATCACACTAAGTTCTGGTGTTGAATGGACCACCATATTGTGAATTGGGAGGGTCCACAGTTTATGAGGGGTTAGGAAGTGTCCATTAGTAGTGAGTAATAACCCTTCCCAACTAGTTCCAATTGATGTTCACATCCAATTTCCCACTCCTCCAGTGGACCAATGCTGGATCTATCAATTGACATTCCATATATGATTTTAATCCAAATCATTTCTACCTCACATGTAGATGTACTGTCTTGCAAAGTAAGCTGTTCACCTTATCCTATGATGTCCGTTATACCAGTGAATGTCCATTATCTGGCTCTCGTTCAGTTGCCTTGCTGGTCAAGCTGTTCTTAATCCACTGATATGTGCACAAGGAGTCAGTTTTCAGATGAAGACTTTTGCCATTGAAGAGCCAGATTGATGCCTTTTATTACTACATCATGTTTGGACAAGTTGATATGCTGGGAGCCATTGTCTGGACACAACCCGCATGCATCTTCAATCAGTGCTCTGTTTTCTTCTAGTGATACCCCAATCGCAAGGGAGCTCACATTGACCCACAAGTCTATTTCCTGGCTGATAGAACACCAATCCTTGAGGGGAACCAAATATTTTGTTTTTTTGTGGGGGGGGGATAGGGCAGCAACCATCCATTTTGTATCCAACTCTGAAGTTTGGCTTCATAGTGCCTCTTGACATGTTTGAGAATGTGGTACTCCAATATCTCATTGCAGAGAGCCTCTAGCACTTGTCCTCCTGACCGTTTCCACTTTGCAGTCCAACAATTCTGAGTTTGGTAAAATTCTGCACAGAAATCTGGCTCATTAAGTTGGGTAGGAGGCACGGTGGAGTAATGGATAGCAGCTCAAATTGAGAAATTGGAGAGCCGAGTTCAAATTCCAGTCGAATCCATTACATTCACTTACATGCTAATACCCTTGGGAAAGGTATGAATCTTCTTCTCCCCCCAGCTATGGGTAAATAGCAGGACAGACCAGGTACTATAGTCTTGGATGGCAACTGGTCTACCACAAAAAGAAATGGCAACCTACTGGAGGAAAAAATCAGCCATGTCAGTCATGTATCAAAAGATATATGATCACCTAAACATGTATCATGCATGGCACATAACTGACTGAAGTGGGGTTGTTGGGAACACCTTCCTTCCAGCAAAACTTATTACTCCAGTTGGTGTGATGGTGATGCCACCCATTGCCCTTATAGCGTTGATCTCAAGTATGAGGTCAAACCCCAAGTTGATACTGTCCATGACTAAGGCCTCAATGTTCACTAGCTCAATGCGATCTATGTCCAACTTGATCTGGCCTGTCTGCAGTATTTAGGGTTTTTCCATCAACATGTTCACCTCCCTAGGAATCCAGAAGCAGCTCATAAACCTGCTAACCAATATCTGCATGCAATCAGTGTCCACCAAGGCTGTGCACTTCCTTCCATATCAGTTGGTGGCAGCATGTCATTCTTTACTTCCTTGGGGAACAAGTTGACTCTGATGACTTATCTCTTGAGGAATTTCCCCTGACACTTTGACATATGCTTGGTCTTATTACATCAAAAATATCACATCCTTTGGCATGACTGGCATGGTTGATCAATAGTTTCCTCTGCACATTCCTGCAAGCAGTCCTTGGCCAAGTGATTGGTACTGGAGCATTTATAGTAGATGGTTTCACATTTTTGCATTTCAATCAATGATCCCTTCAGGTCCTTCCATCATAATGGTCCATGCTCAAGTTACTAGTTGTTCCATTGTCATAGCATCCATTTTTGATGACACTTGGAAAGCTGCTTGACATATTGTAGCAGTCTCAACATGAATGTGCAAGTCATCTGCCATTTTCTAACAAGCAGACCAAGTTATTACAAATCTGCTAGATGCTTCTTCACCGTCTCTTCCAGGTGAAGTTGTGCTACAAATTGGTCGTATGTGACGAATGAGTCCAGAATGTAAGCAGCTATGAGGACACATTTCATGTGCTGCAAACTCACCTTCTCCTCTCTGTCTGATTGCTGGTATAAAATGAGAGCATGCTCTCACAGGTGCAGCGGCAGAATTCGCTCCATGTTTGTTCTCTTGCAATGGTAGCATATCTTCTGGACACATTGAATACATTGTATAATTGGTTTGTCTGGAGCAGTACCACCAAACTATTATTTAATAGTCAAATATTTTGTCCATGACAAAATGTAAGAAATTCAACCCACCCAAAATAGCTTGTAGTAGTGCAAAGCACCCAGTCTTAAACAAGTCAAAATCCTGGAGTCCTTCCACTGCTCATCTGTGTGGCTCTCTTTTTATTCAAGTTTTCGACCACACATGCAAATTAGCGATAGTTTTAAAAGAGCTAGAACCACACCTGCACTTTGACTAAATTGCAAATGGTGGCTCCAATATGGCAGGCAAGATATTGTGGCCTGTTAGCTTTAGGTAAGTTAGTTTCTTGGCCACATTTCACCACAGATAAATGTTGATGGGTGCAACCCCCATTGGAGAATTCCATAACACACTTCTGCTTCATCTGCACTTACATATCAGACACCATTTTGCCAGAATGCCACTCAGCTGTTATCTGTAAAATGACAAAAGAAATTGAAGATTATTGTTGGAAAGGTTTAACTTCTATCACCTCAAACATTGTGAACTAACATAATATAATAGGATGCATTAGTTTTGGATCAGCTCTCATATATACACAAACTCTATCCTGTTTGTTTCTTTCTCTTTTATATTCTGTTTTTTGCCTTTTATCATTTTTTTCCTTCAGATCTCTTTCTCGTCTATTTTTAATGACAGATTCTTAAAGTTAAAAAATGTCAAACTTCTATGAATTTTATTTTTTCTCCACCATCTGGAATAATAGTTCATCGTTCCATTATGCAACATGTTTTTCTTACCATCTTCCTTATTTTTGTTTCAAAAAGGACAGGATTTTTTTTATCAAGGAATCAGTGTTTCTTTATTACAAAAATTTTTGGTGGTAGAGAAAATTACTGGAAATCATCAAGTTGAAAATTCTATCCAAAGTGGTTGCATTACTGCAAACTAATCAATAAGAAATTTTATTTTCAAGTTACTCTTTATAATACATGTTGAAATAACTGACAAAAATTTAATAGTGTTGCCTCCTATGAAGAGTTGGAATATGCTATTATTCTTAAATAATAATTTTAGTTTCATTTTCTTTTAATATTATATATAAAATAAAAAGAAATGTATTTTTAAGTATCAACAAAAATTATAGTATATACAATAATTTTTTTTTTTTTTTTTAATCATTTCACCCCAAGCAAGGCTGTAATGCCACTAGAATGCAGGGGATTACAGAGAATGAAAGTGAAAGAGAATACTGAGAATAGGGAGGATTGAGGAAAAGACAAAAAATGAACAGGGTTCAAGAAGATGGGAGCTGTTTGTTGCATTTAAATTTTTGAAGATTGTAGATGTCAGGGGAACAATTAAACAGAAGAGTTCCACAGGTGTGAAGTGCAAGAAAAGAATCTGTTAGAAGTGGCAGTTGAATTTCGTTATTTCAACATTAAGACAATGGGACCTAGTCACCAATCTAGTAGCAAACTTAAATTCTTCTAGCTGGAATACCAAAGAAAAAAGCTTGTCAAAGCAGTTGCCATGAAAATAATTGTAGAAAAGACAGATGGAAGCCATGTCACATTGGTGAGAAAGTAACTGAAGTTCAGATACCTGGTCAGGATTATATTACAGATCCTTCTTTGGATTTTATCAAGAACCCCCAGGTGTATAGCAGAAGCACCAGACCAGATATGGCAACAAGATTCAATGCACGGATGAATAGTAGATTTATAAATATGTAAGATGAATTCTGACAAAAAAATTTTTTAGATGTTTTATTTTAGAAAATCAAAAACCAGAAAATGGTTACTAATTGTAATTAAAGAGAGCTATTAGATGATATAAAATAATTACAGAAAATAGTTACAAATGTAAAGAAAGGAAAGTTAAATGACTTCCAGATGAAGAATATTCTACTTTAAAATCTTTTGCTTGACAATTTCAGAATTTGGCACAACCAAATTATTATTGTTGTTATCTGAGATGTTTTTAATGGTATTGTATCTGCATATAGGCCGGTCTTAACTAATGTCATTTAAAATAATTTTGATGAAGCATAAATTTTGAACCACAGTTTGACTTTATTTTCTCTCATAACAAAGAAATTCATCATTCTCGTTCATTCTTCTTCTTTTAATTACAATTACTGAAAGAATTTTATTGTTTGTTTCTTTATAATAGAAAATATTATTTATTGTGGGTTAAAATAAATTATTATAAAATATAGTGTTATTTTAGATATTGTTTTAATTTGAGTTTATCTTATTTCACAAGTTCAAAAATCACTGCCAGTTTGGTTCATATCCCAAAAAGTTTGACTTCTGATCTAAACTATTCAAGTAGTAATTTGACATTATTTAAATGTCATCTGTGATAAAATAAACATTTGCCTAAGTTTTGAAGATTTTTTTCTTTTCTTCGACCACTTGTTACCACACATAAGAACTTAAGAAAAGTTTGGTGAATCTGTTCATTTGTCAGTGTCCAGCAATTCTTATGTCTTGCTAGACATTTCACACAATATCCCAAAATTACTTCATCATTAACTCAAGAAACTTGTTTACTCAGCAATATTACTGCTTCAGTTCCTTAAACTTTTCAACATTATCTCATACACAGTAAATGAATAAGTATTGGAATAACTTTTAGTCGCAGCATTTCAGTATATTCTAATTTACACATTGTGAAATACTCTCTACCTGTTCATACCATATATACAAGTGATATATTTGTGTATCAGAGATTACCTGATTTGCATATCAGAAGAAGGGGACAATATAAAAGATTTACATGAAATAGCACCAAGGTTAGTAATCCTTGTTATGTTAGTAGATGGACCAAGTGACTTGGGTATATCACTAGATACTCTTCAACACATCACAACACCATATCTAGTTTCATCAGTTTATGACCTATGGTCAAATTATGCTAAAAACACCAATTCTTGTTCAATCTTTTTTTTTCTTTTCTGTAATCATTTCACCCTAAGCAAGGCAACAAGGACACAAGAGGTTACCAGGAGTGAAAGAAAATGAGAAAATTTTAGAAGCAACCAGAAACCCAATCCTAATCAGGAAACCAGGGATAAACCACTACTCGTGTTCAATAGATGGGGAAGGAGTATGAAGCAGATCATAGGTGAACTTAATTACTTCTAATTGAAAAAAATAAGAGAATAATAAAAACTTTGGATTTTAGATGATGTTATAAGTGTAGAGTTTAGCTAAGAGTACATGCAATTCCAATTCAAGTGCATGTATTCAGGTCACCAAAGTTAAGCAGTGTCAAGCCCTGTCAGTATTTAGATGGGGAAACTGTTTGGGAACACCAGGTACTTTAAGCAACCTCCTGCATCCTGATATATGTTTGGGCTTTAAATAACCAATAAACAATTTGATAAGTTGTAAAAACGAAAACAAACAATCAATCAATCAATCATCAGTTTCACTCTCTCCCCATAAGGTAATTTTTATTCTTTTCCTTTTCTACTTTCACTTACAAAATGTGCCTGGGTTTTAACTTGAAAAAAATTCTGAAGAATAGAATTCAATGACTAAGACTGAATGGACCATTGATTATAATACATTTTACTCTTAAACTGCTGTGCATTGTATATATTTTGGGAATGAAAAGCAAGTTAAAAATATATAAGTTTAATGTTTTTTCTATCAGTTACTTTACTCTCAGAAAGCAGCTGGCCTATTATTTATATTTTCAGTCTTTGTTGGGCTATTGTCTTCAGATTGCTATAAAAGCATCCTGACTGACCAGGGGGTAAATTTTTCTCTTTACTCAATTGTTTATTTATTTGGTTTTCTTTGTGTTTGGATATTAACATTTTGTCTGTTTCTAAATCTGAAAGGTCAAATGACCTTTTTTTCTTTTTCTTTTTTTTAAGCTGTCTTTACAATGAGATAGAATTACGAACAAATTTATTTGTTGTTATCAGATTTTGAATAGTTTTTAAAATTAACATTACACTGGGTTAATAATTTATTGACAGAATCACATCACATTTAATATTTTACTTAAACATAATGGGCATACTTAAAATTTTTTAAAAAATGCAAGAAAATTCTAATTCTTTACTTGTCATACCAAATTTGACCATATAATTTAATCAACTATTATTTGATATTTATTTTTATTTACAGTAAAATAATGTCCTCATCTTTGTTGTTGTTATCACAATGCTTTGGCAGTTGTGCCCTCCAGCCTTCTTAGGTGTCTGTCAATCCAGATAGCCTTCAAGGAATTTCAGACTGAACCTTTTATTTGCTCTACAGGACAGAATGTTTTCATTTTTTACTGTCCATGTTGGGATATCTCATCTTATTATTTTTTAATACTGCTCAGTTATTGCTGGTTCTGTCTGTACTACCTAGTCTATGCTTCCTGGCCTGGAAATTAAACTCACAATTAACCATTGCTCTAGGCTATTGTTCCCACTATGCACACACATATATATATATATATATATATATATATAAAACTATAAGCAATCTGAAAAAATCATTAAAAATATAATCCACAAGTAGATATCAATAATGTTCCCAACAGATACTTTAGATTTATTATTTACTATTAAAAGTTAAAAATATCTTATTACCAATAACATGGGACCTCAAAATCCCCTCTATGTAGAAATGGCTTTGAATTCTAATGTCTTTTCGGAGATTGCATCGCCAATACCAATAACCAAAAATCATCATTAAATTCTTACATTGGCCACATGTGCACCACCCTCTTTTGTAGGTTGCTTTGTTACTTGCTGAAATTCAGTGCAAGTCATGCACATATTTTTTTACCACACCAGAAACAACCAAAATACAACTATTTACATTAAACAATTACAAAATAGCAAAAAATATTATAAAGCACCTACTATAAAGAAAGACTTAAAATTCTACAAAACATTATAATACAAAAGAAATAACCACATTGAATAAAATGTTTTTCACCACATAAAACGGTATCTTCAAGTGTGTAAAAATTATTTTATGTGTGTAATATAACAATACCTATTTGATACATACTTTTCCATTTTTCCATTGTACATGAGATCACTTTGAACTGATTCCACTTTCAGTGGCCTGGAATTTAGCTAACAAAATCTTGTCTACCAGACTGTCAACACCCAATTTTTAATAATGACTGAAACAGTCAAAGGTACTTGAACAAAACAATAAAACATGAACTTCAGTCAATGTATACACAATTTTGCTCTTGATATATTTTGAAAATTGGAAAAGTACAATAAAAAATGAAACAGTCAAATTGGTGGTTGAGTTTAATGAAACTTGTTTGGATATTATATATAAATAAATTGTATAGGCAAATGCTCTCTTTGCCATTTACTTTTTAAAATAAGCAAAATTGTAGAGTAAGTTCAGGACTTGTCAGATTCAATCCAATTAACTAACTAGTGGTACACATTATCCAAACAAGATCTGAAATTTTACCTGACAGAAGCATTCATGAGTGATATGTACTTATTTTTTATTAAGTAAAGAATTGTCAATCATTATTATTAATTTAGACTAGTATTCACTGTTAACTTAATTTTATTTGCTTTTTATTGTGATGTTACTCACTTTCACTTCATTTTTTTTTTTTTTTTTAGTGGATTCTTTTCTATTCTAATCAGAAAGTGCACTCATCTCCCAACTTTATGTTCAATCTCAGACCGGTCTTGTGTACAATATGATTCATCCTCACAAAAGTAATAGCACAATGTGGTATATGAACTAAGAGAAAAAAAACATATCTGCAGACATTAATGGTTTCAATATGAAAAAAAAAACTTTCTGGTCATAGCATCTAATAAAGTTATTTATTACCACTTTCTTAGATTCCAATGTATTGTATTGAACAAAATAGTTATCCAGCCCGCACTCATCCTCAAAGAGTCCAGTACATAGGAATTGTCTCTCATTCTGACCTTAGGGCACCTGCCATAAGGAAGTGAAATGTGTTGTTTGAACAAGCTTTTCCACTTTGTCTCATTATCTCCACTTTTGTTCTGATATTATTTTACATCCTATTAACAGCCATATTTATCCCTAGTACTAGAATTTTTACCATCATATCCAAGAAGAGGGAGTCACCAAACTTTTTTCACAGAGGGCCAGATAACTGAGAGAATGATGAGTGCAGGCTGGATAACTATTTTGTTCAATATACTAAATGCACAAAAAATAAAGACAACAAACATACTTATTTACGAAAAAGTTATCTAAGAAGGCAACAATAGCAATGAAATAGTTATATCACACCAAGTGCACACATACCCAAATCTCATAAACTAAGCAGCACAAAAGTTAGTGAGATTTGTAAATCTAGTGTTTACCTTTTAAGATATAATTAATATTTGATTTGGTATTGCTGCATCCAACCAAGAGAAATGCTTTCTAATGTTTATCAGTCAACCTCATTGCATGTACTGAATATGCATACTTTAGACTTTTTAATAAGTTCAGGCAAACTATATAATTCACTGAAGTCAGTCCCTTTTATATACAGCATTCTTCAAAGCAGTTGAAACTTGGCAATGCAAGTTAAAACATAATTGCTGCAGCAGGCTTGTAATCGCTTTTCTTAGAAACTTCATTGCAGGTACTTACACAAAAAGCACTTGACTTTCACTGATTTTTCCTAAAACTTATATTACTGTCAGATGCAAAGATCAGATTGGCCAAATTTTGGCATTTTACTTACATTTATTTTAATTTTTTCTACATAGTAAGTTTAACTACAATCTATTGATAATTCCATATAAATAATTATATTTTAGCTGATTTTATGGCACGGTGAAGTGGCGGGCCAGATGAACTGACGTTGGGGTCTGGATCTAGCCCGTGAGCCGTAGTTTGGTGACCCTTCTCCAAGGCAATCAGAAATATAATTAGGAAGAAAAATAAATCCAACACCAATTCAGATGCTAATACTTATCAAATAAACATTTATGTCAAAGAGACATCATGAAATCTAAAAGCCCGTATCTATGAATGTAAAAAAGATTTACATTTAGACAACCATTGAAACTCTCTCGTAATACACAAGAACAAAACTGGCCATAACTTTGCTTTTACTAATGACACCCTAATTAGAAAAGAACATAATTCTTTACCTTGAGTGTACTTTGAGGGCCTACTAATAACAATATTACCAACTATAAACACACGTCAAAAACATTATGTCACCAACCTTTATTGAATCTATTCTTAAAAAATCTTACGTATGTTTATCTAAAACAAACAATATGTACGTAAAAACATTCCCAAATCAGCATGTGAAAAACCAACAACCATAATGTCTACTACACATGCGCGCATACACACACACACACACACACACACACACACACACACATATACATTATCATCTGAATCCCACATAGACGGATTATAATTATTATACATTTATGTACATAAAGCAATATTTACGGTTTTTCAGTTAGGCTTGGGCTCCATTAATTTCTTGAAACTTTGAATGGATGCACATGAAACATGATTAACCAATGAAAATCAAAACAACACAAAAGTAAAAATACCAGAATTTCTTTATTCTCCATATCTCATTCTCTGATGAAGCTTTAATAAAAGTGAAACATGTTAGATGCATAAACATTTCCTATTTCTTCTTTATCTTATCATTCTGATATTTGATCTGTATTTGATCCCAATTCATACTTGTTTATCTAAATATATCTTCATTTTTCATGATCAAAAACATTTAATACATTAAAATACATTTAAATAGAAAAAAAATTATGGGCTTTGAAAACTGTGTTTAAATTTATTTTAAAATGTAACTGATGTTTAAGATTTTATTTAATGAAATTGTTTGCTTTATTAATTCTGAAGTTTACTTATTCCCAATCATATAAAAAAACATTGTATTGTTGTGTAAATTCTTTAATTTTTGTTGATTTTGTATTTACTTATAGTTATTTATATTTTTGTTTTTTAGAAATCAAAAGGATCGGAAAAAACAGAGTCGAGAAGACAAGCTGAAAATCATTCCATCTTGGAAGAAAGATCTTATTGAGAAGAAGAAAAAAAGACCTTTGGTAAAGAATAATTCCTTTGTTTTGTCTCTCTATAATAGGACTGCTTTGATTTCAAATCTGAAACAAAACTGATTCTTGATGGTAATTAATGTAGAAGGCTAATATTAAAACAATTTATTCATTATGATTTTTCTGTTTTATAAGACTTAGATGTTTTGTTCTAGATAATTTTTTTTTTTAAATTAAGGAAAAGAATGATCCAACAAGGGTTAACATGTTGTAAAATCCAGCAACCAGACAGAAAATGATGTGTTGAAAAAACTAATGCTTATCATTTTGATTCTTTTATCTACATGGCATCTTGACATACTATATATACTCACAGATAGGTCACACCCTTAATTTGGGGTTGTTGAAGTGGATATTTGTGGTTGACTTTGTGCACTATAACCTGGCCCATTTTTAATACAAATGTAACTAATATTTGTTAAATAATATTTCTGAAACTCCAAACTCTCATCCTGCAAATCTGTCTCCATGTTTCTCTGCATAATCCACTACTTTCAACTTAAAACTTACTACATAACTCTTTCTCTTACTCATAATTAAGGTTTGCAATCATTCAAATTTGTAAACTACTGTTACCGCTAAAAATCACGACGAACCGATTTATGATATACTGGTAAATGACTGCATTGAATAACTGTAATTGAAATTGTGATTGGTTGTAATTGCATGGTATTTACTTATTGAGTACAGAGCTGGCTGCTCTGTTTAGTCAAAAATTTGAATACCAGTAAGTCCTAAAACAATAGTTTTTCATTGTAAATCAGATAATAAATGGTAAATATGAGCAGAACAGATGGAACGCTTTTATTTGATGCGTATGTAGTACTGTTGGAAAAGGTGATTACTTAAAATTGATATTCAGATTCTCTATGATTTCAAGTGGGTAGGTCACACCCATGATTTTTATTGAAATTTTGGTAAAACAAAAGTGTGACCTATTCTCGGGTATATAGAGTATTAAATATCAGTATTAAAAATGGTTGGAACCATGGAAATTCTATGGGAGTGGACAAGATTATCTCATACTTAGGTTCTTCTTTTATCCTTTATCTATACAGAGGATCATTGTTTAACAAATTTAATATGTTCCTGAAAGCCATTTGAAATGTTCATAAAATGAAACTATTTTCCGCCATAGGAATCAATGTAAAATGGATTGATCCATTCCTGGTCCCCAGATGATTGCTTATCTAAACTTTTACCATAGTATTTTGTGCACAAGTTCATACACAAAACCAATGAAAATCATTAAGCACAAAAAAGATAAACACATAAAATATAGATAAATATATATGAAAATTAAATTTAAGTCCCCTTCCATAAAAACATGATCGTCTCTTTATTTTTGAAAATAGTACAGGTTGTTAATTTTAAGATCAGAGACACAAACACCATTTTCATATTTGGCTATGATTTCTTTCTTTACCAAGATCAGGATTCTGGTCATTTTTCTTTTCACTTTGCTGCTATCATTATCCTTCTTTGATCCCATGCTGCCTTATTTTATAAAACAATAAAATTCAAGAGAAGGTACAGCAAATTCAAGCTGGGTGTGTATAGAAACCAAAACACTTTCTGTCAATACTCCAAGCTTGTCATCCGACATAGTTGCCAGCTTGCGAGTTCATTTTCCAAGACATCATTTGTCACCCAACACATATTCTGTTTGGAAAATTTGTGCATGAACTAATTTGTTCATGATAAGAGATGATTGTAACCAGAAGTTCCACTTTATTTTCTAAATTTTTTTCCTTCATACCTTCCAATCTTCATTATCTGCCCATCTATTTATCTAAATGTTTTACAAGCAAGGATTAATATTATATATGAAAAAGGAAGGAATAACAAATATGAACATCCTCTCTTTTATCTTTCTTTTTCTCTCTCTATACACACACACATATATATATATATATATGATATATTATTTGCTCTGGATTTACATTGAGCTCTCTGGATTTTATCCTCCTTAGGTTTACCCATACGGATTACCTAAACTATATATATATATATATATATGTGTGTGTGATTTTTATATATATTATTTATATATTATATATGCACACTACTTATTGGAAAGTGCTCAATATCAGTGATAGGACTAACATATTTAGTTGAATTGAATTGAGTTTGTGACCCTGGGTTTCACACCCTTACATTCATCAAACAAACTGATTAATTTTCAAAATTTTGAATCTATTTATGGTTATGTATGGTGGTGTTTGATGGTAATGGGAGAAAAAAATCCTTCTCTGTGTCTGTTTTGGGATGTCACTCATGTATGCAGACATACATACATACCTAGATACATAAAGTATCACAATTTTTACACTTTTCCATTCCTACTTGACTTTAATAATTTTTCTTTCATTGTCTTTTGACATTCCGTAAACATGACTGTTTCTCCTTCTTTTGTATTCATTCCTCCATGTCTATATTTATTATTTTTTCTTTCATCTTTTCATTTTTCTCTAGCTTTCTTACCTGCTACTTTTTCTACTTCACACCTTTTTCCCTCTTTACCCACCTCAGTCAGTTAAGTGCCATATGTGATACACACTTGGGCAATCATCTCTTTCAATTCATGACTGACTAGGCAATGATCTTCCCACAGTAGGTTGCCATTTCTTTCTGCAATAGACTGGTTGCCAGCCAAGGTTAAAGAACCCAGTCTGTCCTGCTATTCAACCCATAGCTGAGGGGAGAAGAGATGGATTCATGCCTTTATCAAGGGCATTTGAGTGTAAGTGAATGTGATGAACCTGACGAATTTGAACTCGGCTCTCCTCACCTCACTTTTTTCAATTCTTTCCCACCTAATAATATTATATAATTTTATTAGGCAGAAGACTGATTCCAGCTCAAAAGGGCCAGAGATCAGGCAAAGATACTAAATTCTGATCCTATGTACAAAAGTGTAACAATTATATATAAAAACTAACAAAATAATAGTATTTAGATCTTAAGCAATTTTAAACAGCTCCTACTTTTTCACTGTTGTAGCATACCTACAGATGATAATGGGTATGTCCCCATTCACATAAATGGAGTAGTAAATACTATATGCTGGTCTAGAGTTGGAGATTCATTGTGGAACTCACTTGACTCACTTCTAGCAGTTGACTACTTCTATGCACCACTGGCAAATCTTATATGTATTGTTCTTGTCCTAAGTATTATCGTTCATTACCAACGTTCTTGTGATTATTCTATTCAGTAACCTTCCCTAGGTTACAACATTCACCATAGTATTTTGTAATTAGTCTGTCTTGTTTTTTCATTTTTTTTTTAATAATGGTGCCATTTCTGAGTGCCAGAAATACTCCAAGAGTGTGGTGTTAACAAATAGACCCAACAATATAGTTTTAAATTTGCCAATTATTTATTTATTTATTCTGATGAAAAGGTATATATCTTAAAATTATCACCTCTCTGTAAAAATCCATATTGTCTACTCAGGTCACATTGAAACACTGGTTTTCATACAATCACTAAAATTAAACAACATTGAGACTGGTCAGTACTTAGATGGGTAACTGCTTAGGAATACCAGGTGTGGTAACCTTGAATATACAGGTGGTGCAATGGATAATGGTTCAGAATTGGAAATTGGAGAGATGAATTCCAATTCTGGTTCAGTTTCTTATATTCACTTATGCACAAATACTCTTGAGAAAAGTATGATATACTTCTTCTCGCCACTCCCATCTATGAGTTAATTTATAGGACTTGTACCAATAAATCATTATCTCCAAAAATTTCTTAGAATCTAAAAGTATTTTCTGGCTCTAAATATCCTGAAAAAGGTTGATAAACTGTAAAAAAAAACAAAAACAAATCAATCTTGTCAGATTAAATTAAAGTAAAATTAGAATACATGAGAAAATAATGACCTGCTATTCTACGAGTTTGATTATGCGTGCACAAAATACAGCCCACAAGCCGCATGTAGCCCACAGGAGTACCTATTGTGGCCTGTGGGTGGTTTTCAAAATAGTCAATATTTTGTGTTCATTAGAATAAATTTGATGACTGATCCCATACAAAAAATTCAGTTTTGTGGAAGCATGACTTTATTCAACAAAAATCTGTTTTTTACCTAATTAATCCTTTTAACTCAGCATAGAAAAAGAAAACATTTTCTCATATATATATATATATATATATATATATATATATATATATATGAGAGAGAGATGATTTTATCTAACTTATACTCTACAAATTTACTCTTATGGCCTACAGCCAATTTTCTATAATCATTGTGGCCCTTTGCATTTTTTTTTATTGCACAGACCAGAAACTAAATATGAATTTTTATTTTAATAAATATATTTACAATTGGTATTATCTGGAACATTTTCAAATTGTTGCTTTTCTATTAAAATTTTAGATGTATGGTATTTTTTTCCTTTTTTTATCAAAATTAGAGATTCTACTATCTATAAACATTAAGAGAGTTCTGAAAATAGGTCTTGTGCATTCACCCATTTTCCTTCTGCCTGTTTGTATATCTGCCAATCAACTACTTACTAGAAGCTATTTGTAATCTTTGTTCATTTCTGGCAAGTCTGTTATCTTTCATTTTTACTTATGTGAATATACTTGGAAGCATATATACAAACCTTTTCTATTTTGTTGTTCTTCCTTCCTTCTATTTTTGTTTTTTCTCTAAATGTGTATAAGTCATTTATTTTGAAAGCTTCAGTTTCTCCATGGCATCTCACATTCATTATTAATGAGAATAGAGGGTCTGTAGAATCTGACACTTGCAGGATATATTGAAGACAAGATGTATAGAGGAAAAAAGTGAGTAACCTACATAACAAGCTTGTATAAATGGCACATAATAATGATTAAAGTTCTAGGACAATAATAATGAGGAAAGAGGGTCCGGAGAATTTGACACTCACAGGACACATTGAATGCAAGTGGGAAAGAAGAAAGCAAAGATTAACCTACTTAACAATCTTGTGTAAATGGATGGCAGAGCAGCAATTACGAGAGATAATGAAGAGACAAACCTTACTAAGATCAACAAAGGATAGGAAGTTGTGGATAGCCATGATTGCTCATGTCCTTTAGTAACACAGCACATAGAAGATGATTTCTTTTCGAAAGAGAAAACAAAAAAAACACAATGTTTTGTATATATTTTGCTGGTCACACACTTTATTTTTTCAGAGTGATTGAAGACTGATAAGTGATACATTTTATTCTGCATGGAAGGTTTATCACTACAAATTTACCTATACAAAAGATATTTAACCAGAATAAAATAACATGTTCAAGTGACCACACATATTTTGTATCTCTACAAGTGCAGATAGCCTAACAGGTAACCATACAGAGAATGAAATTGACAATCTGAATTCAAACTCCAGTTGCAACAATTTGTTTTCAGTTTGCAATAAACTTGATCATTCAATAATCATTCCTTGCTGCTGATACCATGTAACCCACCAATACATCCCTTCACATGTTATTTGGAGATGAGATGACTGCTACCAAGTAATTTCTATTGCTTTGAGAGATGCCACAAGGAAGAATGACATTGATCATGGGAATTGAATGAATATATCCCATATTTCTTGGTGTTGAGGACTCTCTTGCCTCAATGTATGTATCCTAATTTTGTCTTGCAAGATTTTTTTTTAAATTAGTATCAGTCTCTGAAAAATAATTTTCAGCCTGTAGAATAAATTTTCAAGGTTTATTACAGGTAGAAAAAAAATAGTATCTCTGATTCCAGGTAATACAGTATATACTGACAATTATCCTCTTTGAAGATCCTTATTGGAGTGTGTTTTGTGCTTATCAGATGCAAAGGACTTTGTACATATTATAATTGTACACTAAATGAAAAAGTTCCAGAACTTTTAATGTAGAATTTTTCACTAATAAAAATATGACTGAATTTTTGATATTTACAAATAAAGCATTAATTCTTATATTTTGATAATATCAGGAAATAAGTTTGAGAATATTATTTATGCTTTAAAAGAGTAATATGTCCATTTGCAAATTTATGCAACTTTATGAAAAAGTTCTATAAATTTTAAAGGACTTCACAAATTATGATATTCCTTATAAAATATTCTTAGTTCACTTTTATATTCTTTTTTTTTTTTTCATTTGTTACATTTTGTTAATACTTTTATATGTCATGTCCTTGCAGGATGTGGGTGGTCATAGCTCTCCACAACTTTTTGTCCTTTGTTGCTCTATATGACTTTTGCCTTTTTTATCAGATTTCTTCATACTTGTTCAATCATCCTTTCACTCAAACTTAAGTGGGTAACTTTTTTCCTCAGTTTCTCTTGCTTTCAATATGTTCTGTATGTGTTAAATTCTCCAAACCCTCTTGCATCTCCCAGAAATTTCATCTTTCTGGTTATTAGCATCAGCTTTCTGATAATCAATTTATATTCTCCTTAAATTTTCCTTGTAAGTAATTATACTTTCTTTTCTCAGATTCTCTTGATAAAAATAACCCAAATGTAACAAAGAAATCAGTATTGCTAGAAGTTTACACAAAACTGATGTTTGCAACTTTTTCAGTTGCTATGATTGGCTGAGGACAGTGATTTCATTTTTACAGAATTTCTTTTTCTTAGCTTGTACTAAATAATTTTCTTCATAACCCATTAAAATCATTGCTTTATGTTTTTAAGTATCTCTCCTTTTATATAATATATTGGTTTTGGTGTATCTGCATGTATAAATCTATCTATCTATATATCTATCTATCTATCTATCTATCTATCTATCTATCTATCTATCTATCTATCTATATATATATATATATATATATATATATATATACACTTCAAAAGTTTGAAGCCACCTCCAGAATTAGCATGAGATGAACTTGACCACAGAGTAAAAAAAATAAAAAAGAAAAAAAAAGAACTCTTAGAGTGATTGAAAAAAGAATGGACTCAATTATCAAATTAATTATACTTTGAGAAACTTTTACAACAAATGCCATTTGTGCTACAGTAGTCAAGGCTAAAGGGAGATATTTTGACAATAGCAAAATTTAATCATAAAATGCTTTTTTCTTTTTGTCATAATGAAATTTCTAATAAAAAATCCTGTCTCACCTTTTTTTTTTAACCATGTATAATAATTTACTCTTATTTAAAGTACAAAACAACCATTTTTTGGGCCAATTTTAAAAATTACCAGGGGTTGCCTCAAAGTTTTGAACTGTAGTGTATGTGCATGCATGCATGTGTGTATGTATGTATATTATTACTGAGAGAAAAAACAAGAACAACATCTATTCCATACCTGAAGATGTCTGTAGGAACAGACGAAAGCTTGTAGTAAAAATAAGAACTAATGCAGCAGAAATTTATAGAAACAAGGATCTTTTCATTCATAACAGGTTCGGAGGTTTTTGTATATTATTTGAATTGTTTTACGACGATGGATTTCTCGCCAATTAAATCATTAACCTTTGCATTTGTTTTTGTGTGAATAATTCATATATATATATATATATATATATATATATATATATATAGAGATTTTAAATGTATCCCATATTTCTAATTTTCTAAAATTCACTAAATTTATTTTCTATCTTCATGCAAACTGTTTGTTCTCAGTAGGAATTACAGTTTATTGTAATATTATTCCTGTGTAAATCAAGTTTTTTAATATTTCAAGTAGCTCTTCATGTCATATCCTACTAAATGACTTTGCATAATCTATGAAGCATAGGTATAGGTTTTTCTCTATTTGTATTTTTTCTGATAGTATTCTGATCATAAAAATCACACTTCTTGTTCAAGTGTCTTGAACAAAGCCACACTGTTCTTATCCTATTTAAGGTTTGATTTTTCTAATTAGAATCCTAAAGATATATTTAGTTATGTGGATTATCAAGATGATTGTCCAATGAGTTTACATTCATTTGCACCTGATTTATTTGGCAACCCTATGAAAATAGGTCTCCTGATGTCTTCCAAAATTTTGCCACTGTCATATATTTCAATACATGTCCTTTCATATTTTATATATTATAGGTTTATTATAGGCTTCTCTTCTCTGTTTTTATAGAAGAGCTCTCCAATGTATTTATTCTCTCTCTAGTATTTTTTAATTTTTCCATTATGATTGTTCCCGTTTTAGATTTTATGTTCTCTAATAAAGAATACATTTTCTGTCCTACTATTTCTTCTATCTTTTTATGAATGCCTCCTACTTCTCTGTTCTGCAGTTTTTCTATCTCTGCATACTTTTTGTTGCTTGCATTTATTTCTAATGTTTTCTGTTATAACATCTTATCCTATATTCTTTGCTATTTCTTGACAATATTTGCTGTATCTCTTTCATTAACTTGAGAATTTCACCATTCATCTCTCTCTCTCTCTCTATATATATATATATATATATATATATATATATATATATATATATAATGCCATTAGTACTTCTCTTAAGGTATTTTACTTTTAATTGCTGACCTTTTCCAAGGTTTGATATTTGCTTTTTAATTATAACTTCATATGTTTGTTTACAAATGGATTAACTCTATAGTTTGTCGTATTGTTACTTCAGGATTCTTTGATTTTTGTCATTTTTTTCCCATGCCTATGACTGAGATGATTGCTCCCACAGTCAGTACTTGGATATGTTTTAGAGTGTAATACTGCATCTCTGAATAGTTAGATGAATTATTAGGTAATCTAGTTATTCATGTGGTTTGGCTGTTCTTCAAAACTGATGTTTGTTATTCATTTGATCACAAAAATCAATCCATGTTTTTCTCATTGATTATGAAATGCAAGTTCATACTTACCAACTATTTCATGCTCTTGTTCCTTTCTTAATATTTCCTTCAGGTTCCTCAATGATAATATTAAAACAACCCTATCTAGTGTTTTTAGTTAAATACTGATTGTAGCAAGCATATTCCACACTCACAGTGACATGCAGAGGTTTGGTGATGTTTGGTGATGCCCAGGGCCAACTCCCTGATTGTATGACCCTAAGACAACTCAAATGTATGTGGGGGATGGGGTATAGGGCCTAGTACAGAGAAATGTGAGAAAGGAAGACATTTTAAATACGTAAAAACAGATACAATATGAAATAAACACTTTATTCAAATTAAATATAAACTAAATTTTCTAAATTTTTATTTCACTTTTTGATTGGATGCTCTCCTGATATGGATGCCTGGGGCCATCACACCATCTGTGCCCACCTTTTTATGAGTATGCTATTGCATGCTCATTAAAGTATTGATATATATCTTTTATTCCTATTGATTAATGTTCTTATCTTAATTTTGGTATAATCATTAAGAGATCTGTGAGTAATGTAAGGTTATGTTTAAGGAGTGTGTAGGAGTCTTGGTATAATCAATCATGAATTGTTTTTTTTGTTTCAGGTGGAACCTTAATCTTTCGATGCCAGGTTTCCTCTAAGTACTTACATTTTAAAAGACATGCTAAATTTGTGTTAATAGATATCATAATTTGTCATTGGAACTGTTGTATTTTATGCATGAATACAATACAAGTGGATATATTTGTTTATATATTAACACCTCTTTGTATAGGCTGATAATCTTTCTACATGTTTGTAAGGAAACTTTGCCAAAAGGTTCAGAAGCGACTGGCATCTAATAAATTAGCTGTACTACACAATTCCTTAAATCTTTCTTATTCTTCCTCATTGGAGCGTTCATCTTGCCCCATCACTTCTTTCCTTCCTTTCTTTCTTATACTGACACCCTCACACAGAGAAGGTATGGTGCATACCAGACAGCTGCTAGTTCCTACCTGGCAGAAGACACCAAACTTGGGCTTTATGCCAAGGAAACTATTACAGGAGATGCTGTTATTTAAGTGTTGATCCTGAGACCCACAGAGTGTCATTGTTTTCAAAAAAGCTAAATATTCAACAAGACAACATAAATAATAGTAAAGAAATAAACAATATGAAAGAATTATAAAGTTTCTTTTCACACCCTTTTAATCATTTCACTGTTGGCTTTTTATGAATGTATGATGTACCATATGCTATCTATAGGGTTGAAGTATTTGCTTGGGGAACTCTGGGATGTCTAGTTTGTTTCCATGGTGCTAGCTAAATTAATTTTTACTTAGCTATTCTCTCTCTCTCAAATTATATATATATATATATATATATATATATATATATATATATATATATATATTGCTGCCACATATAGTCTGGTGTTCCTGCTATATAGAGTTTCTCAATAAAATCCAAAGAAGAATCTGCAATGTTGTTGGTCCTGACTTGGTATCTCGGCCCCAGTCACTTTCCAACTGCTGTCATGTAGCTATCTCTATGCCTATTCTATAAATATTTTCATGGTAATTGTTCTGATGAACTTTCCTCTATAGTACCTAAACTGCATGAATTTAAGCACAGTACTAGATTGGCAGATAGGCCTGATCATTTTACAGTTTAAATGGCTAGATGTAACCATAATTCTAACAGTTTCTTTTCTTGCTCATAGAAGTCTCTCCTGGTTTCTTGCTTTCCAGCCAACTTTGATCTTCAAAAATTTAAATGCAATGTCAATCATTATCTTTCTTAATTCTTGTTGTTTTATTATTCTTTCTCCTTAATGTTTCTCCTTTTCTTACATTCTTTCACAAACTGAAACCCTCTGCATCTTAGTGGCTTTATTGCCTTGCTTTGGGTGAAATGATTAAAAAAAAGCTTGTTAGTTACATTTAAATCTGTAAATAGAAGACTTTCACATTGTTGGTTCTACATGACATAGATCTAATCATAAATTACAAAGCTTCAAGAATGACAAGCACTGTAAATCTGCATAACATCATCATTTCAAAATTCCTAAAAACTTTGTGGCAGTTAAGATCCTTTCCTTAAGTATTACACCTATCTGGCTGTATTTTCTGGCAAATTGCAAATATATTGATTATTATGTAAAAACACATGCACTTAAGGACAAATGCCAGGAGATATTAATATATTGTACAGGTAACTTATAATTCTAAACTAACATCATAAAATAACATTATACAAAGAGAATGCTGAAAAATTCTCAATCCCATGCGCTTCTCAAAACCTGAACAAATAGCCAAATATCAGTTCTTTTTTGGTTTTCTTTATTGATGTTCTACAGCATCGAAATTAATCTATATTAATATGGCAATATTTGTTTGTGCGTGTTTGAATGTTCACACATCATAACCAAATGGGAATGCTTAGGGACCCAGGTTTTGTATGGCTAATCACAAGATGTATAGTAATAACTATGTGGGGTTGACCTCAAAGTTATCGAAGGTCATCAAAGGGCATAGTAAAATATTTCTCACTAACTGAACTGAAATACCAAGTTAGTATAGTATGTGATTCATACAAGAAAATTCCAGAGATTTGAATCAAATTTAATGTTAATTAGGAATGTTTGATCTAAGAGGAGTTGATTGGTGGTGGCTTCAATATATACTGGGTTGACTCCAAGAGATACAAAAGTAAACATTGTACTTGGTGTCACATCAGAGCATCAAAATAGCAAGTTGACTCAAAATGGTGACTTAGTGCACCAAGTGCAGAATTGAGGCTCGAAGGTTGTCAATGACTGCACTGATATAAAACAGTAAGTCAACCCAGCTGACCTTTGGATATACACACACAAGACAATTAGATGACAGGAAGTTACATGAGCCAAACTCATGATGAGAAAAGGAGAATTCCTCACATCCTTTCAAGTAAAGATCAAACGTTCAAAGAAAATTGAAAAAGAAAACCTGGCCAATGTTGATTTGACAATCTAAAAGTGAATAAACAGTAATTTTTAATTTGAAAGATTTAGTCTCATATTCTTATTAGATATTACTAACATGATGCCAACTTTTATTATGTTGTGATGAAGAATTATAAGACATCCATTTGTGACATAGGCTATGTTAGGTTGAATTTGGAGATTGCCAAAGGTCATCAAAGTGTATAGTATACCATTTCTAACCAAATAAAATAATTTCTAGTGAAATTGACTAAGATATTGAATTGCTATAAACTATATTTTTTTTTAATCACCTAAATGGTATCATGGATATACACAAACTTAATCTCAGGTTACCAGAGGTCATTGGAAGTATAATTAGCTGGTAGCCTTTATAAAGATCTGCATTGCAGCTAAACACTTTGTGCAGAAACAGTGGTACATGTGTGTAATTTGAGCAAAAAAAATAAAAACATGAGATCATATATAGTGTTGACCTCCAAGGTCATTGTAAATCAGCAAATGCCAATTTTTTTTAGATTAAGATGACATTTTTCAGACAGCTGAAAGAACTTTTTGTGAAGAACATTTTGTTTTTTGTAAAACACTGTGCAACCCTGAAAAAAGTTTTCAAACAAAAATGCTGAATTTTGTTCAGGATTAAACTTAATTTTCTCAATTGTTGTAAATGTTAAAAAAAAAAAAAAGGACCCAAACTATGAAAACTGAGTTGCTCTGAAAGTAAGATATTCTTGCTCCAAACAATTGTGGAGACAAAAACATAAACCCATAGATGTTACAAAAGATTCCTGAAGAGTTTCAGTTGTACAAGTGACACAGTTCCAGATACTTTGGAGACAGTCCAGAACCTCATTAATTCCTTCAACTTTCTACAGCTTCCCAGTGTTCTTCTCTTCAGGCTTCAACTAAAAGTTGGAGTACCTATCATACTTCTCAAAAATCTTAACCCTCCAAAATTCTGCAATGGATTTCTTCAAGCTATTAAATATCTTTTCTAACATGACATAATGGCAACTATCCTAAATGGGGTAGGTAAAAAGCAGTATTGAATTCAAGTGACTTCAATTTCCAATAAAACTCAACTTTGCCATGACTATTAAAAAAACACAAAAATGCACTTTGAAAGTCAATAGCTTTATTTATAGCAGGGATATCTGGCATTGCATAGAGAGAAAAAAACTTTACGTAGAACAACACTGAAAAGAATATGTTCTTAAAAATATTTGTTCTGATAAAATATAACAAATGAAAAACATTATTTACACTATTTATATATTTAAAGAAAGCACAGTGGAGTAATGGATTGAGGAATTGGAGAGCTGAGTTCAAATTCCAGTCAAATCGATTACATTCACTTACATGCTAATACCCTTGGGAAAGGTATGAATCCTCTTCTTCTCCCCCCAGCTATGGGTAAATAGCAGGACAGACCTGGTTCTATAGCAGTGGATGGCAACTGGTCTACTGCAGAAAGAAATGGCAACCTACTGTGGGAAAAAATCTGCCTCATCAGTTATGTATCAAAAGATACATGATCACCTAAGTGTGTATAACACATGGCATATAACTGACTGATATATTTAAAAAATTAATTGTTCCAGAAAAAAATATCCTGGTTCTAAAAACAAAATAATATAGTCTTGTGATAACATTGAAAGTTCTTCTTTGGATTTTATCCAGAATCTCTAGATTCATAGTAGAAGCACCAGACCAGATGTGACAGCAATATTCAATGCACTATATTCAATGGTAAACTTGGAAAGGTGCAAATTAGATTCTGGAAAAAAAAAAAAAACTAACATGACACAGTGAACCAACTTTCCTAGCATCAAACTTAGCAATTGATTCAATATAATCATTCCAATACATGTCAGTGAAAAATGTCAGACTGAGAAGCTGCAATTAGTGGCTCTCCTGGAGGTTAGCATCAGCCATGCTGATGGAAGGCAGAAAACATTCTCTAAGATGATTAAAAGAGAGCAGTAGCATTTTGGTAGTGTTAAAATTAACAAGCCAGATAAAAGATCATTTTCAAGATCAGTTGCCAATTTGACTTGAACCCTATTAAATTTACCATTAAAACCAGAGTAAACAGTAGTATTAATGTATTTGATTATGATTATTAAAAGAATGACATGTTACTGTATTATGGGGTAAAGATAGTCAGATATGAACAGTTGTTTATACATTGCCTGGCAAGTGGGGAAATATTTCTCCACCCCACAACCACTAAAAATAATGATAGGCTGACATCTCTCCTCAGTTAACCATGAGTATGCACAAATTGAAAGCATTATTAATGGAATGCTTGCTAGCCATTTTTTTGTTTTTACTCTATCATCATTTGAATTCAAATATACTGGAAATTAAACCAGCTTTCATCTCTAGCATTTTAATCTTGCTAAATATCTACCCATGAAAGGCAATAAGAAATAAAGATTTTAAAAAAAAATTTTTTTTTCAATCAGTACTTCTCACAAAGGAAGAGAAGACTGGAGGCAACAGAAATGTAGTTATACAGAAGGATGCTGAGAATACTATGGATAGAGCATGTAAGCAATAAAGAAGTATTAAGGAAAATGGAAACAAAAAAGGATACTTAAAGTCAAAAAATCTCCTTACATTTTCTTTAATCTCTTGTCTTTATTTGTTGTTGCCATTAGTATAAAAGTTTCAGTATGATTTTTGAAAAAAATGAAATTTCCATTAAAATGATTTTCTATTGAGAAAATAATTTAAAGAAATTAACTGCTTATCATATAATATTATCAGTTAATTTCTTTAAATTATTTTCTCAATTTTATTTTTATCGGGACTCGCCATAAAATACAAAAATAATATATATAAACAAAAAAAGGAACAAATCACATTAAAATAAGGTATTTTCGCTTTCCTTTAAAACCCTTATTGCTCTCTCTCTCTCTCTCTCTCTCTATATATATATATATATATATATATATATATATATATATATATATATATACACACACACTTCTGCTGTATAAAAAAAAAAGAATGCTGAAAAATAAAATAATTTGGGCCAATCAAAAAAATTAACACAGAGACTTTTGCTGTTGGCCAAAACCAAGGTTTGCGTCAGTAGTCTGGGATCCTGATCAAAAGGATATCAGCTCACAACTCTGAACTAGACGAGGAGAAACCACAGGACAAGAGACACAACTGCCAGAGAAACCAACCATGTGTGCTGCATGAAGAAGTTTAAGAAGTCATTTGCTAATAATATTTTCTGGCCTTTTTAGAGCCGTAAAAAACACAATAGATTGACACTGGCCTATTTCTAAGATGTCTGCTACTACTACTATGAAGTTCTGACTTCTAAACTATCAAATACTGAATGAAAACAGACTTTCTCCTGACTACTACCAAGATCTCCCTTATGAACAAACTTTTGTTACCCTGAATTACAAAGGATTCACTTCAATCTAAATCAAATGAATAAATATACATTATTTGTTTGTAACTCTTGATCCAATTTGTTTTATTTCTGAAGTTCTGATAAATAATACTAAGAATATCCTGGCACAACTCTCCACAATCTGATATCTTTTGTATTGTTACTGATTATAACTCAGACACGATCACATGTTAATCTCAATCCTGAAGGTTGTTTTTTTTTTGTCAACACTATACTGTTATTAATTAGATGTTAGCTTCTATTAGAGAAATCATAAAAAAATTAAGTCAAAATAACATGTAGATACAAAAAATGATTTTCCCTATAAGATATTAAAATATTTTATAAGTTATAGAAAAAGTTGCAACATTTTGAAATTTTCTTCAATAAACAAACTCATTTTTTTATAATCAAATTTCAAACCTCCTAATTTAAGTATTTTTAATCTTTTTGTAATACTCTATGGATTTTTATGAACAAATTAGTTAGTTTCTTAAAATTATTATTACTTTTAACAAACTCCAATGGTGTTGAGGAATTTTGACATTTCTCAAGCAGTTTTAAAATATGTAGCAATGAAAGTCACTCGTTTCAACAAATGAAGCGTCTCTGTCATTTGTATTCTCTGCCAAAAGTAAAAATCTGTGCCATATCTCAAGCTCGCTAATAAATAAATTGAGGAGTATGCAAATTATTTATCTGAATAATGGTAGGTGTTTTAAATGCCTATATAAACCACTAAACCTTGAATGCTGGAGTGAACTACTCCAATGGCTCGTGCATGTTGGCAACCATTAGTTTTGACCTTTGGTGACCATGAACAATTTTTTTACACTTACCCAATACTAATGCTATTAAATTACTAGTATTACTGTTTCTTTATATGTATAAATGTTTGACTTTAATCTTTTATATTAGAAGTCTAATAGTTGTTAGAATTTTAAATTTATTTGGTCAAGTCAGTTCAAATACAAAGTTACAATTATGCTGTAGTTCTGTTGAGGATTGCACTTTGTTAATCATTTATAAAACCCAACAAATACAAGATCATGTGTATAAAATCTTAATGTAAAATCAACTAGAAACAGAACTTTTCTTTTTAAATTTATATAATTGCCGTGGACTCGGCATTCAAAGTCTTCATTTTAATATAATGATTAATCATTTTATGTGAAAGAATGTATGCAATTCTTTTTTTTTTATCTCAATTCCATTTTTTCTGTTCAGAATCTTTCTATTTCATCCTGTATATCATTTCTCACAAAAAAAAAAAAAAAAAAAAACTTTGCTTTAACCCTCTGAACACCAAATTCTAGTCTATTTCTCCTTGCTTTATCCTATATTAAATTGAAGAGCAAAACAGATGTGTGATGTTGTTGTATGTTGCTGACATGTGTGCAATGAATATTCAACAAATATCTGAGAATGTCATGAATGTTGCAGTAAATGAAAATAAAAAGAACACAAAGTAGTAGAAAATTATAAACTGGTTTCAATCTTGCACAAGTAACTAATCCTCTACTATATTTTGTTGTAATATTTTCCTTTTAGATAATTAACACACCACAAATAAAATGACTTTAGAAAGATGATCTGTTTATACTACGTGTATTTTGCACACTTTCAAAACTAATTGATAAAAAGAAAAAACTTTACTAGGAACTTTTTCTTTTTTCCTCTTTATTTAATTTAGTGAAAATTTTAGTTTTCCTATTTGAATTTTCTGATGAATCTTAATTCTTAAGTTAATGATTGAATAAACTCTTGACAAGGTCTACAACAATAAAATATCTGTGAAAATTCTCTTATTGCATCGTTAAATAGTTGAGCTCAAAAACTTTAACAAAATATTGCAATAACAATCATGAATATGAATGCTGATCCTTATTTAAAGAAGTAAGAGGATACAAATGAAAAGATTTGAAATTGTCAACTGTTTCCATTTCACTCAGATGTTAAACACTTCTATCTTCCCTTCTTTCTTGCTTTCTTTCACTGAAACCAAGTAGCATCTCTGCTTTCCATTCTATCAAGACAGAATAGTCCATTATTTATGATGTATTGGCAGAACATAATGTACATATATGCTAACTAAGGAACTAAAGGAAGGACAAGCTGAATTATAAGTTCATTTTTCTCAATATCTTCAACTTCAAAATGGTTGAATGTTGCTTAATGTCATTGATCAAATGTACTTCTCTCCATATATAATAAGTACATTTGAAGTAAGAAAATAAAATCTTAACTTGATCTAACATAGGCTTTATTGTATTCTGCCAGCAGAGACTTGTCAGGCAATTACAAAAACAGAAATCAATTTTTCTTTTAAATATTGAACAAGAAAATAGTACAATTTTATTACATTATATTAATTTGTTTTTATGGTTTATCAACCCTTTGTCGGTTATTTAAAAATGAAACCTATTTGTATTTTAGGACATTGCTTATAGTGGCCGGTCCCTCATTTAGGTGCTAACCAGGCATTTAATTTTTTGTGATCATACGAGAACTGGTGTCTTCAGTATGATTTGACGATAGGCTAAAGTATTATAGAATTTCAATGTACTAGATTGATCACAAAAAGAAGTTTGTGCACATAAGTCTAATTATTAATAATCAATGAAATTAGTTGAACAAAAATGTCACCGTCCACAGGAATGCACTGCTAAAAATAAGAAGAAAAGCCCCAGCCATGTTTCTAGATCATTTATATCAAAATCAGCAGGACATGAAAATTTTGATCTGATCTGTTGTGGCTATGAAAATGGCTACATTTTTAAGCTCCAAGGCATTTTTTTTTCACACCAAGCAAGGCAAGAATACCACTAGTATACAGGTGTGTACAGTTAATGAAAGTGCGGAAAAAGACTAATTATAGGGTGGATTGAGGAAAGAACAAAAATGAACATGATTCAGGAAAATAGAAGATGGCTGTTGATGTTGCATTTAGTTTTTGAAGATTGTAGAAGGGAGCTCCACAAACAGGAAGTATAAGAAAATAAACTGTAGAAGTGGTGGTTGCATTTAGTCATTTCAGCAGTAAACAGTGGGACCTAGATGCCAATCTAGTAGCTTGCTTAAATTCATGTAGTCAGGGCACCAGCGGGGGGGAAAAGAGCAGTTGCCATGAAAATACTTGTAGAAAAAGATAGCTAGAAGCCATCTCATATTGGAGAGGAAGTGACTGAAGTTGAGATGCCAAGTCAGGATCAATTACATTACAGATCCTTCTTTGGATTTTGTCAAGAACCTTGAGATGAATATCAGGAGCACCAAACCAAATATGGCAGCAGTATTCAATGCACAGGTGAATGGTAGATTTATAAATGTGCAAGATGGACTCTGATGAGAAAAATCTTCTGGCATGACACATTGACCCAACTTTCCTTGCAAAAGATGCAGCTATTGATTTGATGTACCCACTCCACTTCAAATCAATTGAAAACATGAGGCCAAGAAAGCACAGTGTATTGCTCTCCTGGAGTCTAACATCAGCCATGTTGATAGCAAGCATAAAAGTTTCTCTATGGTGGTTAATTGCAATCAGTTATGTTTTGGAGGTATTAAAATTTACAATTGCCCCAATTGCTCATGTATATGTTCTGTTTGTTATGCCACAACTGACTTGAACTTTCTTCTAAAACATCATATTTATGACTAAGTTTGATTTAACTCTGATAAAATGTACTTCTCTTAAAAGTATAAAATTTAGATTAGAATTCAGTCCCCAGTGAGTACTTATTCTTGTGTTAAAACTAAGTTACAGTAAAGTTACTAATCAGCCTGATTGATTATGAAAGTTAATTGTTTTGGAAATGTAGCAAATATATGGAGAACATGCCTGTTATTTGTTGTTGTAAACAAATACTTGAGGCTAAACAAGTGATTGGTCTTTGTTCGACCGTAAATTGGATATATAGTCACAAGAAAAATTTAGCACATTTTAAGAAATGTTTTTTTGTTTTTTTTTAAATATGAACACATCAATATTTGATCTTCTTTCATATATATATATATATATATATATATATATATATATATATATATATGAATGAGAGATAATCAAATATAAATTTTTATATATCAAGAACAACATTGGGGAAAATGTATGGCAGTGAAAAAAGTTTTGTGCAACGTGTTTTGTCCTTTATGTTGGTGTGACTACACATGTGCAAGGATGAGGGATTTTTATTTTTTTTATATATAATCTAGCTGATTTCATTTAGATTCTTTTTTTTTTTCCCCATCACTTTTGTTATTCGATATCACAGAGTAGCATTTTTTTATGTCACAATTGCGGTCAATCTCTTTATGATGGGCAACCAAATGAAAGTAATGTAACAGAATAAAAAAAGTTAAATGAAATTGTTACTTTGTTATCAGTTATTTTAAAAATGAGCAAATGTTAATTGGTGTACAGTTGTGTTAAATATTTTCGTATTTTAAATAGACACTCCATTTTTATTTATCAAACAGTGTGTGAGAAACAATAAAATCTGTTGAATCTTTTACATACCAGGGAAGTGAAATAAATTTGACAGAAAAGGATGTGAAAATTCACATAAAGCTTTGGCTGCCTTGAATAAAATGGATGTAATCTGGAAATCTGATCTACCCCAAACAAATTCAAATGGAGATTCTTTCAAGCTATATAAAAGCAGTGTTAATGTATGGTGCTACTGCTTGGACTTTAACTAAAACCCTAGAGTCTAAGCTTGATGGAACCTACCATGCTAAGAGCTATACTTAACATCTCTTGGAAACAACATCCAACTAAATCTTAGCTCTATGGACCTATCCTTGATCATTCTACAATCTTACGTGCATGTAGAATGTGCTTTGCAGCACACTGCTGGTGAGCAAAACAAGAACCTGCGAGTAATCTACTGCTCTGGACACCTAGTCATGGCACAAAATATGCTGGTCACTTAGTAATTGACCAGCTATATTATGACACAGAATGCCACCCTGATGACCTTCCAACTTTGATACAGGACAGTGATGGTTGGCATGATAGACTCATGAATGTCCAAGCTAGCTCAATAAAATAAATTACTTGCCTATCAGCTATAAGGGAGCCACCATTTGATCCAGCATGTTTAACTACTCAGCCACACTGAATTTTCCCTATAAAGCAGGGTGTAGGTTCAATACCTGCTGGAGAACACATTTTCTTTATTCAGACACATAATACATGCCTTAATAAATAAAAATGAGGTGTCTATTTCAATTACAAAGTACCCACTATAATAACATTTGAAGTAATAAAAATGTCAAGTTGAAAATAATTCTATTAATTATTTGGAAAATGAAGCTAGGTCTCATCATTTTACACTTGAAATGGCTACATATAACTAAGTTCTATGCTAACAGTTTTTCTCTCACACTTCTCACTTGTGGAACACTCTTCAGGCATATTGCTTTCCAGTCAACTTTGATCTTTAAAAATTTAAATACAATGTCAATCATTAGATTCTATCCTCTTAATTCTTGTTCTTTTATTGTCTCCTTAATGTTTTTTCTCATATTCTTTCACACGCAGTAACTCCTTACATCTTAGTGACTTTATTGCATTGCTTGGTGGGGAAATTATAAAACAAAATAGAAACCTTTAAGATAGCATTTTGTGTGATCAACTCTTCAACCATCATTAGGTTTGTGTGTGTGTATGAAAGAGAGAGAAAAGAAACCTCTTTGAAGAATTGTGATGGAAGGAACAAAAAGGCCTACAGAAAATGAACATTAATACACTATCCATACTAGTCCATTTTCACATCACCAAATATACCAAGCACCAAAGTCCCCAAGGACACATGGCCCAGTGACTTGACCCAAAGAACTATGATTTCAATACCTGGCCACAAAAACTTGGAGAGTTGAGTTACTAAAGGGAAGTAACTGAAACTGAGTATCCAGAAAAGGCATGGCATGTGGAACTAGAAGGACTTCAGTTCGAACAAGACAAATTGAGTAAATAGTAACAATACCTTTTCTCAGAAATATAGACAGATATTTCAAAATTATACTAATTCTGAAACATCATCCTAGTATTTGTGCTTAAGTACTATACTATTATTTTCCAGCATCCACTTCACCAAGCAAAGAAAACAATATAATAAAAAAAAAATGTATATTAATTCAATTTAAACACTTAGGAGGTTGTTATATGCTACCTCCTTCAATTTATTCACACTCCAGTAATGGTTCATATCAGTTATCTGGATCTCAAACAAGTCAATTGCTGACTTCATTCATTCAAATAAGGAGCAGTACTTGTTCAGCGCAATCATTTGATTCACAGGAAACAGCTTAGTAGAGACTTCCCCACTCTTTTTCCAATTTCAATATATGCACAATATCACCATTTTTGGACAATGATTTTTTTTTTTTTTTGGTATGAGTAGTGGTGGTTCACTTTGCTTGCTCCATGACCTTTAACATTGTTCAAAAGTATCCAATTTTTTTATCACTTGTCACGCTTTTTTTATACATGGTTCAGTAGTCTTTTGTTTTTTTTACTTTTATGTGAAGATCATACATCAGTAATTAACATAAACAAGCAGGTGCAAATGATTTTGAAGTTTGAGATATTTTAAAAATGTTAACTATCACTTGCATTCTTGTGTAATGTATTCATTTGATCCAAAAAGAATTATTTCTAAAATCCAAAGCTTTTTAAATAACCCACATAAGCCATAAAATATGAATCAATCAATCAATAGTCACCATCAACTTTGTCTACCTAACCATCAATTAGTGAAAAATCTCCACTTTAATCCTTTCAGTCATTTACACTATCTTTTCCATAAACTACAAATATCTGTTTTGTATTTAACCTACATTTTTCCTTCCTTAAAATAAAACAATGTATAATCTGCTGAAAATATTTCTTATTTATTTGTCTTCAATGAATAAACAAGAATGTGCCAATTTTGGCAAAATCTCTCTTTTTTTTTCTTTTAAAAAAAAAAAATGGTCACTAATACATCTGTCACAATACAAATAAAAGTAACCTTTTCAGATTAAATTAATTAGAACTAGGCACTCTTAATTCCATCTAATGAAAAGAATAGAACAAATGTTTTGGCCAACATATTAGCACTGTTTCTTTACATGTCTTTTAAGAATTAAATCTCTTAGATGTTGGTAATTATGTCCTTGGATACTAAAACATATTAACAATACTATAAAAAGAAATTGAAAAATGAACAGTCTTCTTATTACAACATGTATTTGGAATATTAACCAAATTCTAATCTCCTTGTTTATTTGGTTCCAATTGTTTATTGATCTGTACTTTTATTGTCCGTTCTCCTCAATAATGTTTTCTCGGTTTCTTTCACTCTCAGTAACCCCTTACATCTCAGTGGCTTTATTGCCTTGCTTGGAGTTAAATGATTAAAAGAACACCTAAGATCAATGAACGTTATAAAAACTACCAAAAACAATATTTGAAAGCATAATAACAATTCACCATTGATTTTGAACTGTGGTCTGGATTTGTATTTATTTTTTATTTGCATGAAATGTCATTAGAATTTTGAAAATTGAATGTTTTCATTTGAATTTTGAGCAAAATACATCCACTGTCTCATCAGTCTACTTTGAATTATCAAATCTTGTTTAAATTCAGAATCCTGTCAACGGCATCAGTGATGTATTTAAACGCCGAGCACAGTCAGGAAATGAGTCTCCTTTCACACAACAAGTGGTCAATAATGGACCTTCCTCCCCGGGAGCCATGAGCCTCACCCGACGTAGATTTTCGCCGTCAAATTCGGTAAGTTTGTCTCCACATGATCATTTTTTTCTTTTACATTTTTTTTTTTCTTCTTCTTCTTTTTTTCTTCTTTTTCTTTTCTTTTTCTTCTTTTTCTTTTTTCTTTTTCTTTTTTCTTTTTTTTTTTTTTTTTTTCTTTTCTTTTTTTTCTTTTTTTTTTCTTTTTCTTTTTTTTTCTTTTTCTTTTTTTTTCTTTTTCTTTTCTTTTTCTTCTTTTTCTTCTTTGCTAATTGAGAGGCTGCAGAGAAATATACTTTTAAAATTTGTTCTTCTTACATTGTGTTTTTCTGTTTTTTTTTTAATCTATTCTCACTTGTTTTTTCATAATTATCTCTTGGTTTTCCCTAAACTTTCTAATCATTTCACTCTCAATCCCTCTATCACTCTAGTTGTCAGACTCCCAAATTCTTTCTATCACTCATTTTTTAGCTTTATTTACTCTCCTTGTCTCTGCCCTCCTCACTTTCTTCAACCTCTCTGTCTCACTCTTCCTTTTTAACACTTGTCCCATCTCTCTCTACTGTTTCTCCCCACCTCTCTCAACTTCTCCTTCTCTCTGTTCCTCTTTCAGCAATCCCAAGCTCTCTTCTTTTTTTTAACTCCTCTTAGCCTCCTGCTATGCTGTCTCTTATTTTCTTTTATTTCAATACTTACACATTTCTACATTTATTCTCAAAATCTAAAAATACTAATTTCATTCTTAGTAAATAGGTGATCTTTTAATGCAAAATGAATGGTAAATGTCATTTCAGAAATAAAACTTTCTCTCGTAGTTTTCGTCTGCTTTAATGATCATTCATGAATCGCAACTTCAATCTTTATTCTCAGTCACCTTGATAATTGATAACAATTTAAAGTTATTTTACACACTGTATATCTATCTATCTATCTATCTATCTATCTATCTATAGTGGACATTTACATGTATTTCTTCAACTTAAATTGCTTCATACAAAATGTTAAATACTATGTTTGGCTTGGTTTTTCTCTTGGAACTTTTCCCAGGAATACAGCCAATCATTTAAGTGCAATAAACGTCTTTGTGTTTGCCAGACTTGATTAATTGAACTAAATCTGCTTACATTAATTTTGCTTGTTTGCATTACCTTAAAATCAAGGACATTTTTCCTAACAAAGATAAAAACTTTCTCTTTTTTTTCTTTTTGTTAATCATTAACAAAAAGAAAATAGAAAGTTTTTATCTAATAAGAAAAAAAATCTTGTTAGTTTTGCAAAAGTTTAATTATTTCAAAATTTCCTGAGGAATTGGACAATGGTCTTTTCTGTTAAGACAAAATAATTCTAAAGTAATTTTACTCTGCTTGCTTGCTCACAAAGGGAAACTATTTAAACAGCTTCTGTTGTTTTTAAATTGGCATAAAAAGATGTTTCTACTCAACTTACAGGTATGAATAACAGCTGATTTTTGTTTTAAGTTCCCAGAGAATATTTTTAGCATCAAAACAAAATTTAATCTTAATTCTTACAAAAGAATACCTTCTGAATTATTTGTTCTTTTAATTAAAGATAATCCTGTGTCTGTTGATTTTTATGGTACAGATGATTAAATTTCATTGTTTTACTGTCCATTAATAGCTTTTTGTTAAAAATTCCCTTCATATCAATGTATTTAGCTGTTGAAAAATTTCCTCTGTTCAAATTTATATTAAAATTTTCAATTTTCTTTGTCGTGCAAATTATAAAAACGTTTTACCACAATACATATAAATGTTTTTTGTTTTGCTCACATTTTGAGAATATTTTTCTTCAAAGCTAAATTTTATTTTCAAAGTTTTTAAATTTATATGATTAACTATTGAAATGGTCTCCACTCACATTTTTAAATTGTTGGTTTTACTGTAAATTTTCATGTTGAAAAATGTCATTTGTTGTACAGAAAAGACATAAATTACTATGTACTTCTAGTATAGTTTTATCCTGCTGCAAGACACTTTGATTAATACATACAAGCTGTGGGAGAACTATCCATGTGTGTGTGTGTGTCTGATAAACTCCTTTTATAAATGTTTTTTTTTTTATGTATGCATACAGATTTTAGTATTAAAAAAAGTGGGTCCTAGAAATTTTACACACATATGCCTGTGTGTGTTTATATATATGTATGTGTGTGTGTCTATTTGAATTTGTGTGTATGTGTTTTTGTTTTTTACATGTGTGTATGTTTGTATATATATATGTATGTTCATGTTTTATATAATGTGTGTGCGTGTGTGTCAGTATATGTGTTATATATGTGTCTGTGTTTGTATATGTGTCATGTGTGTGTATATGTTTGTAACTGATCCATACACCGAGGTATTTGAAGTGTTTGGCATTTACAAATTCCTCAACCTGAATTTCATGATGGATCCAGGATAGTTGCCATCACAGCTTTTATTCCAATTCCAGATCATTTCTCCTGTGTTGTAAAGGTTTATCTTTAATCCTATTTTTTGAAATACTTAGTATAAGATGCTGATTTTTTTTTTGTTCAAGATAATTCTTATCCCAACTATGAATACCACTTTTATCATTAATTTGATTCTTGAATATTTACATAAGTTTAGTTTTAAAATCAAAATTTGAATCTTCCCTAAATTTTTCAAGTTTTCTTTGCCACCCACCTTACCAAACTTTCCTCCATGATAGAAAATTAAGGTTTGAACTAATTAATCTTTTTTCTCACTCATTAGTTTAAGGGAGATAATAAAAAAAAAAAAAAAATAACCTTTTAAATTTAATTTCTGTATCTATTAATAGAAATTAATAATAAATATTTAGAAAGAAAAAAAGTCTGTTAATTTTTTATACAAATGCTTTTAATGTAGGAAAAATTAAGTTTCTATTTTTTTTATTTTTTTTTTATTTGTTTTCCAGAAATCAAAATGAATTACTGACAGAAATTTTCAATTAAACATTCAATATTTAAAAAAAAATAAAATTTGTTAACTTTTATTAGAGTCAATTTCAGAACATTTTTTTCTGTTATAAAACGCAGATTGTGTGTGTGTGTCTGTAACGTTTATATATTGGATCAGATTTCCTACATTTTTCAACCGATTTCAACAAAACTTCACAGGACTACATAAAATTACCTTGTGGTGGTTCTAACAGTGCCAAAAATGGGAAAAATATAATTGTTTTTGCACAGAATCAATTTGAAAACACGATTAAGAGACATCGTGAAAATGGAAGGGGACAACTCACATCGGATTGTTTGTGTGTGTGGGTTCCTTTAAATATGGGGAGCCAGTTTCCTATATTTTTCAGCCGATAAAACAAAACTTCACTTTTTTTTTTTTTTTTTTTTTTTTTTTTTTGTAGTGTTTCTTATTGTCTTGCACACTTTTTTCTTTATTTTTACATTCAGAATGCTTTAAAAATTCCATTTACAAGACAATTGTTTATAAAATTATTCTATTCAATCGGGAGACTCATAACGATTGAAAACAATGTTTTTGTTTGAGTTTGGGTTTGACCAATTCGTAAAAAAAAAAAAAAAAAAAAATCTTTGTCAATTTTATTTTTCAGTATTTATGATGGTGGATACTTGATCTATCTCTTACTGTTATATCCCCGGGCAATGCCAGGCTCTACTGCTAGTATATAATATAATCTTGACAAAATAAACTGGTTAGATATGCTTATATTTATATATAAAACCAAAAGTATATTTTGAACCAAGAATTATTCATATTGTTCCTTTTTGGTGAGCAACTTAAATATCATAAATTTTTAACTTCAATTTTTGTTTTTTCATACTAGTGTTCACCCAATAAAAAGCTCAAGAGCTACTCATGGTAGAGAGTTACTGAATGAAATGTGTGATATGAATTGAAGAGTAGGAAGTGAAGATTATATGGGTATGGAGAATAGGTAACAATTAACCCTTGAATTCATCAGTTAAGATTGTAGTATTTGGGAAAGTATCCATGAAGAAGTCTGTTCCACAAAGTGCTTGAGATTTATTATCTGTATTGTGCAGGCACAGATTTGAATATAAATGCTGTAGATATAGTTAAATAATTTTGACATTTCAAAAAGTTGGATCAATTTCTATAAAATGTAAGAATTTGCAAACGGGTATATAATTCTTAAGGTTATATATGAATATGTGAGAATAAAAAAAATACATTTCAAAATAAGCTATAATTTTGTAGAATCTGTTCACACTTCCCACTAATTGAATACAGCAAAATAAAACTGTATCTGAATTATTGATATGAATTTCAGTATTAGTTATATGTTGTTATGATTTTATCCTCATTGAGTTTTCACACCAATAATATCTATTCATGATTGGCAGTCATAATCTTAGCAACATTACATATGTAGATGACACAGAAAGGAAGTTACAGACACGCCTACAGAAGAAAGGACGAAACATCAATTGTAAGAAGACAATGTATGGTTGTTAGCAAAAAAGAAGAGCCCAACATGTGAATTACAAATTGGAGATGCCAAAGTCAAGCAAGTACAAAAATTTAAATATCTAGGAAATGTTTTAACAGAAGAAAGAAAAAACAACACCAGAACCTGAAGATGAATTAGGATAGTGAAAGATGCCTTCCAAAAGTTAAACAAAGTATTAAGAAACAGGAAATCTTGTTAGAAGCAAAGCAAAGAGTATTTAACTGTTATGTAATATCAATCCCCCTATATGGTAGTGAATGCTGGAAAATCTCATCACAGGTGAAAAAGAAACTTGATTCAACAGAAATGTGTTTCTACAGAAGGATGCTGAGGATACTATAGACTGAATATGTGAGCAATGATGAAGTTTTAGAGAAAACTGAAACAAAAAGAACATTTATACTTGACAACAGGAAGAGATAGTTGAAATTTCTAGGGCACATAATAAGGAAAGAGAGCTTGGAAAATTTGATACTCTCAGGACAGACTGAAAGCAAGAGGGACAGAGGACAACAATGCATAGCCTACCTAACAAGATTGTGCAGAACAGGAATTAGGGAAGAAAGCAAAAAGATAAACTTTACTAAGAGCTACAAAGAATAGGAAATTGTGGAGAGTCATGATTGACCATGTCCCTTCAGGACATGGCACATAGAAGAAGAATTGAAAACCAATCATTTCAATATTCTCACAGAAGTGCTTGAATATTGAGATTTGTTTATTATTTTTACAACTTGGCATACATGCTGACCTCTCTAAAATTTGGTTATTATACTTAATGTGTGAGGTTTTATTAATGCTGAATTTTGTATGGGGCATCCAGTGAGGATCAAACTCACTTTATTATTATGTGAGACTTTTTGCTAACACAGATCAAAAATCATCAATGTTAATCCCCCATTGAACTTAGTTTTGGGCTCTGCTCATTGCTTCTGTCTAGTTGCTTCTCAATCTCTTTAATTTATTCTCGTGTCAGGTTTTATTCATCCATTTATATAAATGTTACTATATCACAGATATAATAATGTAAGGTAGTGTTATATTAGAATGATAAGATACATTTATCTCTACCAACCAATCCAGTACTTTATTCTTTCTGAATTATCCTGCATTACTGAAATGCATCACTTGATTGATATTTTCATGAGATATGTGATTTGTGACCACTTTTTTTTCCATATAACTCCAATGTGCAGTGAGTTGTAATAGATAACAGTTTGGAATGAGAAATTAAAGAGCCATATTGAAATTCCATTTGAGTTTGTTACATTCCCTTATGCTCAAATACCTCTGGAAAAGTGTAAATCATTCTCTTCTCCCCCTAGCTATGGGTTAAATAGCAGCATTTCTGCCAAAAGTAGTAGCAGCCTACTACTGGAATTCTTCTGATAAGTCAATCATGAATAAAAAAAAAAAATAGAGACATGATTGCCCAAGTGTGCATCATGCATGGCACCTAAGGAAGGATAACTTCAAGGTATAAAATATTTGTACAAGATCTATATTCACTTAGACTAAACTAAAACCTGGGGTCACATTTCTGGAGTTTTTGGCTTTTTGGATAAAATCTTTTGTTCCCATAAATTCATTGCACCTTTGTCTATAAGAGTTGAATATGCTTTTGTCCAAAATATTCAAATCAGTTCCAGAAAACAGCAAAAGACCTTATGAAGCTACTGAAAGAAATGGCTACAAAAGTATCTATATCCATAGTAAAACAAGTATTATCAGTATAACCTGAAAATTTGCTCATCAAGGAAGAATCCACTGCTCCAAGACCATAAAAAGTCAGATTATGCATAAGGTTAAAGATCTTAGCTTTATTTAAAATTAATTTACTTTTTCTTTATCAAATTTTGAAAACAAAAATTTGCTGAATCATTTCTCATGTAACAACTTTTGAAAACCAGTAATCATTACATTAAAAATATTTTTGAAAACAAGTAATCATTAAGATTCTTTTATCAAAGAATTAATCAAAGATCCTAATTTTGTTTTAAATTGACAGTAATTATTTTATCCACAAAATATATATATATATATATATGAGGACTTGATAAAAATTGAACTGTTAATTTATGATAGAAAACTGGCTTTGTTTATATATAATTCTGAATAACTAATGATTTTTTTCCTTCAATCTTTTGTTGACTAAAAAGCTTGTACTAAAATGTTTTTGTTTTAATTATAATTTTTTCTACATCAACCTGTGAAGCTAAAAACTATTATTAAAGGTAGCTAATTAGGCTGTAAAATAAATAAAAACGGTAATAAAATCCCAGATATTTTTTACATTTAATCAAATTTTCTGCCACTGATTCAATTAATGTATCAGTCTAATCTTTTGTCTAATATCTAATAAATCATTTACTTATCATGACAAGAAGTAAGGTTTGTTTAATAAATTACACTTTTTGTGTGTGTGTGTTTTACCAGAGAGGAAAAAACATAAATATAAGAAAAGAATTCTTATTCCTTATTGACAATCACTGATACTATGCTATGTTCATGCATTTGGAAAAGGCATGAACTCAAATACTTCTACAACTGCCATTGCATTATTTCATGCTGAATATAAACCTTTTTCTCATAGTTCATGTCAAATTCCATAAAGATGATTGGTTTCTGCCAGGTTATAATTGCCTTTAGTCATTATCTCATTTAATTTCTGTTGGACATGATTTTTTACTACTTTAAATATTTTTTTAAGTTGTCTTACATTATGTCCTATTTTTTAATCTAGAAGTGCATCAAGTTTCATCATAGATTATGTTCAAATTATTATATGACTTGCAAGGTCAAAGTTCAATTTAATTATTTTATTATTCATTAAAATAATAATAATTATCAACACTATTATCATAAATTTATCTTCATACTTTTAAATTCTTTTATGATCAATGCCAATTTCTAAATACCTCAAATCTGCAATTTCACATTGCAAACAAGTCAGCAATTTGCTTTCATAATCATAAATTGATATTTCATGCAGAAGTTTTAGATATCCTCAAAATGATTGATAGCATGACTTTTTTTTAACCTGTGTTTGTTAAAAATGAAATTATTATAGAATATTTTCTTTTATTATTAAAAGGAAATAAAAACCACAACAAAATTCCAAATGTTCTGAAGGACATTATTTCTAAGTGGAAAAATTTATTTATATATATATATATATATAATGAAATTAGAAAAAAATGTCAGATTTTAAAAAATCTATTTACATTTCGTGTACAAAAAAGAAGCCAGCATTTATAGATTCAAACATGTCACAGTGACTTGCATTCCTTAATTGAACTTTATCATGATGATCTCCATGATTCCCCTAGATTGAGAAAAAAAAAGGATGCTGGTTCAATTCCTGTTGGGGGGCACATTTTTCTTTACTAGGGCTTCTTAATGCAAACCAATTGTTATTAATTTCACTGTTGAAGTAAATTAAAAAAACATAAATATCAACTCAAACAAGTGATCCCACTAAAATTGGTGTTTATAGTAATAAGAAAAAATATATGTATATATGTGTATGCCAAATAATGATAATACAACTGAAAAATATGTGAAAATTACAAGGCTTTATATTAAATTCAACATGTTTTTTTCGAGGCTAGAAGAACTGCCAAAAAGCACTCAATAGATAACTAGAGCTATAATATTCAATACATCAAGAAATGTTCAAGTGACTTGAAGTCTGGTTCCTTTTCTCTGGCCTTAATAGTAATGCTGTCATGAATTTATTGTGATATGCATGGATGGTGGCTATGTCTCTTCATACCAGGATACCAGGTTGGCAGTTTTCTTGTTACTGTTCCCAAACTCTTGCATAGCATCTTGAGAGGCAGCTCTGATCAACAGTTGTATAATATCAGTTGCAGTGCTATGTTGCACATGGAAGGGTGTCCCTGCAAGCACCTCTGGTGGGCAACCACAAGGCCACATTATGTTATAGTCTGTGCCAGACCATTCTTACATGTGTCTCCGTCTTTCTTTAAGTTAAGTAAAGAAAGATGGAAACACCTGTAAAAATGTCAGCTGTCTATTCTTTCTCTACTGTTCCCTTTCTTCTCAAGACTGCTGTATGCTAGATAGTATTTGTGATAATATAGACAAGGTCATCTCCCTACACCCATTTGCAAATATATTTGTGCTCAGTGACTTTAATGACCACCATAGCAGGTGGCTTAAACACTCTGTCACTGACTTTGCTGGCATCCAAACCCTTAACTTAATCTCTCATGCAAATGGTTGACTTCCCCATACATTTCCCCAGTAGCCCTGATGGACACACTTCTCTTCTTGATCTCTTTTTTTACCTCTATTCCTGACTCTTGTCATACTACACATCACTACCCTCTTGGCAACTCTGATCATGCGGTTCTGTCTATTAACATGTCCTTCTGCTTCCCAACCAGTCAAGAACCTCCTACCAACAAAATTTCCTTCTGTTATCAAAGAGCAGATTGGGA
This sequence comes from Acanthosepion pharaonis, assembly GCA_903632075.3. Lineage (NCBI taxonomy): Eukaryota > Metazoa > Mollusca > Cephalopoda > Sepiida > Sepiidae > Acanthosepion > Acanthosepion pharaonis. The sequence continues at coordinate 2,732,178 of CAHIKZ030001446.1, read as the reverse complement.
CTCATTCCATGATTCCCTTCATGACATTCCTTGAAATGAAGTTCTCAATCATCCTGTTCAGAAATGCATGTCTGAGATCTCTTCCTGGGTGAAGGCTGGCATCGATGCATTCATTCCAGCAAGGAATACCAAGTTAAACCATGTTCATCACCTTGGTTCTCACATGCTCAGCCACTATAGCTCACAGGAATCACTTCTTCCAGCTGTACCAGAGAGACATGCCTAATTGAAACAGGTGTCTCTTTGTCTCTGCTCATAACAAGCGCAGAATGAAGCAACATATGGTATCTCATAAGTTTGGTTCTAGAGATTATTAACTGCTGAACAGCAAATCCTCAATCCCTCTTCTATTCAATCAATTCAAAGTCCTAATTTCTACAGTATATAAGGTAACCCCTATGTACTTGTGGCATTCCCACTTTGCTTAGGATGAAATGAATTTTTTTTAAAAATGGTAATGCAAAATAAGCAATTGTAAAAACAACATATATTTTGAAACAAATTGGTATGAAAAGTGGTTTATGAAATTACAACAAATCTTCAATTGTTCCTCCATTTTGTTGTATAACCAAGGTTGCATGTTTGATCAAATTATTGACAGACTATCATCCATAACTTGTGGTGTGTACTCAATTTCTAAAGAATATCTCTTGCTTGAAGGAATGTCATCATTGCTGCTGCACTCTCAGTGCAGCAGCAACAATGAGAACTTATAAAACAAGGAACAATATAAAACTGGATCCTTTCACTCAACAATTACTCATCTGATAGAAAAGTTTGAAACCGCAAAGACACTGCATGATATTCCTACACATGTAGAGATAATTACAAATATTAATAATGAAAATAGAACAATTACTTAATAATTGTTAGTAATCATTGATTTTAAAAGTACGATAGTATTCAAAGGGCTCTTAATCTGATCTAATATCTAAAATTCACTATCATTAAGATATTTTAATTCTTAATTTTGTTTTGTGTGTGTCAATGACATTGCAACTTAAAAAACTGTTGTCTCTCTTCTGCCATGTATATTTATTTTGATATTTGAACAAGCTGAAAGCCACTATTTGACCTCAATTCTACTCTTAGTTTACATGCACCAAGTAAATCAGAAGGAGACATTTTCTTAGTTTTGGGTTTGTTTCAAGTGTCTGGCAGAATGCATAACTTTTTTTTTTTATAGTTGTTTGTATCATTTATATAACTATTTTTGAGGAAGGGATGCTATAAAATGGGTTAATTAATTGGAAAACATAAATAACAAAATAATAAGCACTCACCAGAGTTCAATCTACTCTTTTTATGAGGGATAACGCCTTTTTATTTACATTAAAAACAAATTTGTTGCATTTATTAGATATTCATTTTCCTTGGTAACTGCTTGCTCCTTTAGCTGTTTATTTTTATAAACATTGGTTGCATATGGCCAGGCACCAAAAAATTGGTTTTGCTTTAATTTTTTTTATGAAGATGCAGGACACAGAATTAAGTTTTGAACATATTTTGGAGTATATTATATTTTTAATAATTACAAATGCTGCCAAATTTTAAGTCTATCATATTTGCAATTCTTGATAAAAAAAGAAAACATAATCTTATAACCAATTGTTTTTGTGACTCCTAGACCCAATTGTCAAAATAACACCATTTATTTTCGGATACATCTATATTTCTGCTTTTCAATATGCATTTAATATTTCTCTATTATACATGAAGTATTATCAATTATTATTGGCTAATATTTCTTTTGTTGCTATTTATCAGAATTTCCAAATCATCATTCTAGTGGTGACAATATGCAGCAACGTAATAGAGAAATGAAAGTTACATGTTTAGTTTTCAGTTTCTGTAACTGGTGGCTTTCATGATTTAATCAGTAAGGTAGCTAATCTGGATAGACAGATTTCCAAAGGAAAAGGGGCACAAGTTTGAATCTTTTCAGATGTTTATTCTTCATTTCAGATCCATGCATATTAACAACTATCATTTTATTCCTATTTCGTTTTTATTAAAAACAACAGAAACAAAATGAAAGAAATATTGGTAAAAAAAATCCATAATATTCTTATACTATTTAAAAGTACTAGTCTGTTTTATATAGATTTTGAACAAGCATTTGATAAAGTACATCACAAAGAACTGTTATAACTGCTAGGTAAGCTTGATTTATTTGGGAAAAATATTAGAATAAGCAAGAAACTATACTGGCAGCAAACCACCTACATGGATAGAAAATTAATTCAGTAAATATACAAAAATAGAAAGGGGCATAAGACAAGGATGTGTTTTCTTGCCAGACCTTTTCAACCTATACAGTGAGGCAATTCTGAGAGAATTAGAAATCCTACCAAGATTCATTATTGACGGCCATAATCTTAACACCATAAGATATGCAGATGACACATTGTTGATAGCCGATATAGAAATAAAACTACAAGGACTCCTAGAGAAGGTAGTGATGGAAAGCAAGAAGAAAGGACTAAACATCAATTGCAGAGAAGATAGAATACATGGTTGTGAGTAAAAAGAACAGCTCAACACCAAAATCAAACAAGTAAAAACCTTTAAAAATCTGGTATGTGTTTTAACAGAGGACAGAAAGTGTGACACGGAGCATTGGAACAATAAAAGATGCCTTCCAAAAACTAATCAGAATATTAAGAAACAGAAAAAAGTACTAAACTTTTAAATAATACCAGCCCTCCTATATAGCAGTGAATGCTGGACAATCTCCTTAAGGATGAAGAAGAGACTTGAAGCCACAGAAATATGGTTCTACAGAAGGATGCTGAGAATACATTAGGCTGAACATGTTACTAATGATGAAGTTTTAGAGAAAATAGAAACAAAAAGGATGCTTATACTTAATATCAGGAAAAGATAGTTGAAATTTCTAGGGCCAATAATGAAGAAAGAGTGACAGAAAATTTGATACTCACAGGATATATTGAAGGCAAGAGGGACAGAGGAAAACAACACATAACCTGCTTAGTGAGCTTGAGTAAATGCATAGCAGAACAAGGTTTAGGAGAGATAACAAAGAGACAAAATTTATTAAGAGCTACAAAGACCAGGAAATTGTAAAGAGCCATGATCATCAACATCTTGAAGTGTCACAGCAAATAGAAGAATAATAATAATCTAGTATCTCTTCTTACACAAAAATTATTCATTGCATGTCATGCTCATATGAATAAATAAACAGAAATATTTTTTTTGTAAAGAATAGAAAGGGAATGTGTTCTTTGTTGGTGATTTTTTTGTTTCCCTATGTATAAATCTATATGTATTTCATTATGTGAACAGTTCTGATCTTGTGCTTTTAGCTACTTTAATTGGAATGGTACAAGCATTAAAAGGTTGTATTTGTCATTTGTAAATCAGGAAATTACAACTAGATTGGCAGCAAAGTCTCATCATTTTACAGTTGAAATGGTTAGATGATATAACCAGAAGTTCTAACAGTTTCTTCTCTCTGGCCTAGTGCTTCTGCTATGTATTTAAAGATTCTTGATAAAATCCAAAGAATATGCAAAGTTATTGGTCATGACCTGCCATCTTGGCTTCAGTAACTTTTCCTACCATAACCAAACTTCTTTCTCTCTAGCTTCTTTTCTATAAATATTTTCATGGTAATTGTTCTGATGAATTTTCCTTTTGGTACCTTGACTTTACAAATTTAAGTGCAGTACTAGATTGGTAGCTAGGTCTCAACATTTTACAGATGAATTTGTAGATGTAACCAGAAGTTCTACAGTTTCTGCTCTTACACTTTTCGCTTGTAGAACTCTCTTATAGCATTTTACTTTCCAATCAATATTGATCTTCAAAAATTTACATGCAATGTCAATCATTATCTTCTCTCTTCTTAATACCTGTTCTTTTATTGTTCTCTCTCCGTAATAGTGTTTTCTTTTTCTCATATTCTCTCATACTCAGTAACTCCTAGCATCTTAGTGGTGTTATTAAAAGATAAACAAAAAAAACATTTTCAAGGAACAAATAATAAAATTTCAGTGTTATATATATATATATATATATATATATATATATATATATATATATATATATATATATATATATAGTGCGATGGATAAATTGTCATCTGAATTATGCAAAATTGAAAATAACATCTCATTTTAATAGATATATTTACTGAAATTACGCAAAAATATCTTGAAATACTAAAAAGTGAATTTATTCAATAAAATCACCATTGGCTTCAACTACGACTTCCAGACAACTTTGGAATCTCCTGCAACTCTTCTGGACAGTCTCCTTGTTTAAGTTGGTGAATGCTACCATAATCTTTGGCTTCAGTTCATATTTGGTGTTATAAGGAGTTTTGTTGATATCTCACTCAACTGTGCCCCACACATAATAATCAAGGTGGTTGCAGTCTTAGAGGGATCGTTTTCAATTGAGGCCTGGATTTCACCAACAAATTCCAGAGTTTTTTCTCATCAGAATGATCAGAGGGAGTTTTCTGAGCTACTGTACCTTTGTAGTCACCATTAGACTCCTCCAACTCTTTCTGAATCCTCTGCACTCTCCTCAGATTGACATCCAAAGGCTCTGAAATGTTCATATTGGAGCTTCCAGTGCAAATGCCACAAATTACAGCATACCATTTCCAAATTTTTGGCAGAGTGAATTGTGTCATAGTGCTCTTTTTCTCACAGACAGTGGCCAACTATGACTCTAAAATACTATGCAGTCAACAAAATAAAAAAAAAAAACAATGCGCATGCACAAAATTAAAAATATAAAATGGTGACAATGTACTCATCGTGCCCTGTGTTTATGTATGTATATAATTGTGTGTGTGTGTATATGATAAAGTAGCTTAACTGTAAATATCAATTTTTGATGTTGTTTCCCCAACTTCAAAGTTTTTTGGAATTGCTCATTCTTCAAGAGGACTGTGGTTTCAATAAGTTTGAAGATTAGACAATTCCATTCTTCAAACTTCAAAATTTGAGAAACAACATCAAAAAATTGATATTTACAGTTAAGTAACTTTATCATAGTATCATTGCTCTATTTTTAATATTAATATAATTTTAATATTTTTAAAATAGAACACTATATCAAAATATCTGCTTTACTTTTATTTTACTTATATATATTCTTTAATATTATATATATATATATATATATATATATATATATATATATATATAAAAATATTTATATATATTTGAACTATTGCAAATTTCTAATAATTTCATCTTATAAGTGGATGTTTTCTGTCATGCAAGCAGACCCTCAAAAATGACCGTACAAAATATTTTGGCCGCCTAACATAAACCGAGTCAGCTGTTGTGTTTTAAAACAGAAGATTGTCTGTAATTAAAGTTTATTATATAATGTTGATTTCAAGACCTTAATGCACATTGTTAATATTTTGTCTGGCTTTCTGTAGCTTGAATAATTGCTTCAATGTGCCTGAGCAGCCTCCATATTATCCTATTTTCAAAGACAACTATAGTTTGGTCAATTCAAAACACTTCTAAAAAAAAAAAACGTTTTGCTTACAGAGATTTTAATTGCAGTGTGCTTTATTTTGGAACCTGATAACATTAATATTAGTAGGCAAAAACATTTGTAAAATGTTGGCTTTTTGTTTTATAACTTTGCTGTTATTGTAAACAGTTTGGTGTGATTGCATTAATTCTTTACTTTTTAAAGCAGATGTAAAAGTATATAAAAAGCTGAATGATAGAATTACAGCATCTTGATTAAAAGAAAAAAAAGAAATATTTATTGAAACGTATTCTTTAAAGTGTCCATTTTTATTTTAAGTGTTTACAGCTGTTTGGGAAATGGTTTGACTTTTCCTAAAGTTTGTTGTATTAAATGCATCTAATACATTCAAGATTTCTATTCTTTTTTTAAATACCAGTATAAACATGATCCATATAAAACTGATTTAAGAGAAAAATATGAATGTTTTACTTATATATATAATGTGTGTGGGTGGGTGTTAATATTATTTTTACATTTTTCATTTTACCTGCTTTACCTTGATTTCTCTTCATTGGGAAGATGGTTGTTTAGTGTTTCTCCCCACCCCTTCAGAGATTCAGATGCCTATGGCTTTTGTTCCACTCCACATGGAAGGAGGATTACATCTTTCATATCTCACTTACTTTTATAGTAAACCTCAGTGAATCACCTTTTTTTTTTTCTACATTTTTTATATTTAAGGGTGGCAATAAATTATGTATTGTTTTGTTTGTTTGTTTTTTGTAATACAGAAACATCCTCTAAATTGACTTGTCTCCTCTTTTCTGCTCTTTCTTTCTGTCTCTCTATCTCTATATCCTCTCACTTTAAACTCTTTATGTCCTCTATCTCTACTTTACATTTTTTACCCCCTTTTTCTTTTTGTATTGTTGAATTAAGGAACATTTTTTTGCCCCATTTTTTTTTTTTCATCTGTCATACTCACATCCGTTTCTCCCAGATTCTGTTGATAAAAATCTATTTCTGCTGTTATCCTGCATGGAAAGAAACAGGCTGTAATTCTTAGATTCTAGCAATACAGTGTATTTTGTATATTAATATTAAACAGGAGAAGCTATATCAATTTTATTTGGCTGTCATCTGCCAAACTAATTGCTAAAACACCTTTCCCAAATGCAATAAATTACATCACTGTTGTCTGATAAATCTTTCCTGAAAATCAAAATTATTTTTCCCTTGTGCATATCAGTTTTAATAATGATACAATCTACCATTCATATTGTATTTTTTATCTTTAGATTGGCATTAAAAAAAAGTTGTATTAAGCTTCGATATAAAACAGGAAAATCTTTGGCTTTGTTGAGTATCACCATAATCCCCATTTATACTAACTGATTGTAAAGAAAAACAGACAAATATTTAGGCTTGTATTGAGGCTTTATTCAATACAATTTGATGACTGCCCGTAAGTGAGGTTTGACAATTTCTTTTATAGTTGAGTCATTAGAGGGAGAAATAACTATGGTTGCCTTCCACCACACAGATATAAATATTCACAAATGGTTTGTAGATTTTTTTCAAATACTTGATTGCTGAAAATGAACTGGCTAAATGTTAATATTTTAGGTGCATGCAAAATTAGGTGGGCAAATAATGGAGATTTTGTCAGCAACAGATACAGGGTCATATTCATGCCAGTAGAAAGAAAAATGAGAGTGGAGTAGGACTCCTACTAGGCCAAGACATGATGAAATGTGTTCTAGGATACTATCAACTATTTGACAGACTACTTGTAGTTAAGCTGAAAGAGAAACCTTTTAACATACCATCATACTTGTATATGCACCAACAACACAAAGTATGGAAAAAGAAATTGAAAAGTTTTTACTATACACTGAACAACAGCAAGGTTCAATGCAAATCACTGAAAATTACAATTGTCATGAGACCTGAATATTAACATAGGGAAGGAGTAAAATGGTGAAATAGTTGTAAAATTCAGATTATTAAGCTGTAATAAACATGGAGAAAAATGTGTCCAATGGTTTAGTAGTCAACACCTGGAGGAAAAACAAAGAACCAAATCAACTACATAATGATCAATAAGGTATTCAGAAATGCAATTTTAAACTGTAAAACATACTCAAGGGCTGATTGCAGGGGCAACCACTTTCCATTGATATACAGGGTGACCCCAAAAAACGGGAATTTTTGAAGTGCGCATTGCCAGACATGAGCAAGTGGCCACACTGCAAGACAGTGACCTTGATCAAGTAAACATTTCGCCATTTAGAATTCAAGGTGAAATTCACAGTATCCCAGCTGAGATGTTGCAGGAGTCAATGAGGAATCTCAACAGCAGATTTCAAGAATGCATTCATACAGGAGGGCACCATCTACAGGACGTAATTTTTTAAAAATGAAAATTCCATCATTGTTTCTTAAATGGCATGTTTTAAGGTTTCAATTATTATGAATAAAATATTTTTCTTCCATCACTCTTGGTTTTATTGGATTGTTAAAAAGTTCCCATTTTTTGAGGTCACCCTGTATAACCTAATGGTGAAACTATGGAAGTTAAAGAGGGCCAAAGCAGTACTCAAATTTCAGTATGACTCCTGAATGACCTGAATTTGTAAGAGATGTATACAGAAAGCATTAAAAGTAGATAGAATTAACTAAATGAGAATGGAAATTAGAAGTGAGACACATTAAGAGAAGCTTTAGTAGTATCAGCAGGTGAGATAATTCCAGAGAAAACAAAACAAGGGGAAAAGAAATGGATGACAGATGAAATTCTCGACATGATGAAAAGGAGACAGAAAACAATGTCATATGATACTAAATATAAGACACTGTACAAAAGAAATTGGAAATAAATGCAAGTAGGCAAAAGAGGAATGTGTCAATGAAAAGGAGATAGAATGTATGGTTGTCAGCAAATGGAGCAGCCCAAGATATGATGTATGAATTGGAGATACCAAAATAAAGTGCAAAAATTTAAATATCTAGGAAGTAATTTAACAGAGGGCAGAAAATGTGACACCAAAATTCAAAGGCACATTGGAAAAGTGAAATATGCCTTCCTAAAGCTAAGCAAAGTTTTATGAAATGGGAAAATTTTATTAGAAACAAAGAAAAGTATACTGTACAAACCTGTTAGCAACAATAAAGTTTTCAGGAAAATAGAAACAAAAAGGACATTTACACTTTGAATCAGAAAGAGATAGTTGAATTTTTTAAGGTGCATAATGAGGAAAGAGAACTTGGAGAATTTGACAGTCATAGGACATATTGGAAAATAATGGAGAAAAATTAAATGCATTTGCATTATTTGATACTCTTTTATTTCCAGAAAGGAAAAAAACAACAACAATATATATATATATATATATATATATATATATATATATATATAATGCCATTTATGGAGATGGTGCTATAAAGGGTACTGCTTGTAAGTAGTTCGCTAGGTTCACAAATCACTGATGACCAAATTGAAATTCTGATTAAAAATCAGCCAAGACACACAAGACAGAATATTACAGAGATACTTCATGTATCTCATATGAGCATTGTGAGTCATTTGAATATGGATACATTCATGGATACATGAATCACTATAATGTTTGGGTGCTTCATGATTTAGCAGAAATCTCGCACAACAAAATAATTCCATTTTTTAAAAGAATGATCATAGCCAATGAAATATGGATTGTTTACAGCAATGGGGAGTAAAAAAGAATCCTAGGGAAAAATAAAAAGCTGGTCTACATTTGAAGGTGATGCTGTGTATTTGGTAGGATTGAAAAATATTGTGCATTATGAGTTTCTTCTACAAAATCAGACACTGAATTCAGAAAAGTACTCTTCCTAATTGGATCAATTAAAGGCAGCAACCTATGAGAAGTGTCCAGAATTGGCCAATCAGAAGAGTGTCTTCTATCAGGATAAGGCCAGGCCTCATGTCTCTTTGCAGTCACAGCAGAAATTGGTGCAGCTTAGTTGGGATATTCTGCGCTACCCACTGTACCCACCTGACTCACTTTTTGATTACTACTTATTTCAATCTCTGCAAAGTTCTCTTAATGGGAAGTATTTAAATTCTCTAGAAGTCTGCGAAAACCATTTAAACAAGTTCATCACCCAGAAAGAAGCCAGGTTCTGGGAGGATGGATGTAAGCAGTCTTATGTAAGCATTTAATTTTATCAATCTTCTGTCTGCCAGACCATGGATGGTTCATGATTTAGTTATTAAATTTGCAATTTAGAAACATAAGTCATATGAATTTTTTACTTCCTAATATTTAAGTTGGAAACATGATGGAGGAATTGGAGAGCCAAATTTGAATTCCAGTTGAGTTCATTACATTCACTTACATGCTGATATCCTTGGGAAAGGTATTAATACATTTATTCCTCCCAGCTATGGGTAATAGCAGAACAGATTGAGACCTATAGCTTTGGCTGGCAACCAGTGTAGGAGAAGGAAAATTCTGAATTCAAGCCAACCTGGAGAGGTTTGGGCTTCATTACGCAGTCTTGCCCAAGAAACATCGCTGCTGCTATGACTGCAGTAGATGTGGTGCCACTACAATCCTCAAGGGTTACAGGATTCTTGATTGTGTTTTAACTTGACCACAGATTTACATTCTTCATTCAGTCAGTATTATACAAGATCTCTTGTATATGTCAATGTCTATTTCTCCCCAGTCACCATAAAATAAATTCATAATCAAAATATATTTTTTGATTATTAATTTATTTTTTTGGTGACAATAAAAACTTTAAAAAAAAACTATAGATATTTGTTACTACATATTTACTTCATAATCATTATTATCGACCATTTTAGCATATGGCCACATCACATTAAAAAACGGCTCCCATAGGGTCACCTAAGTTAAGTAATATTGAACCTGGTTAATGCCTAGATGGGTGACTGTTTGGGAATACCTGGTGCTGTATGTTTGGACATGCAGGTGATGTAATTGATAATGGATTTGAATTGTTAATCAGAGAGCCAAGTTCCAGTTCCAGTTGGGTTTGTTATATTCACTTACCCACAAATAACCTTGGGAAAGCTATGAGTTCACCTCTTCTCTCTCCAGCTATGAGTTAATTAGTAGGATTCATTTCACTAAATCATTATTATCTCAAAAAAACTCTTACAATCTAAAAATATTTTCCAACTTTAAATAACCTGCAAAGAGTTGATAATCCTTGGAAAACAAATCAATCAATTAACATTAGCAAATATACCATATATACTCAAGTATAGTAAGTGTTTTTATGATCAGTTTTTTTACACAAAAAAATATGTGGTTGCACTATACATAGGTAATTTTTTTGAAGAGGTTGAAAATCATGCATTTTTGATAACCAGTTATGCTATATACAGGTAAATTTTTTCTGGAGGGGTTAAAATTCATGCATTTTCAGTAACCTAAGTGATAGGCCTAGATTCTCATGGTACCTTTGGGTAACCTTAACAGTACAAGTAAACTCCTTTAGCCAGGATTCTTTCTTTTTGTTGTTACATATCCAGGATGATGCCTAGTACTGCAGCATTTGACTATGGTAGGCCTACTAGTATTGCTCAGATATTGTGGTTACATTATACACAATCTCTATGAAAAAATTAGGTTTTTGACAAAAATATTGAGGGGTTGCACTATACATATATACGGTAGATTATCTCCTGTTAATTCACCTCTCCAAATTCTCCAGCTGAAACGTTGTGAAAAATAAGGCAACAAAGATGAAGACAATAGTCCGGATAATGTAAATAGTGTACATAATACCGCATCTCAGAAATATAGACAGATAATGTACAAGTACAATGCAATATTTATTATTTACCTTTTATAAACATTCATTATTTACCATTTTATAAAGAAATAAATTTGAAAAGAAATCTTTTTATTCAAAACTTTATAAAAATTATCAAAATATCTAAGAGGATGTCCTCAACCTATCTTAGTGAATTTATGTTGTGAGAATAAATAAAAGAAATGCTCAGAAAATGCATTTGTTTGGAAATTTATAATTATGGTTATTTTTTGTTCACAGACATTTTTATAAATTTATAAATAAAAATGTTTCTTTTCATATTTATTTCTTTATAAAATGGTAAATAATAAATATTTCATTGTAGTTGGTTTTTATTTTTATAATCTTGTAAATATGAAAGTATTTCTGTAAATAAACAATCTAATAAAAAAATAAATAATGTTTAATATCTTTTGTTGTCAATTCTCAAGAATAAAGAAAATATATAAATCCATTTTCATATATTTGGGTTTTGTTAAAATTCTAATCCTCATTTTTTAAAACGACAAACATTGCTGAGGGAGTCAAAAGTGTATACAGTAATAATGGCATCAAGGGAATGACAATCCTTTTATCACACCCATTTTTTTTTAACTGGCACAAAGGTTAAATATTGCAGATTTCCTTTTCTCAGTCAATATTGACTATGTGAAGTTAGACTTGTTTTCAATATATATATGACAATAGGGAAAAAATGTCTGTTCAATGTAAACTTGATTAGGTAGTGGATATATTAGTATAACATAGTTATTTACTAAGTTTCACATTGTATGGCACAAGGTCACAGTTATTGAGCAGTGTAATACATTCACATATGCAGATATACAAAAATACCACCTATTTTTAACTGCCTGTACTTAACATTCATATTCTCTCTTAACTACTAACTGCTTGTGTCTTGAGAATGCCAAAAATCTTTTTGTGTATCTCAACCCCATAATAACCTAGAATAAGGAGCCATTTTTTGCATATTCATATATTCTGCTTAATTTTAATTGTCATAATTTCTTCTATGTCCTAATGTCATTTCAGGACATGGATGATCATGGTTCTCCACAACTTCTTGTTTTTTCATGCTTTAGCTAATGCTTGCACTCATACCACCACTATTTGCTTTTGCTATTCTTGGTCTGCAAGCCATTTACTCAGATTTTTCAAGTAGTTTTCTCACTGTTATTCATTTGTATCCAGTATACCTTGTGAGTGTTAATTATCTATGTGTTCTTTCCTCAATGTGTATCTGAAAAAATTTTAGCTGTGACAAAATTGTTACCTTAAATTCATCTACGGAGGCAAGTCTTTTCTCACAAATTTGATTTATTGTGGTAAAGGGCTTGCACAAGTAAGTTCACCAGCAGACCTTTCATTCTACACATCAGGCGGAAGGCGAGTCAATCACTCATTTTTTTAGCAAAGCTATGAGCTCAAGCCAAATTTTGCTCATTCACAGTTGATTCTTCCAACACATAAGGCTGCAGTCAGCAAGTCAACTACTTGTGCGACATGATAGCTGGGAAGATGATTGTGGAACTCCCCAACAAGGAGCACCAGAGTTGAGTTTTAGCCGAGGCTGCCAACCTCAGCACACTCTAGCAAAAGTTTGACCAACACATCAGCTTGGAAAGTCAGTTGCACAGTTACTAAATGATGTTAGCCTGTCAACCTTGTCCTACCTACCTGGTCACAAGTACCATGCACTTCAACAAACCTGAAGACTAATGTACCTGCTTCTTCACCAAATAATAATCCTTGTGTTGGTTGCGGTAAGACAAACCAACCAGGTGGATCAAATAGTAGGAGAGATTTCCCAGCAGCTAAACTGGTATGTCATAATTGTGGGATTAGGGGTCATGTAAAAAGAGTATGCCAGAAATCTACAAAAATTGAAATTGAAACCATGAACAAATCAACAAGTTGTGAGAAAGGGTGTGATTCATTCACTTTCTCGAACACTAGTCTGAATGTTCCCCCCAACCATGCTTGATAACTGGTTTGATAACACCCAGTGCTGTGCCTCATCTTGTGTAGAATGGAAAGCAATTTGAAAGAGGTTTTCCAGATCCACCGCCATCACTGACAATAAAAGGGACTATAATGCTTCAAACCCACACTTCATTTGGACACACCTGACTGGTCCAATTAAACCATGGTAGTCATCACATCCTCATGTTCGCCAATTCAGGGGCTCAAACTTGTTCAAGTGGACCGGAAATATTAAAACTACTCAGATGCCCAGATGAGTACCTCATGCCAACTAGTCATCAAATACGGGGCATGACTGACAACCAACTTCATAAAAAGGCATGAGCAATATGTTCATGCATATAAGAATTGATTTGAGAGAGACACAACAGGTGGTGTATGTTACTTATCAGAATTTGCACTGAGGGACCTACATCTGTTGCCACCTTATTTCCCAGCCCAGACATCATGGATCACTTCATTGAAGGGCACAAAGGAAAATGCCCTGTGCACATGCCCACACAGAAAACCCATTCCAGTGATGCCTAGTACTATCTGATTCCTTCCAACAGAAACCAACAAGCATCTACTGGAACAATGGATACGTGACCATTTCCAGTCCAGTGCATTTAATACATGCCCACACCAACCCTTACAGACTATGACAAGGAAACCATTGGACATTACCTTTGTCCCTGATGTGATGCCATCAGCAGTCCACACACTGATCCCTGTCCCTCACCATTGGGAGAAGAGAGTGAAACAAGACCTTGATCAAGATGTTGCATTGAGTATAATTGAACCGGTGCCAGTGGGCACTCCCACAACCTGGTGCTCAAAGATGGTAGTCACACCTAAAAAAGACAGCTCCCCCCAGACACACGGTGACTTACAAGAACTGAATACTGCCTCCATGAGGGAAACCCATCACACCCCATCCCCATTTAATCTGGCTCAGACAAGGAAAACCATTCTGGATGCATGGAACGGGTACCACAGCTTACTACTTTCCCTAGCCGCACAAGATGCTACTACATTTATCACTAAATGGGACCGATACAGATATCTTTGTGCACTCCAGGGATTTCACATGTCTGGTTACTGATATACCCATCGGTTTGATGATATTACAATGAACATGGTTCGAAAAACCTGTTGCATAGATGATAATCTCCTTTGTGACAATTCTATAGAGTCTTCATTCTGGCATGCAATGAAATATATAACTCAATGTGGAAAGAATGAGATTGTGTTTAACCCTGACAAATTCCATTTTGCAGACAACAAAGAGTTTGCCGGATTCTTAATAACGGCCGATGGCGTGTTACCAACAAAGAAAATTACTGAGGCCATCCTTCAGTTTCTTACACTCACATATATCATTGGGCATCAGGTCCTGGTTTGGACTGTTGAATCAGTTATCTTCTGCATTCTTGCAAGCTAAGATGATGGACCCCATCTGGGAATTACTGAGCTCGAAGAACTGAAAATTTTATTGGGGTGAAATTCTTTTTGAGGAGTCGAAGCAAGTAATTGTGCAAAAAATTAAGGATGGAGTCGAGACATTTGAGATCAATAAAACAACATGCCTTTCAACAGATTACAATAAAACAGGAATCGGTTACTTTCTTTTCCAAAAACACTGTAATTGCCCTGACAAAGCTAACCTAAATTGCAGTGATGGTCACTTTAAAATTATTCGGGTCAGATCTCACTTTACCAATGATGCAGAATCCTGCTATGCACTGGCCAAAGGTGAAGCCATGGCTTTTGTCTATGGACTAGAATCATGTCCAATGTTTATATTGGGATGCCCAGATTTGCTAGTGACTGTTGACCATCAACCATTCATAAAATTTTCCCAGATCAGGCCCTCATGAACATAAAGAGCCCATGTCTTTTTAATTTCATGGAATGCATGGTAATTCAGCATAGATCTTATCAGAGGCCATGACAGAATATCCCTAAATATCATCTGCACATATACAGCCGAAGGATAGACAATCATTCTATGAGGTGGCTACAACTGAGGCGGCCAAACCAATTAACAGTTCAATCAAGGCTGTATTCATGTCCACATACAAGCATGACCCTAGAGTGAGGGCTATCACATGGGATAGGATCATAGCTGCAGCAGCCACTGATGAAGAATGTCTGAATCTGATGGAATATATACGGACTGGTTTCCCCAAATCATGCTGTGACCTCATGTTGGTGATCTCTCAGTTTTGGCCCATGCACAAGGAATATCAGAGGAGTACTAATCAAGAATCAAATTTTTATGCCTCGATAACTTTGTGCAGAAGCACTTGAATCCCTACATTCTGCACACCAGGATGTAAATAGCATGCTAGCAAATCGAAGGCAACACCTATTTTGGCCTGGTTTGGATCCCAATGTCCGACAGCCTAAGGAACTTTTGATGCCACCATCTAACCCTGAATACCCATTTCAACAAATCATGATTGACTTTTTCAACTTACACAGTAGAAATTGTTATATATGCAGATCAGTATACTGGTTGGGTGATAGTAGCTTTAATGTCATCTGGGAAAGCCAGGAATGTATGCAACACCCTGAAAACTTGGTTCTGCACATATGTTGCACCTGAAGAACTTTCTTCTGATGTGGGGGGCACCTTTTGATTCCCAAGTATACTATGCATTCCTTAAGAATTGGGGAATACAGAAATGTACACCCTTGTGCAAATTAATTAAAACAACTGATTTAGTTTCTTTTCTTTTAACATATGGTCAGTTTTAGACCCACTGGAGTTATCAATTTCTATTTTTTCCTCAGATTAGGTCATTTGCAGGGGTGTATGGTGAAATTTGTTTGACCTTGAAAAATATTGCATTATTCATGATTGCATCATATTTTTATCACGACTGTCAATTAGTTGTCCTATGGCCATTGTCTGCAATGGACATTACTCCAAGGAAGCATATGAAAATTGTAAGGCTGCATGAACACACTGGCAAGCCTTACCAGTGAGCAAATCAAGGTACTATAGATTAGTCCAGAAATTCTCCTGATTTAAACCCAATCGAGAATCTGTGATCAATCTGCAAGGAACAACTTTGTGGAATGGACATACAAAGTACTAACATGTGCAATGGGTCATGTTTCATTGGAAAAATACAAAAAAACAAGTAAATAATAATGTAATTATTTGTTTTGTTTCAATTAATTTGCACAAGGATGTACTTCATTGGTTTACTACCTACAAAGCAATGGCTGGGCAGAACTGGCCATCAAAATGGCTAAGTGTATACTTGCAGACAACATGGACAGCTGTGGTTGGCTGTGTTATGGTCATGCAGCCCGTGCTTTGCTGACCCAACATAACACTCCAATCCAGGATCTTGACATATCTCCTGCTATGATGTTATACAGTTGTGTTATCAGGGACCACCTCCCTGTCCTATGGAATAAATATCAGATACGTAAACAGTGGAGAGAAATTAGTGAACTGAGAGAGGCAGCAATGGCTAGAATGCACATTTGAAATGAACACTTTTACAATGAACATTGTCACTCACTTTGAAAATTACAAATTGGGGATACTGTTCAAATCCAGAATCAAGATGGCCCTTACCCTCATTGGTGGATGAAAACTAGGAGAATTGCAGAGGTATTCGGTAACTGGCATTACCGTGTGTGGGTGGATGGAAGTAATCAGGTAACTCTATGCAACCGTCGCTTCCTCCGTAAGATCCACCCAGCTGTTGACGTCCCATATCATTCTACTCAGGGAGCGGGTCCCTTGACCTCATGGCACCCCGAATTACAACTGGTTCAAGATAGCAACACAGAAAATAGATTAACCACATATAGGCTAGAATGGTATAATACCTCTGCAAGTCCTGGGGTCCGGCCACAGTGACCCATAATTCACTATGGTGATCGACACAGATTATAATCCCTTATCACCCAACATACAACATAAACCAAATGCTGTGAGTAATGAACCAAAAGAAATTTAAATTGATGACACTGGATTTAATATTGGTGAATGCCAACATCAGATGACACCAGCCCCAAGTCAACACCCACATCAAAACACATGAGCACCTCAAATTCTATCTCCACAAATCTATGGACATTTGCACACATATTCTGGGGCAAACCTTCAACTGACCACATCAATCTGTCTTGTGGCCAGAGGAGGGAGGGGCATGTGGAGTAAAAATGGAAGGTCTCAGTAGATAATAGGAGATATAAGTTACTTCATCCAGTGTTATATAAACAGCTAAGTGGCGAGGGGCCAAGTATATTTTTGTATTTGTATTTCGTTGGTATGAGAATAAAGTAATTGAGAATTACTACTACCATTGCCGTTGTGGTTATTTTACAATGTGCCTTCAGATTTCTGTGTTATATCATTTTCTATTGTTTGTTACTACACTATGTAGATAGTTAAATTTCTACACCTGTTTGATTTTGACATTCCCAGTTTATATATCACAGTTTGGGCTGTCTCTTTTGCTGACAATCATGCTATCTCTCTTTTTAGTGTTTTTTCTTTATTTCCCTTTTATTTCTTTTACATTATTCATTAGAATGTTAATAATTAGTTTAGTTATGTAGCTCATCAAGTTGGTTATCCAGTGGAGCACACATTCATTGACACCACATTTCTTTGGCAGTGCTATGAAGATAGATTTACTGAACGCTTTAGTATTTTGTCACATACATTTGATTTATCATGTCAGAAACATTATCAATCCCCATTATTGTCAGTCTATCAGCATCTATATTCTGCCACTGTCTCTGTATATCTTGGCTGGTGCCAATCTTACCACAGATTTTAATACTATGGTTCTTCCATGGTTTTATGTTTTATAAGTTTCTCTCTTTTGTTTTCATGGAAGAGCTCTCCATAAATTTGTTCCATCTTTGTAGTATAATTTCTTTTTTTTTTATGATTGTTCCTTTTCTAGATTTCAGCCATCCTACTATTGATTTTCTGTCTTTTTTTTTTTTTTTTTTTTTTTTTATGCATGCCTGATCTACAATTTTTTTGATCGCTGCATATTTCTTGAGTCATTTATCTTGCTTGCATTTATTTCTAATGTTTTTGCTTAACATCGTATATCCTCTACCATTTCTCAGCACTATCAATTGTTTCTCTTTCATTAGATTGAGAATTTCACCTGTCATCTATTTCCTTTTTTTTTTCTTGTTTTCATTTCAGGTGATTTCTTTCACTGTTGTCACTAGTGCTTCCCATAAAGTGATTCACTTTCAGTTCTTGATTTGTTTCAAAGTTTTCTATTTGTTCCTAATTGTAATTGAATATATTTGTTTGCAAATAGAATCACTTTGGAATGTGCCACATTGCATTTTTAGCCTTGCGACATTTCATTGGTGGAAAAGGGACTGCAGTCCACAACTCTGGATAAATGATTTCGAAAACTTTACCCTTAGTTTGCATATGACTGTGAGGTAATCATTCCCCCATGCAGTGCAGTACCTTTTCTTTTTCTATAATCATCTTTCTCTCTTAACAGTTTATACCTTCTGACCTGCTACTTCTTTTATCATATTTGTGCATACCTGCTACATCAGTATTCTGCAGTATTTTGATCTCTGCATTTTACTCATTAAGCTGTTCCTCTTTTGCTTGCTTGCATTTACACATTTACAGTTGTTCTATTCCTTATGAAGATTTTAATCATTTTTAATCTCATTTTTATTTTAATGCTTCATAAAAGTTGAATCACATACCTTATAAAATGATCTGGTTGGATATCAGTGTTATTTAGCTTTTTGTTTAATTTCATATATTCAATGCCATTTCCTTGCATTATCAATTGTCTCTTTCATTAGATTGAGAATTTAGCCTGTCATCTATTTTTTTCTTTTTCTTATCTGTTTTCCTTTTGGATAATTTTTTTTCACTCGCAGTTCCCATAAAGTGTCCCATTTTTTAGTTCTTGATTTATTCCAAAGTTTTGTATTTGTTCTTAACTGTATATGTTTGTTTCAAAATGGAATCACTTTGGAATGTGTCATATTGCAGTTTATGCATTGCTTTGGGATTCTTTAATTTTTCTAATTTTACCCTTAGTTTGCATTTGACTAGAAAGTAATCACTTCTACAGTCAGCATTTGTTTATGTTGTAGAGTGCAAAACTGCACATTTGTTGAGAGTTATGTAGTCTATCTGGTTTTCAATATCTATTACCAGACTCTTCCATCTTGATTGTTCTTCAAATCAGGTACTAGTTATTATGTGTAAAATTCACTGCATATCAATGAATCCATTTTTCTTTGCACACATTAATTGATCAAAGTCTGTAATTACTATTTCACAATCTTGTTCCTTGCCTACTTTTGCATTTAGGTCATCCATAATGATATTTTCTTGTGACTTGCTCAATTTCAGTCAGGTTAGTTGCATTCACTTACAAGCAAATAATATTGCAAAAGATATGAATCCATCTCCTCCCTCCAGCTATAGATTAAATAGTAGGACTTGTATGCGAGAAAATCATTGTTATTCTCAAAAAATTGTTAATGAAATATTCACTTACAAAAAAAGAATTATTCTTACCACCCAAAAATATGTTTCAGCTTTAAATAATCCATAATGTCATTAAGCTGTAAAAAAAAAAACAAATCAACAATTGTGACTTGCTCTGAAATTTTGCATTTTCTAGTGTGTTGTAAAACATATCTATTTCTTCTTTGTTCCTTTCTGATTTGAGTGTATCTATCATTATGATTGCCCTATTGAATGGCTTCCTTTTTAATTTCACCAGAAGAACTCTGTCAGTTGCTAGTTTTCTAAAACACAATTCCACTTGTCTTTATTTAATATTAATCCAATTTCACTGACATTTTTCTCTCCTCTTGCGTGTATATTTCTGTGATTATCTCTTATAAAATCTTCATTTGTTTTGTTTTTTTTCTATTTTGTTTCCCGTAATCCCATTTTCTGTCTTACATTTCTTTTAGTACAGTTGTCACATCAGTGCAGAGTTTAATTAATGACTTTTGCTATTTTTATTTTAGTTTCGGACCCACCAATCATCAGGGATGTATGCTGGCAGGCGTTTGATCTCTCCCAACATCTCCAGTGACTTAACCAGCAACAGTGAGTTGACAAGAAAGCGAATTGAACGAGTGCAGAGGGCCCGACTTTATCTCTTGCAACTCACTGGACCCAACTCATTCCTCATAGGTGGAGATTCACCTATGCATAAATTCAAAGTGATCATTGGACCCCAGGTATGAATCTTTTATTTCTTCCATAATTACCAATGCATGACTCTCTGGATAAAACAGCAGATGTATTTTCAATTCTAGAAGGATTGTACATACAAGTGATACATTGTCAAAATTATATTTTTCATATATGAAAATATAATGGGATGTCAGAATGCTTTTGCAGTTACCTGAGATATAGTGAGAATTCTAAAAGTTACTTATCTGTTCTGCATTCAGATATAAACATGCTAAGTCATTGCTTTGTATTAAATTTAAATTCAGTAACTAACAAGTGATATATAGAGAAAATGATTTATTCAAACTCCACATAGATAATAACTGATATGCTCTTCTGCCAGGCAAAACTATTCTTTCTTTTTGGAGAGTGTCCAAGGGGAGCAACTCATGTGGATTAACAATCTTGACCATATCTTGAATAGATCATATCTGTTTGACAAAGAATACAGGTATCGGCATTACTGTCTAGGACCTCTACACTCTCCCTGATATAGTTGCTCAGCCTTTGGGCTGGAATCCAAGTAGACTAACTTTTCCTCCTCAGCTGTTTTATCTTCTGGTGAGACATAATAAAAAATATGAGATGAGTTTGTTCCTAGGAATTCCAACTTCAGAGTAGCACTTTGTTTCACTATAAAGAGATAGTTAAAATATTCAAATGCTTTCATGACAATGGTACATAGAAACTTGACATTTTGTTCTTACCTATATGTATAAAAAAAATAACAGAATCTGTAAACCAAGTTTGAAATTCGGTCAAGATTATTTGTAATTAGCTCTAGTTCTCATTAATGACAGATATAATGACAAAAAATATTTCATCAACAATTGATGGACAGAAAAGAGTGTGGGTGAATGAGCATAGGTGTAAGCAATTCTTCCATAACTTCATAAAAAGTTTGTGCTTTATTTTATTTCAGGTTGTCCATACTTTAAACAACTTCAAATTGAGTAATAAAATTTCAAATTACTACATTTCATTGTACAACTTACTAAATAACCAATTTTACCTATAATTTATTAGATCCCAGCCTCATAGGTTTTTACTAAATAGTAGAAAATGGATAAAACAGGAACTCTGATAAGTAATATATAAACCATCCAATGTTTAGTATTCTCTAATGAGTTGCTTAGTCATATTAGTAGAAATAAAAAGAATTTTATTTCAGGCATTAAAAAAATATCCCTTTTTCTTTGAACTTATCATAGCACTGTTTTATATCTGCTATATCATGATATATCTTTCTGGTAAGCTCATTAAAATAAAATGATTTAGTTTCAAGTTTACTTTAAATACTAGTTTATTGTTAAAAAAATATGGCAATATACATAAGAAATTTTGCAATTACATTATATTACATATTATCAAAATAGTTCATGTTGCTCTGCCTTGTCTTATTTATATTCTTCTTCTATATACAATGTTCCTTCAGGACATTGGCAATCATGGCTCTCCACAATTTACTGTCCTCTGTAGCTCTTATAAATTTTTTTTTATCTCTCTTAAACCTTGCTCCACCATCCATTTACTCAAACTCGCTAGTTGCTTTCCTCTGTCCATCTTGCCTTCAATCTGTCCTGTGAATATCAAATTTTCCAAGCCCTCTTTCTCCATTATGTTACCTAGAAATTTCAACTATCTCTTCCGTTATGCATAAAATAAATATAATGTCAGTGTGTTTCATTAAATAACATAGACATATGTCTATTTTTATAATAATCTTTTTAATTCTCTAATTAGCTTCTTCATGTTAAGTTGAAATTCTCAAGGAAGGTACCGTATTTTTTGTTAACCCAAGTACTTTTGATCATCCTCAGGGATGAATTACAAAGACAAATTTAATGTAACTGTAATGCAAATGTAATATGTTAGCTTCACAACCACAAAATTATCATGACATCTTAGACTTCTTTTGTCTGATAAAAGTTCTATGATGCAGTATTTAAAGACACATTCTTGTCCACCTTAACAATACCAGAAAATACATGTCAACACCAATATACAATATACCCTGCAAATGTAACCCTACCAGAAAGACCTGCAGGTTACTTATATGAATTTTGTAACAAGGTTTGTAAATCTGTTGTGAGACACAAACATCACTGATTGTACAGAGAGATAGGCAAGTTTGTTTGCCATATTTGTAAGAGAGGTTGTAAAAGTGGTGCTGGCCTTAAGATTCAATTACAGGCTCATAGCAAAGTGTTAGCTTGCATATAAATGATGGAAATAATAAAATTCTGAATGAAAAACACAAAAAAAAACCTACCAAGTGAAAAGACGGTCTTGTGCAAAGAAGTGAAAATCCTCATATACACACACACACGTTTGTGTGCATGTGTTTGTGTGTGTGTATATATATATATATATATATATATATATATATATATATATATGCACACATATGTGTGTATATGTATTTATTATATATATATATATATATATATATATATATATATATTTCTCAAACATTCAGGTTGGTAGACAAAAATAAATAAATATACTGTTTAATAAATAAACAGAGCACCTACTCATATACAAGTATCCACTAAAAATAACATTTAAAGTGATAAAAAATCCGTCCTAAAATTAACTTTGTTTATGTTTGGATATGAAACTGTGCAGATATGAAAAAAATATTGAATGATCTATTACAGGAGAAATCTCACTTGAAAGCATAAAAGTTGGCCTCACCTGACCAACTGCTCTTTGTGGCCAACTCAGTAACACATGCCAGGCTAAAACAGTAGTTTCCTCAGCTCTGAGGTAAACAGGTTCGATTCATGCCGGAGAGCGTAAATATTTCTTTAATGAGATTTGTTTAACATTACAGCCGGTAGACAAAAAAAAAATATATATACCGTTTAATAAATGAACAGAGCACCTACTCAAATACAAGTATCTAGTAAAAATAAGATTTGAAGTGAGAAATATATATATATATATATATATATATATATATATATTATAGTCCACTCCAAAAGTAATGAAACGGCAAGGCCAATTCCTTTGTTTTTGCTGTTCACTGAAAATCAAAAGATGAATATAAGACAAGAGTGTAGAATTTCAATTATATGCTAATATTTACATTTAGATGTATTAAACAGCTCAGGACAATACCACCTTTGATATCAGATCCTTCCCCCATTTTTAGGTGAGCAAAAGTAAAGGAACAGATAGACTTAAAGTAAATAACATTTAATATTAGGTTGTCCCAAAAGTTCGTAAACACTTGCAAAAAATTGAAATTTTACTCGCCAAGTAATAACAAAAACAACAAAAATTATTCCTCAAAATAAAGACCATCATTTTCCAAGACTTTCTGCCATCAATCTGCAAGCTTTCGGATCTGGTGAAAGTACCATTCAGCCGGCTTCGAATCAAAGAATTCTTGACACACTTCCTCGACTTCATCAAACGAGTCGAATCAGCAGCCCTTCAGAAAGTGTTGCCTTGAGCAGAAAAGGCCATAATCTGATGGAGCACAGTCAGGACTGTAGGCTGGATGTGGCAGAACCTCAACACCGTCCAGCTCTCCAAACTTGGTCTTCCTGGCAGAGTGAGGCTTGGCATTGTCCTGCTGCATCAAAGCACGCTTTCGGTTGATCAGAGCTGGGTACATTTGCTTCAACTTTTCGTAGACCCACTCCAGTTGCTGACAGTAAAGTTTGGCACTGATGGCATGACCATTCAGAACCAACTCAAAATGCACGATTCCTTCAAAGTTCCACCAAACGCACAACATGACTTTCTTGCTGAATCGATCTTGTTTTGGAACCGACGGTGTCTCTTGCCCTTTCTGAACCCATTGCTTATAAACACAAAAAACAATTAAATAAAAATTTTAATGAAATAAAATTTTTTCAAAATTAACAATAAAGTAAAAAAACAATTAAAAATTGCATAAAAATTCAATTTTTCGCAAGTGTTTACAAACTTTTGGGACAACCTAATATTTGTTTGCATAGCCCTTGCTTGCAATAACTGCATCAAGCCTGCAACCCATTGACACCATCAAACTGTTGCATTATTCATTTGTGATACTTTTCCAAATATTTAACGCAGCCTCTTTCAGTTTTTGTTTGTTTCGAGTTGTTTCTTCCTTCAGTCTCCTCTTCAGATGAAATGAATGCTCTATTGAGTTATAGTAGACTTCTGAATTCTTTCTGCTGCTACCATCATGAGTTACATCATCAATAAATATGAATGAGCCTGTTCCAGAAGCAGCCATGCAAGTCCAAGCCAAGACACTGCCTCTGCCATACTTTACAGATGAGCTTGTATGCTTTGGGTCATAAACATCCTTTTTTTCTCCACACTTTGGCCTTTCCTTCACTTTGGTAGAGATTAATCATGGTCTCATCAGTCCATAAAACTTTCTTCCAGAACTTTTGTAACTCATCTTTGTTCTTCCTTGCAAATTCCAATCTGACCTTCCAATTCTTACTACTGAGGAGTTGTTTGCATCTTGTGGTTTGGCCTCTATATATGTCTGCTCTTGAAGTCTTCTTCAAACAGTGGATTTTGAAACCTTTACCCGTGCACTGCGGATGTTGTTGGTGATATCGCTGACTTTTGGGGTTTTCCTCACAGTTCTCACAATGTTTCTGCCAACAACTGCTGTTGTTTTCCTTGGATGACCTGTTCTAAATCTGTTGTCCAATAGTAGTTTCTTTTCTTTTCAGAACATTCCAAATTGTTGTGTTGGCTATGCTCAATGTTTTGTCCAATGGTTCTGATCGATTTTCCTTCTTTTCTCAGCTTCAAAATAGCTTGCTTTTCTCCTATAGACAGCTCTCTCATTTTCATATTTGTTTTATCCTTAACAAGAAATACAGTCTTTACAGATGAAACCCAAAGATAAAGCTAGGAGTAGTCCTTCAGAGCTATTTAATGTTTAAATAATCAATCTAAAAGGCAACACCAGGATAACAAGAAATACCTATCAGTCATGTATTCCAATAGTTTTGCTCACTTGAAAAATAGGTGGCTTCAGAGAAAAGGTGGTATGTCCTAAGTTGTTTAACATCTAAATGTAAATGCTGAAATTCTGAACTCATTCCAATACTTTTGGAGGAGACATATTGTGTGTGTATTGTGGCAGGCTACTATTGGTTCCAAGCACACCTGTCTGTTTGAGCAGCTAGTTAATTCCTGTTGCAGACACTTACTCAGATATGTTTATGTTTGCTCAACACCCACAGAGGCCACTTATGATTTATTCTGCAACTATGCTGAGCAGACCTTAGTTATAGTTTTTGGCAGTGTGTGCATAATTTGTCATAACCAACAGTTTGAATACCAGTCCATTCAAATCATTGTTCATGACTTGTGACTTTGTGCTCACACAACCATTGACAGCTTGCAAACGATTTTGTCTACACTCTTTCATTCACAAGGCTTGGTTCAACTCGTTGTGTAGTTTTCAGGCACTTTCCAAAAATTCTGTCCACTGGAATTGAATCCCCAGGCTGATAGGAAGTCATCTTCCTGACAAATCAACCATGGTGAGATTGAAACCCATGTCTTATAGTCAAATATTGAATGTTCTATTTGGGCCATATGCTCATGTGCACACACATATTTTTGTGTGTGTGAGTATATGCTTATGTCTGTATGTGTACTTAAATTTATTTCATATTGATTTGAAATAAAAAAAAAACTAAAAAAAAAAAAGTCGTGATATGGTAACATTTACTCTTCTGCCAGCCCTGCTGGAAACTAGGTGAGGTATTCATCCCTTATTGCAATGAGATGAATGCCAAACAGACTGAGAGAAGTTTAGGCTTGGCTTTTATGAAAAATGATATCTTGGAACTTTTTCTACTTTAAGATAGATTACTTGAGTTATATTTGAGTTTGAAAATCATTTTCTTTGCTCTTTCCCCTGAGAGAAAAAGATTGAGGTGTAAATTAGGTAAATGTAAGACAGGTGTGATTGCAGGATGTGCACACAGATAAGCACTTGTATTCTCAATTGTACATTTAATACATTTATAATGTAAAATTATAGGGTCATTATATGCCCCTAACGATAGTTAAATATTATTTTTACACATTTTTAAATTTAAATAACATTGACCTATATTGACTTATGGCCAGATGAGAATGCTATCACAGCTCCCTTCCCTTCTCTTATTTCTTTATACCTTGGTTTTTGCCCTCTAACTTGTCTCTCCTCACCTCTTTCCATCTGGGAGGGTCCCTCTAGTATCTGTAAAATTAATAAGAAACCAGGGCATTAATTTCTAAAAAAACTCTTCCTTGATAGTATTTTTTTTTCATTCTACCACAATTTCTTTTGCCTACACAGAACACATCTACATTAAATAAATACATAGACATAACAGTTGTTAGCTATGTGCACATATATTCACAATTATGTTAACAGATTTAATTGTCATTATTAATTGGATAAAAATTATTGGTTTATAAAGATTTTTTTTTTCTCAAGAATATTGTTTTCTTTTCTTTGTATCTATTTTCTACAAATCAAACTATCACACACATAATGAAATTTTCTTCCTTTGATGGACAAGAATTCTAACAGGGCTGCAGCTCCAAAATCTCCAGTAGATATTCTCTGAGCAGTGACATCATAGCCACCAGTTGGTCCTTGAACAGTGAATAATATATTTTTTTATATATATTTATATATATATTAATTAGTTGCTAATATCTAATTTATTTGGTTTTATACACACACACACACACACACACATATATATATATATATATATATATATATATATATATATATATATATATATATATATATATATATATATATATATATATTTAGTGTTGAATTGATGTGAGCTAGTGACCCTGGGTTTCATGATCTCTGCAATTGTCAAACTCTGATGATCATAGAGTCTGTGAAATCCAGGGTCACAAACTCGCATCAATCCAACTAAATATGTTAGCTCTATCACTGACATTGAGTCCTTTGCAATAAGTACTGTGCATATATAATATATAAATAATATATATAAAAATTGCATATACACACACACACACACACACACACACATATATATATATATATATATATATATATATATATATATATATATATTTTATTACAGGATATTACATTCAAAATGTATAAAACCACTACATAAATGAATTCATGTTTTGATGTGTATCAATACATCTCATCAGGCATTAGTAAATGACTGATTATTACAATTATTTCAGTTTCTTTCACTCTGTTTTTGCTTCATCACCCTGTTAGAGGTGCAATGATTATAATTATTTTAGGCAGAGACAACAAAAACATATCAAGATGATTTAACTAAAACTGAGATATCCAATGGCATGGTATGTGGAATGAGAACAATCTACCCCTATGAACTGAATAAAGGGTTTGATTCGCAATTCCAACAAATATCACCTGAAGAATGCTGGAACATACAAGAGTCAAAACATTGTGAATTGGACAATAAAGATGAGGGCAACAGTCCAAGCAATGTAAATAGTATAATCCTGATCAGCTTATCTCTTTTGTACTTGTACTTCATGAATTTAAGTGCAATACTAGAGTGAATCTAGGACACATCTTGTAAGCATAAATTCTGTGCTAATTGTTTCTTCTCTCACACTTCTCGCTTGTGGAACTCTTTTCCAGCTTCTTGCTTTCCTGCCAACTATGTTCATGAAAAATTTAAATGCAACATTAATCGTGATCTTCTGTCTCCTTGAATCCTGGTCAGTTAATGACTTCTCCTAAACATTTTCTCGGTTTCTTTCACTCTCAGAAACCCCCTTGCATCTCAGTGGCGTTACCACATTTTGTTTGTTTTTGTTTTTTTTATACAGCTGAGTTTTTTATTCATTTTTTATCCTACTGTTAGCGGTGACACAGTCACCATATATAAAATTAAGAATAAAAAATTTTTATGTACCATAATTTTTCTTACACTCGTGTATAATACACAGACTGAAATTTGGGCTAAGAAACTATATTAAAAAAAAAAAACAGACAACTCTCATGTATAATTTTCATTGACATTTTAGAATTTGTAGTGGCTAAATTTAACATTTGTTCAACTTTTTATCTGGTTCGTGTCAACTAAAAATAAGAATTTACATGGCTCATGCTTTAAAAAATTTATACAGTATTTTGAGCACGTGCATAACATCTTCACACAAATATGCAACAAGTTTGCAGTAAAAATAAGTTCATGCTAAGAGAAAAAAAGATTATAAACACATGTATTTGAGTGGTTAGTGGCTATTTCCTTGTTACAGTGTAAATTAGAAGTGAACATCACTATGACATCTCTGTGTGGCATATAAAAAAAACCAAACCATTTCTACCATTTATAGCTCATTATAGTCAACCACAACAACTCTGTTCATAGATTCCCCTGGAAACTGATTCTAGTGCCATTTATTGCAAACCAAATTCTGTATACATGTGTGAATGTTTATTCTTTTAACCACAATCTCTAAGCCATCACAGGGCTTACAGTTATATCAGTTGAATAACCCATTCTCATCCAACTATTGAAGTTAAGCAATGTCAAGTCTGGTCAGTACCTAGATGGGTGACCACTTGTGAAAGCCAAGTTCTGTAAGCTTTGCTGTGCAGGTGGTGTAATGGATAATGGCTCGGAATTGGAAATTGGAGAGCTAAGTTTCAATTCCAGTCAGATTCATTATATTCAAATGTATTACTTGCTGTATTTGTGTTTATTCCTGTGTGAGTGCAATGAGAGTGGGAATATCTACAAGCACTTGAGTACATCTGTTCATGTGGATTGTCTTAGAACATACATAGTAAATGTTTTACCAGCGCAATATCGATAAACATGGACAAACTCCAGTTGCCAGGCAGGAATGAAGGTATACTTTTCAGGTTTTTACACTTATAGGCACTGGTTCTTGTACAATCACTAAAGTTAAGTAATGTCAAGCCTGATCAGTACCTAGGTGGGTGATCACTTGGCAACACCAAGGGCTGTAAGCTTAGAGGGTGCAGGTGGTGTAATGGATAACTGAAATTGAAAATTGGAGAGCTTAGTTCCAATTCCAGTTGGGTTCATTATTTTCACTTATCTGCAAATTCTTTTGGGAAAGCTATGAATCCAGAACTTCTCCCCCAGCTATGGGTTAATTAGTCAGACTTGTATCAGTAAATCATTATCTCCAAAAAGTTCTCACAATCAAAAAAATATTTTCTGGCTTTAAATAACTTGCACAAGGTTGATAAGCCATAAATAACAAATTGATCAATCTACACTATCACGATCATTTTAAATAAGGGCTGAAAAGTTGAGGCTATCCTGTAAGCAGACAAAAATAGAAACCAAGCAGCTAGTCAGCACTTATGATATCCAGGATGTAATATCTGAGTTTCCACCCTATAACCCCATTCTCACAGACAAAACCTTGTTAAACTCTATCAGTAATTTAATCTCAGATGTTTAAACAAGTTACATTTCTTAGTTTCACCAGCCCAGACCTTCACAACTACGATCTACCATGCCACAGGTTCAACTCCTCTGCATTCCCCTCATATTCCTTTGATAAGTAGGAAGTTCCACTCAGGCAGATTCTTCACCAGAATTGTTACTTTGTGGAACAGACTCCTGAAATGAGGCTTCTCCAATAACTATAATCTTAACTTCTTCAAGTCTAGGGTCAACCATTATTTATCCTACATATCCTCATAATATGGACCTCTTACTTTCTTCTTGTATACCCTTACAATAACCTCATTCATTAACCCTCTACCTTGAGTGGCTCTTGGACTTTGTATTAAGAGAACAATAGTATATAAAAAACAAATTTAATCCAAGTTGAAGTCAAAGAAGGCAGACAGAGTTGAAAAAGAAGAGGTGATGAATTGTTGGGAAGAATGACCAGCATTGGAATTAGGGCAAATGACTTGCATCTCAAGGCACTGGAAATCACAAAGAATGAGAGAGGGGGTAAATAACAATATCATGGCCAGTATTGGATGATGTCTGCTCTTTATGAGTAGATGTAATTTATCAATTCATTGCCATACTCATATAGCACAAATTGTCCACAGATTTTAAAAACAACTTACAAGAGACAACAACATAAAAAAATGATGCAGACATCAACAATCATTCCCTAGGTGTGAAGGTAGTTAAAATAATAGCAGTGTCAAGGGAAAAATCATCCTTTTGACACTTGTTTTTGACACTTTTTTTTTTTTTGTGGGCACAAAGGTCCAAGATTGCCTAAATTTTTATGACCTCTCTTTGATGTAGACAGCAGTGAAGCAGACTAAAGTGTCTTTAATATATATTTGAATAATTTAAAAAAAAAATATATAATGTTTGGTTAGTGATTTGATCACTTTGTTACACATATCCAGAAAATAAGTTAATATTTAGTATAATATACATCTATTTTGGACTTACAAATATGAGAAAGAAACTTTCATATACAAATAATTATATGTTGGTAATTCTAATAACGTTTCTGAATATTTTCTCTTTCTTATTCTTTTTCTTTCACTTTACTATGTACATTTAACTTAATCCCGAGTCATATTTTTTCTCTTCTTTTCTGTCTCTTTGTTTTAAATTAAACTTTCTGTTTCTTTTAATATTTGTGTGTGTGTTTTGTTTTGCAATCACAGCTCCTCAGTGTAGCTTAAACACCCAATTGTTCAAGCCATGATTGAAACCCAACTGTTTGACATCAGTGATATCTTACCATCGTGTGGCAAAAAGGAAGGAAATTTTAACATTTTTATTCTATACCACCAGTGGCCTGAGAACCAATGTAATGTTAATAACAGTAGTAGCTGCTGTTTTAAAAACCTTTCTGTCAACGGTTTGTGGGAGCATATATTGTCATCTAGACTTTTGCTGTATCACAGTTCCTCAGTGTCGCTAGACATCTATTGCTTCAAGCCAGGATCAAAACCCGACTGATTTGACATCAGTCAGATATCTTACCCCTAGGCCATCAACGCACGGCAGAAAGAGAGGGAATGTTAACATCTGCATAAATTACTACAGATTAATTTATTGCTTTGGCCCATATATTTAATGGGTGTTATTCTAGTGTGGGTTACTGACATTGGAGTTTATCCACTTTCCAAAAAATAGTAGATACTGAGACATATACTAAGTTAAAACTTTATAGCTGTTCCACACTCCCTGTCCATACCCTCCCTCCAATCCATAAAGTTTCTCCTTTGTAAACCTGAATTTTTTTTTTTTTTTTTTTAACTCTTAAACAGATAACTTGCCCTTTGCATGTCCCCACCCTTGTGACCGTCTAATACACTAATTCAAATGGGGGTAGGGGATGCACATGCATCCCAGTGCAACTCTTGTTACCCCCTCTTCTCCCATTGGGTCTCTTAGTCCTCAAGTAAATAAGCAAGTTTGTCTTGATGCCTTTAGGTCTCAGACCGATACAATGTTTCTGACCAAGGAGGAATTCTGATTCTTGACTTCTGGACAGACATGGCATGTCCACTCTGAGCATCATGCACGTATTTTCTTTCTTGGGTTGATTGTCCCTTCATTAAGGGTGCTGAAGGTAGATATATTTCTTCTGGGTTCTGGTGTTATCCACCTGATTGAGATCCAAACATTTGTGTAACTCTGAAGGAGATTATCCTATCAGCAGTTGTATAATATCAGGACCACTGTATTCCCATTTTGTGAATAGTTTCTGGACTGTTCTGTAGTCTCAAGTGGGGCCACTCGATGCCATGATGAAGGGTACTACTAGAGCTGTAACTTCGGACGATGCTTTCCAAGTTATTTATACATGCAACTTCTGCAGGTGTCTCTGTCTCTCTGCCCACCAGTCTTCCACCAACCAAAGCACACATGAAACCAATCAAAATACAGATGAACAAAACTATCAAAGCCAACCTAAAAAAAAAAAAAAAAATAGACCCCTTTTATGTCATCTCCTAAACCAATGTGAGAGCTCTACATTTCAGCTTTCCAGAAGTGGGGTACCATATTTTCCAATCTAAAATAGACCTACTTTCTGAAACTGGTATCAATGCCTCATGCATACTAGGGTAGTTCACAGTCCTGGGCTACTCGCCTCTCATAACCAAACAGGACCACCTAAATGGTCACAGCCATGGACTTGGAGTCTACATCAAGGATGAGTTTCTCTGTGACATGGACACAAAAAAATGAGAAAGCCAATCTCCCCTATATGTTCTTCTGTGTGATACTTATCCATAGTACCACATTCATCTTTGTTCTCTACTCTCCCCAGATGAAGGGAAGGTCATCTTCAACTGAATATCTGAGAAGATTGATAATATCTTCACTCAATTCTCCTCAGTTAGCTTTTATATCTGCAGTGATTTCAACATCCACCATAAAGAATGGCTAGTCCACTCCAACAAAACTGATGTTGTAGGCAGATATTGTAGAGACTTCTCGATCGCCTATGAACTATCCCAGATCATCGGAGAACCTACCCAGGTCTCAGACACAACAGCACATCAGGTGAACCTCCTCAACTTCTTCCTAACTTCCTGCCTTGATAAATGGCTATCAAAAGTTTTACCTCCACTAGATCATTCACTAATCAATGTCCAGATTGATGCCAAAAAAGTTTCCCCTGTACCATTCCATAGAACGATTTTTTTGTTATAAAACTGGGAAAAAAATAAAATAAGACATATCTCGGCTGATTTACAGGCAAATAAACTAACATACTCAAGAGCGAGAGCCAGATGTGAACGGGACAAGGCCCCGTCACAAAATGACCCTTATCTTTGTTTACACATGTTCCGGACGTACGAGTTCCAGTTGAAAAATAAAATAATATTTTAAAGTGTTTCTATGTTTCGACCAATAAAAATTCTTCCCTCCTAATTATACTCGTGTCGTTTTTCGAGCCTGTTAAGCCATAAAAAAACGCCATAAAAGGGGTCACACGGAAGTAAAATGGCAGTCAACAGGAGGCCAGGGAAGAGACCTGTCACGGTCAGGTTGAGCAAACAGCAGCAGCCAGCAGCAGTAGCGACACGCCAACCAACGAGAACTACTATGAGAGATCAACCCAGATCTTCAGCTGGCCTATGAACTATACCACAAGGTAGCTGTCCCAAAACCACATGTTCCTATTGAAATAAATCACATAAATCTATTTCTGCTGTTGTCGTATTTCTTTCTTGCAACCATACGCTTGTCTATAACACTTTTGATCCTATATGATTTAAGCAACCTTCTTTAAGCATGCTGCCTCGAAAACTGCTGCCCTTGTCACTGATTGTATCCTTTCTGTAATGGAGAGTTTTATACCCAAAAAAAAATTCCAGCAAAAACCAGTCAACCCTAGTTCATCACCAAAAGTGCTTCAGCCATAACTCACCAAAACCACTACTTTAGTATCTATTGCAAGGAGCGAAGTAGTTCACTGCATTCGGAACTGCCTGCAATCACTTCAAAAAAGTTCTAGAAAATGTTAAGTGCAGCTACGCACAAGCAGTCCAAACCAAGATTGAAAAAAAACAAATTGGATCCCATGAATTCTGGAAGATCACCAACCAAATCATGAAGAGAGGTAAAGCAGCTGTACTCACAATTATAAATGGCCCAAAGGTCATATCTTCCTTGATGGATAAGGCAAACCTCTTTGCCGCCATCTTTACCTCTAATTCAACACTAGATGACAATGACCATCCCCTCCCCAAGTTCCCACGTCTCACTGAGCACAATCACAGCACAAGAAGTTTCTAGATTTATCAAAGACTTTGACTCTAAGAAAGCCACTGATCTAGACAAAATTCCAGTGGTTGTCCTTAAGAACATCAACCCAGACTTATCCCCAATCCTAGCTAAATTATTCAACTGCTGCTTGAAAGAGAAATCCTTTCCAAGCCTGTGGAAAGTGTCAAACATATGTCCAGTTTTCAAAAATGCAGGTGTGCGATCTTCCCATCAGTCTCCTTAGTATCATAAGCAAGCTTTTTGAGGCCATAATCAATAAGAAGGTTGTCAAGTACCTAGAAAAGAACAAACTCTTCAGCAATGAGCAATATGGGTTTTGGTTGGACCAATCCACTACTGACTTCCTAACTACCATCACTCGCAGAATCAGTGAGGCTCTTGATGAAAAACACACCTTGAGGACCATAGCACACGATATCTCAAAGGCCTTTGACAAGGTTTGGCACAAAGGCTTAGTACACAAGCTCTTCAGTTATGGAATCACCGGAAGGTTCTTCTCGATTATAAAATCCTTCCTAACAGGTTATTAATGGGCAGTCCTCCAGAGCCCTAGAGATCAACACTGGCATTCCCCAGGGGTCACTCCTCAGACCAATCCTTTTTTTTAATTTACATAAATGATCTGCCTGAGAATATAATATCTATGTTAATGATACGACTATATACAGGTGCACTTCTAAAACTCTTGATAGTCAGAGATTGGTGACCGATTTCTCTTCCAATATTACACAAACTACCCAATGGGATAAAAACTGGCTGGTTACATTCAATGCCTCAAAGATCAAGCTAATTACATTCCATCATTGTTGATCTGACTCCAAACTACTACTAATCAGGCTGAAAGGAGGTCCTCTCAGGAAAGTACCATACCTTGAAAGACTGTTGGGTCTCAAACTCACACCCAATCTCAAGTGGAACATATACATATGATCTATTGCTAAAGATGCAGATAAAATGATCAGCTCTCTATACCGCTCCAGTACATACCTGACTACTCCTGCTATCCTCTGCCTTTACAAGAGCCAGATCAAGCCAAAAATGGAGTACAGTTGTCACATTTGGGTGGAAGCTGCCCAGACTTCACAATTCAGCCTGGATAGAGTTAAAAAGCATCTCCAAGCCGTTGTGGATGACGAATTATTCTCCACCCTTCAACCTCTCTCCCAGAGGTAGGACATGGCAAGCCACTTGCTGCTCTACTGCTACTTCCACAGAAAGTGCTCAGAAAAACTACAATCCCTGGTCCTGCCAAGGCAAACCTTCTCAGCAAGAACACTATAAGATCACTACAATCTTAACCTGTTCAAGGCTAGGGTTAACTGCTATCTTCCACTCCTATACACACAAATGGCCTCCAAACGTAACACTCTACCTCCTGTGGCCCCCTGGCTTTGTAAAGGGTGAACCTCGCTATAAAAAAAATAATTTGTTACAAAAAATCCTAGTCAGGATACCACAAGTTACATAAACAGCTAATTTTTAATAGTATGCACAAATATTCTTGGAACATTTATATTAAAAGTCACGTCAGTAAATTATCAGTGTTCTTTTTATTTTAACATGATAGACTTTTAAATTTTAATTTAATACCTTTATCCTTTGATAATCTTTAAATACATTATTTTATCTTATTTTTGAAAGCATTGATGTTTTCGCTACAATTTATGTATTTGATTTGAAAAAAATATGAAAATGTAAAAAAATAAATTTCCTAGTATTCTATTAGCTTTTCTAATTCTTAAATTCTTGGCTATCAATATTTGATTAAAAAATCAAAATTTAATTTTGTTAACGTTCTCTTCATTTAAAACAAATTGTTCAATACTTTTGTAATCTTGTTCATTGAAAAGAGTGAATTCCCTTGAAAAACAAAATTTTCTAACAGATCAAGGGAAGTAACTCTATTTTAGTTAGCCGCATTGGTTAAGGGAAGTAACTCTATTTTAGTAAGCATTCGCACACTGAAATAGATAAGTTTATTGGGAATGTAGTATTTAATAATCTATTGCTTTTTATTCTATTTTCGATTTAATATAAGAAAATTTTATGCAAACTCGATCGTTACATGTACAATATCCTTAATCTAACAAGGGAGATTACTCAAAAATAAAAATACTATTTTCTGTTGATTGCAAAGTTTATGTTTATGTGAACTTTAAAGTTTACATATATCACAAATCTGTTTCTGCTTAGTTGTGAATAATGTGCTTTTCTTTATATTTTTTAGATTATGTAAATATTGATTTTGATTCTCTTTAAATTAAACAATACAATATCATCACGGATTTTTTTTTTTTTTTTTTGTGTGGTATGGAATAAAGTAACAAAACTTCAATATTTAGTGCAAAGGTTATTTTTTTATAAGTTTTGTTTTTCCTTATGTTTTTTTTGCAGTCAATAAGTTTCATGTTTACAGATTCAACCATGTAAATCAGAAGCAATAAAAGTTCTAAAATGCACAACTCTGCTGAATCTAGACAAATATAGTGATGTGTAAACAAACACTGTCATAGCTTCCTAGCATTTCACAGATCCACAGACTACTATCTCAAGCACTCCTTGTTTGAGCAGAGTTTGTTTCATACTTCATCTCTTCACTATTTGCATTCTTTGCACATTTTACTTTTTTTTTTCCAATATTTGACAATATATATGATTTGCAAATCATCCTTTATTGAATAAGTACCTAAAAATTTGATTAAAATTCAATAATTGATTTATCTTTCACTTAATAATTTTCTAATGGATTTGCACATAGCATATCATTTATCATCCCAGAAAGTAGAATCATCATCAAATTCCAGCCAAGTTTTTTTGCATTCATCTCTTTTTGAATCCATCTCTTTACCACTCCATTCCCTGCTATGAGATAATAGAAGAACATACTAGGCTCTGTTTGTTTGGCAACCAGTCTAGGGGAAAGACTACTCTTGTTGTGGAGATGGCAACTCCACCTTGTAAAAACCTACTTGCAACAAAAACTAGCATGATAATCGTGTGACTCTCTGCCTCACAGGGGAGTTTTTTTAAGAAACCAGAGAGAAATAATTTTCTCATACAAATTATTACAATTTTTTCTCTATGTTTACAGGTCAGCAACATTTTCATAAAGATCTCCAGTTCTCTTAAGTATATAGAAATAATTTTCATATCAGAATTTATTCTAATCTTTCTTTTTTACTAATGGCACAAAATGTTTGTCTGCAATGTATATATGAGTGGATACTGAAAAGTTCTCAGCCTGACTCACTTACCAAAACAAAAGTATTTTAATGTCTGAACATCAGAATACTGTGTTTAAAAGTCGAGCTGAGAGCTTTTCAGTATCCCTTCATAAGTTAAGGAATAGCGTTGTCATTTATTTTGGATTAGAACAACTATGAGTAAAACATGTAAAGTGATAAATTGCTGTGAGCCCTTGGAGGAAAAGGATAAAACTGTTCAAATTAAGATGGTAAGTGAAATAAAGTAAAAAGCAAATTTGCAAGTGGAAAGTTCATAAGGTTAAAAAAAAATACTATTCTTGTCTCAGAAACAAATTTGAGTGATTAGAAAATATTAGAATTTTAAATTTATCCAAACTTTTGGATTCACAAAGAAGGAAGGTAACTGAATAGTCATATTGCATTTTTCAACAGTAATACATGATTTACTTTCAAAAAGATTCCTAACTTTCTAAAAAAAAAAAAAAAGTGATGAATCCTGACACCCTACATCTACGTGCAGATGAGCACATGAGAGCACACATGCAAAAGCACAAATACACATACACAAACACACATACACTGTTAAAAAAAATCCTTGCACCAATGATACATGCATATAAAAAAGAAAAATCTAGAAGTATAAGCAGTCAGTTGCTGATACCTTCTAACCAGTGGACAGACGGGTCCATCTACAAAACTCTAGAGTTGGGATGCTGAAGGTAACCTAAATCAGTTAAGTGACAAACCTTTTACTTGTATTAATTATATATATATATATATATATATATATATATATATATATATATAATTTATTCCATTGAATCGTATTTATGATTCCAATGGAATAAATTATGACCATGGAATATTAGTGTTTAAGCCTTTTTATTATATCCTTACTCTGTCCTGGAAACTTGAGATCTACCTCTTGAATTATTTTTTATACAAATATATATGTATGTGTATGTATATATATTTATATATTTTAGATATATGATTGCATATGTATGTGTATATTTACCACTAATATATATATATATATATATATATATATATATATATATATATATATATATATATGCTGGTGTTAATAAAACAGTGCTCCATGTAATATGACAGATTTATTAAGTATATATTAAATATACATATTATCCCTTGCCAGGAGAGATAATATATATATAGTTTATCCCAATTATTACACCTTTTTTTTTTCTATAAAAGATCTGGAATCAAACACTTCTCTTCATAGGATTTATTTACTTTTATAATAAAAAATCAAGTGAACTGCTTTATAAAATATAAAAAATCTTTTGATAAATTGATTTTATAAAACAGTTCACTTGATTTTTTTTTATTATTATTTATTCTACTCACATACTATTTTATACATTTCCTTGCAAATGCCTGATGACACAGTTATTCAGTGATAATTAAATTAGATTAAGAAGTTGTTACCCAAAACTTGTAATTTCTCTGTAAATAACAATTGTTGAGGAAAGACAGAAATGAACCCTAAAAAGTACCAGAAATAAATTAAATTTTACTTGTACTTTTCAGTGTCATATGTATATTTAATCACATTACTTTAACAGGTATTATTAGTTTTATAGACACCACCCCTACACCTCTAAAAATTAAGTCCTTTTTTAGCTGATGGATTTTTTATTATTTATTTTTTAATATTATTCACCTAATACAAGGCTGAAGAAACACTGAAGGTAGAGGATTACAGAAAGTTATACTGTAGATATGTTTTAGCTCATCAATGTAGATTTAATGTTTGGTGATCAATTTGTTGAGCCTCTTAAGTTTTCATCTCATTTCTCTTCTTTTTTTTTTACTTGCTACTTTTTTCTTTTATTTTCCTATTGATACTAAGGCTAGTTTAGAATAATGAAAGAAAAAAAGGGAGAAATGAGAGTATGAAGATTGTGTTGCATCAAGTGGAAAGGACCTACCTGCCTTGATAATAAACATTGAAAACACTGGCTTTTAACTGTGTAAAACACAATCACTGACATTGGTAGGAATGTTACTACAATCTAAGCCATCAAGCAGCCTATATGATTTTATTTTAATGAACTACAATTGCACATTCATAAAATATATAACAACATGACTTACAGGGTAAGATTTGAATTGATGAGGTATATATATATATATATATATATATATATATACTGGAGAGCATGGAGCCAAAAGGGAGTTCTACAAGCAAGAAGTGTCAGAAAAGAAACTGTTAGCATAGAATTTACAGTTACATCTAACCAATTCAACAGTATATTGATGAGACCTTGTTGCCAGTCTAGTACTGCACATATTCATAAAGTCTAAGTACCATAGTAAAAAGCAATATTTATTTTGTAATGAAATTAAAAAAGTGTAGCACAAGTCCAAAATGGGGTATGGGTGAAAAAAGGACAGTCTTCTTTGTCTTATAATTAAACATAGCTAGCCACAATTACTGACTCAAACATACCACAATATTCTTTACACCAAAACATCACATTCTTACTTACCATTCTTACTACAACCATCATAATACCACAGAATCTCCATGAAGTCTTAACTAGTCCCTATATGTACAATTCTTGTCTGTGTGGGGAGGGGAATAAAAAAGCAATTTAAAATCTAAACCCCAATGTGTATTTACAAATATGGACAAAACTATTTAGGAGAAACTAAATAAAATAGTGTTAGTAATAAAATACCACATCATCCTTAAATTGTGGAGGCACAATGTGGAAGCTACATTATGACGGTGGGAAAGTGGGAAAGCAAGATGCCAAATCAGGACCAATAATATTGCTGATTCTTCTTTATTTTATTAAATATATAACAGGAGCACCAGACATATGTGGCAGCAATATTCTAAGCATGAACAAATGGTAGACAGATATGTAAGATAAATTCTGAAGTGAAAAATTGTCTAGCGCAACAGTGAACCAACTTTCTTAGCAGCTGATCTTGTAATAAACTCACTATAGTCTTTTCACTTCATGTTGTTACATTCTTCCTAAAACAAGATCTTTTTCTGATTCATGCTGCACTCATTTCCAACGGATGTGAACACGCTAAAACCCAAAACTGAACTAAAATTCTGTCAACTGTGCAAAGCACTGCACAAGTCTTCCATTTTTACTCACACACTCAAAGAAAAAAAGTAAGCAATACAATCCAGAATTTCCACCCAGTAGCACCCATTCCTGCCTAAAGAAACAAAATAAAAACTTCTTGGCCAGGTTCACAGACTTTGTAGGAAAGCAACCACTCATCTCCACCTCGCCAAAGGCCGATACCCCAGTAAGTCACAATTCATCCTTGTTCTCCTTCTGTATGCCTCAGTGGATGTCTTTTACAACTCTACTTATCTCTTTTTTTCAATGAGAGACATCTACAGTGATTTATCATTTGTTGTATTTTACGTTAATACAATTGTTTATTTCTTTAAACCTTTGTTGTTTCTTCTTTGTTCTGCCACTGTATCATAACAAGTAGTGTTAGAAGTGCATGGCCAGAACAAGATGAATTCCAGTGCATTTACAAAATGCTAGAACTAATTAAACAGCCACAAGCAACCATCCTCAAATTGAAAACATGCCCAAAATCCACAAGTGAACATCAAGTCAGAATTGCTGATGAACTTCAGACAGAACTACAAGAAATGCTGACTGCTCTCAACTCTGCTTCTGTTGGTATCACTCACACATCCCTTACCTCAACAGGGTAGGAAATGCTCATGTGACTACTGTCCTTACATGATGCTATGCATGACATAAAACATTTTACATATGAGTAATGACTCAATCAGTTCATAACTGATTGGAACAAGGCATACACAATCCATGTAAAATGCAAACTCACACATTATCAAAGGATGGAAACCGAATTTATTAAAATCACTAAGCAACTTCCCGATGAGAGCATATTCCAACAGATGGTGGATTCACAATAGACCACATCCTCATACAAGCAGTTGCGGGCTGGAAAAGCCACTTGCTGACACTCAGGGCGCTGCTGTCATGACCACTCCTCTCAACAACCATTACCACCCCCAGGTTTGACTGATGAATTTGACCTTATCGGACTGATCAGACTTACTAGTGAGGCAGGAGTAAATGGTTGTGTCATCAACATAGATACCAAGTTTAGAGCTGATGTCATCAGGAAGGTCGTTAATGAAAATTAAAAACAAAATAGGACCAAACATAGAGCCCTGGGCAACACCTGAATTAGTACAAAATAATGATAATGATGGACACACTCCTCATCTTTGATGTATGAGGGTCCAACAATTCAGCTACAAAAACTTAGCAGTCAGATTACCCATATATATGATTTGATTATAATGAAACCATCCACACTTTTTGAAAGAACTAAATACAAAGAACTGGTACACATGGAGTGACACATGATCCCCAAAACATAACCCCTCAGGTTTTGAATTCATTTATCCTTCTCTTAGACTGGTTTCCTAAAGAACCCAGTGTGTCCTATAGATAGAAAGAGAGATGGATTCATACCTTTCTCAAAGGTGTTTTGCATAAGAGAATGTAACAAATTCAAAATGAAATTCAAATTCAGCTCTCCATTTTCTCATTCTGATCTGCTATCAATTGCACTAAAAAAATGTAAGCACACTTCAAAAAAGGAAAAACTTCTTTTTGAAGTTTTATCAGATTGTGATAACATTATTTACTGTAGTACAATATTTTCTCGACAGATGGCATTACATTGACTGCCCTTAGGCAAAAAGTTGAAAATTGTGCAACAATCCCACTGGACACTTTGGCCAGTAGTTTGCTGTACTAATAAATGTCTGGAAGCTAAAGGCCACCATTTTGAGCATTTCTTGTGATTGTAGTGTCCAAAGGTAACTTGTATTAAGCATGTGATGTTTGAATAAATTTAGTATTACAATATCTATAGTTATTGTAGTGTGTATACATTGTTTGGTGGACTCTGTGTGTGTGTGTTATTATTTATTTTAGGATATTAAAACAAAAACATGTTAAAAATTGCTACACAATTACAATCATGTTCCAACACTATAAATGTGTCTCATCGAGCAATGTTAAACTACATCTCATTTTACCTGGACACACACACACACATATATATATATATATATATATATATATATATATATATCACTGAGACTATAAAACTCTAACAAAATCAGTTTTCAATGCTTTTTAATTTAACATGATTAAAAGACTTACACAAGCAGCTTTTATAATTTTATAAGACTACTTCTATATGCCATGTCCCTTCAAGATGTGAGCAATCATGGCCCACCACAACCTCCCATCCCTTGCAACTCCTATCAAAATTTGTCTTTTTGCTATCTCTCCCAATCCCTATTCTACCAACCAATTAAACAAGCTCATTAGATAGGTTATTCACTGCTTTCTTGCCTTCAATGTCCTGTGAGTGTCAAATTCTTTCATCTCTTTCCTCATATGCTCTAATTTCAATTGTCTCCTTCTGATTCTAAACATAAATGTCTTTTTTGTTTCCAATTTCCTTAAAACATATTCAGTTTATGGTATTCCCAGTATCCTTCTGTAGAACCTCATTTCAGTTACCTCAAGTTTCTTCTTCATCTGTGAGGAGATTGTCCAGCATTCATTGCCATATATAAACTCTTGTGAGGGTTTCATTATACTACCTTCATCTATTTTGAGGCACAAATAGAATAATAAGTTGAAAGCATTTA
The DNA here is from genome assembly GCA_903632075.3 of Acanthosepion pharaonis. Classification (NCBI taxonomy): domain Eukaryota; kingdom Metazoa; phylum Mollusca; class Cephalopoda; order Sepiida; family Sepiidae; genus Acanthosepion; species Acanthosepion pharaonis. The sequence goes on along the minus strand of CAHIKZ030001446.1, from coordinate 2,689,053 downwards.
GAAATTAGCTTTAGAAAATAATACAATCAGGCTAGCATGGGCATAAAAAGCAGATTTATTATGTTAGTTTTCCTACCCATCTTGTTAAGTGTCTTGTTTATTATTTTCTTTTCCAAAAAAGTAAAACAAACACACACACACACACACACACACATATATATATATATATATATATATATATATATATATATATAGTAAGTTCTTGGAATAGCAAACCAATGATATTCCTATGACCATGTATAGCATAATGAGAAATTTATGTGAAAATTGACTACATTTCAATTTTTAGATATTGCAAAGTATTATACAAAAAAATTATTAAAAAATATTTTTAGGTTAATTAAAAAAATATAGAAAAGTAAGACAAAAAATATATCAGTAAGGCATTAATGTCATATTTACAAATATTTTAATATATATTATGTGCACACACACACACACACACATATATGCATGAAAGAGAAAGTTATTTATTGTATGTAAGTGTGCATTTTCTCTCTCTCTCGAACTCATGTCTAAACACTTCTTTTGGGTTACACCCACATACTATTTTATACATTTCCTTGCAAATACCTAATGACACAGTTATTCAGTGATAATTAAATTAGATTTAAGAAGTTGTTACCCAAAACTTGTAATTTCTCTGTAAATAACAATTGTTGAGGAAAGACAGAAATGAACCCTAAAAAGTACCAGAAATAAATTAAATTTTACTTGTACTTTTCAGTGTGTCATATGTATATTTAATCACATTACTTTAAAAGGTATTATTAGTTTTATAGACACCACCCCTACACCTCTAAAAATTAAGCCCTTTTTGAACTGCTGGATTTTTTATAGTATGCTCAGTAAGCAACAAATAAACTGGCTGATATTTATACTACCTATTTTGATTAAGAATTTAAAATATTCGTAAGTATGACATTAAGTCCTAACTGAATTTTTTTGTCTTGTTGCTTTTCTATATTTAAAAACAAAAATTTTAATTAGGCTAAATATCTTTTGTAATTATTTTATTTATTTTTTTTGCATAGTACTTTACAATATCTAAAAATGAATGAATTGTATTTAATTTTCAGTTAAATTTCAAATAAATTTCTCATGGTAATAGAAATATCATGAGTCTTTTATTCAAAGAAATTTATAAAGTATAAATTTTCTTGTAAATATAATTTTATCGTGAATCATGAGAAATGTCTTGTAAAATATAATGCTGTATATGGGTTCACAAATTTATAAAATAAAATGAATTATGCACAAATTACTCACTTTTTTTTATCATATCCTTTCTTTCTTACCCATTGGTACAATTTTTATAATCTATCAAGTAAAGAAAGGCAATATAATTTTATTCTTTATTGCCATGCTATTATGATTATTGAATTATTATCATTTTCACTTTGACTCAGATTTACATTTAATACTTTTGCTTTTAAATATTTAAGTTATTTTATAAAGAAATAACAAAACTTAGGATTTTATGTCAAATGTTAAAACAACATTTATTACCACATCTTGTATGTTTTGTATAATGTCATCTACAAATGGCTAAAAATTAATTTACCTATTTTTTTCTCTAACTTGTTTTACCAAAGATATAAGCTAATGCTTTTTCTTGTAATTATTCCATATTTATTTATACTAGTAGTATAATTTCATGGTTTTCCTATTCTAATTTTCTGATGAATCATAATTCTTAATCTAATGATTAAATAAGCTCCTTGCGATTTCTATGACTATAATATACCTGTGGAAATTCCTCTATTGAATCGTTACATGTTTGAGCTTAACAAGCTTAACAAAATATTGCAATAACAATCATAAGTATGAATGCAGGTCATTATTTAAAGAAGTAAGAGGGTACAAATGAAAAGATTCAAAATTGAAAAAATATTGCAATAACAATCATAAGTATGAATACAGGTCATTATTTAAAGAAGTAAGAGGGTACAAATAAAAAAAGATTAGTAATTGATAAGTTCATCAATTTCACTAAAGCAAATGTTAAACATATGAGTATTATCATCTCTCTCTTCCCTTTCCTTTTTTCTTTCACTGAAACCAAACAGTATTTTTTGATCCATCTTTCCTTGAGATCAAAATTGAAAAATTCATTTTTTATGAGGTATTGGCAGGGCCTAATATATGTGCTAAGGAACAAGCAGAATTCTGAATCTGAATATTGCAATAACAATCATTAAAGTCTGATTATTTTATGCACCATAAATTATAAATTATGAGGCACTATTTTTTTTTAAAGGATTATATGTTATGGTAAAGCATTTACTTTTTACGCTTAGATTGTTGTTGAGTGAGAATATGCATTGTTTTGTACTGAAAATTATTGCATTCTTCTGAAAGTTATAATCTTTGATAAGTAATCAATACAAATTATATCAATTTAATATATATTAAACAATATATTAATGTATATAATTTTCTCTAAGGCACTTTTTACTTTATTTTTCCATATTGTGATCTTAAGCAAAAAGTCAGGTATGCTAATTTGGATAAAATACAAATGATTGTTTCTCTTTTTAGTAGATTGTCTTTAAAGTGAATGTCTGGTCTAATAACTCCCCATCCTAGCAAATCACTAAAATATCAAATTTGATATCAAATACTTTAGGGCTGATTCATAAGTGAAGTCATGCTTTTGTTATCAAATTAATTTATTATTGAATAATTATGTTTTGTTTTCTAGATGTCTTTGACAGACTGAAATGTGTATGAATTTTTTATACTGATATGAGCATGTTTTTTGTTGTTGCTGTTTAATCAAAGTTTCTTCTTATGAATAAATTATTTTGCTATAAATTTCATATTTTTACTTAGAAAGCACTGTTTTGGAATAAACACAATTTACTTCCCAAAATCAGTATTCAGATGTTATCAGAAATGGAACAGCCTGAAAACATTTCTTGTTTTGTAAAAACTCTAATAGGATTCTGCAGACAAATGTTGAGAATATCATGGACAGAACATGTGCGCAATAAGGAAGATTTAAGGAAAATAGGAACTACAATGAAACTGATAATTACATTCAGAAAGAGAGAATTGAATTTTATAAGGCACATGATGAAAATGGAAAGTGTCTGAAGGATTTGATACACACAAGACACTGAAAACTTACTTTTCTGATTATTGGAAAACAGGAGAATAAATTAATTTCTAAGCAATATTATAGTGTCTAGTTTAATGTTCAGTAAGCTAGTATGTTGAGTATTATAGTTATTAAAAAAAAACACCTTCTTTCATGCATTTCTTCTATTAATCATAGCTTTTCATAACTTCCTGTCTTTTGTTGTTCAAAGTAACTGTTCCCCTTCTACTCTTTTTCTTTGTTCTTGTTCTGCCATCCATTCACTCAAGCTCATTAAGTAGTACATAAAAGTAATATTAGGTTTACTTTCGAAATGGTATGGACACATCATATGAGCTTACAATCTTTCCACCACTGTCCTACACAGTACTGCTTCGGGCAAAAGAAGTGACAGACAAAAAAAAATCAGTTTACAATATCACTGATCGTTCACAAAGACTTAGACATTGACACACAACAGAGACATAGGGAAAGAATTGATCAAGTGTTCAGCTACACAGCAACCTTGCAACTACACCAATCATGGGACTGATGACGACAATGATAGGTGATGTCACTTTACCTTGATATAATGCAAATGCTCAGACTTATATCAGTTTGGCTTTGATATTTGGTAAATCCATATGAATACTGACCAGGCTGCTCATAAGGTGATGGGAATTATTGGAGTTTGAAAGAGGCATGATACCAGACTGTTAGGATATTTCACTTCTGAAAATTGTAGAAATTTTTGATATCACTCAATTGATGATGCCACATGTATAGCAGAAATAACTGATGGAAAGTATTACTACCTACCATGGACAGTGCATTGACTGAGCCTGCATCATTAATGATTGTGACCAGAGGCATCCAGCTAGAATTGCCTGCAGTAACAAACAACACTGACTCGAATCACATCCACATTAAATGCAGTAGGTACCAGGCATATATCCAATAGTTCAGTTCTGCGTTCTTTAGCTTCTATGGGATATGAGTGTAGAAAATCCTCCAAGGTAAACAAGGTCCTATTAACACCATAACACTAGATAAGCACCTCACCTGCGAACATGATTTTGCTAATTGGACCCTGATGGACAGGCAATGTGTGGCATGGTCAGATGCAGCCTGGTTCCAATTGTTTCAGGATGGTGGTAGAGTTCAGTGTGATACAGACTCCATGAGTCAATAGTCCCCAGTTGCCAACAAGATACCCTGTAGGCTGGTGGTGGTTCCTTAATGATGTAAGGTGTGTTCATTTGGGTTTGCTTGGCTACCTAAACACATCATTGGCCAGTGACTGCTACAAACTTTTTGATGACCACTTGCATGCATTCATGAATTCCAAATAAAAAATAAATTGAACAGAAAATAGGCTACGACAGAGATATCTTTGTCCAATACTGCAAATTTCTACAAAAACTAAAACATCAACCTGAAAAGTTGACCCATGTTCTTAAATAGCCTCATCAGACCAAGACTTTCAAAAGGATGTCATGCATGGCACCAAACCCAGTCAGAAATATCTAAACTGTCACCTGTATACAACCGCTTTCTAAGATCAATGGTGAAAAATGTCTTTTAGCAAGTGAAACTTGAGGGTTTTGGCAAAGGTCATCTTTCTGTGAACATTGCTTCAAATAGGTTAGCAAAGATCCCCTCATAAATACTGAAAAGAGTGATTATTAGCTACTGGACTTGTGAAACCTGTCTTCCTAAAAAAATTGTTTTAAGAGAAAAATTTTATAAATTTCAACCAAAAGCAGTACTGGCTGCTTGGCCAATGAATGCCAAATATTTCCTTGTAGGGAAACGGCTAATATTACTATTACCATATACCCCAACAATGATGGGTTATTCCAGCAGGATAGTGCATCATTTTATCGGACACAGGTTGCTGAAAATTAGATTGAAAAGCATTTTGGAGTGGTGTGGCCAACAACATTTTCCTGATGTGCACCTAATCAAGCATTCATGAAACTGTTGAAGGGGTTTCTTCACTCTCAAGATCTTGTACCAGCTATGAAGATGCCATGACTCAACATCTCTCTAGAAGTCTTCCAACCACTTAGGGAATCAATGCCGTATCAAGTTACTACACTTTGCCTGACTAAATGGGGGTCCTATGCAATACTAGGCACCTATCCTATTACTTTTGGTCTGTTAGTATATATATATATATATATATATATATATATATATATATATATATACACACACACACACATACATGTGTGTGTGCACATACTTTGTAGGTGAATTTATTTTTGCATTTGTCTGTTTCTTTTACATCAATTTTTACAACTAGATGGATATGAAGCAGGGAAAGATTCTGTTAAAACCCGGTATCAGTTTCTATGGCAGCTGCCTACCAACTAAATTCCAGAGATGATCACTCACCAGTGACAATTTCATCTTAAAATGTGACACCATACTCAAGGTTACCACTCGTTCTTAGAGTCACTTATCACTCACATCAGCCTCTTCATTTTTTTTTTTAACCTCACTCTCATTTTTTATTGTCCCTTTTGTAATTTCAGTAGCTGACACATTTCTGTTTGCACTTTCACTCTGTCAGACTTTATGATGCCAGTCAATGTTTTCACAATAAAATTGGTATTTACTAACCAATGTTGATAACATTTTAATGTTGGTAACATATGAGCAATATGTGAATAAAAATACTGTTAAATTAAGGGTGTCAGATTTTATTATAAAAAAAATTCAGTGAAATATAAATTTCTATTTATAAATAAATCCAAACTATATAGATCCTAGAAATGAATATTTAATTAATGCAATATTCCATAACAGTCAGTTAAGTACCATACATGCTTGGGCAATCATGTCTCTTTCGATTCATGACTGAAAGTTTTTCTGCAGTAGGTTGCCATTTCTTTCTGCAATAGACTGATTGCAAACCAATGCTATAGAGCCCAGTCTGTCCTGTTATTTAACCCTTAACTGGAGGGAGAAGAGATGAATTCATATTTTCTACCAAGTGTATCTGCATTTAATATATGTAACTAACCTGATTGGAATTCAAACTCGACTCTCAGATTTTCTCATTCCGTGCCATTATCCATTACATCACACCACACATCTCAGTATCCCATATACAAGAATAAATTATTAAGAAGTGATCTCATCAAAATTCTAAAACCCTCATCAATCTATTGTTCATTCCACTGTCTCCAGGCATAAGATGATATCCCTAGACATGAGCAGTGGAATGAGAACAGTCTATCTCCATAGATTAAATAAAGGGTTCAGCTCAGAATTCCCTGTAAGTTACCCAGATTGATATATACCTGAGGAAGGCCAGAGGATACAATGGCCAAAATGTGATAAAAAAACAAAAAAAAATGATGAGGATAACAGTCCAAATATAAATAATGTAAACAATGATAACTCTTTATCCCAGAAATTTAGACAAAAAAATAATAAAAAATATGTTGGATTGAAAAATAAAATGAAATATTACTTCTAAGATTTTTGATGAAAGTCTGGAGATTATAAATTTGATTTTTATTTCAAATATTTCTATGAGTGGGGGCTAAAAAGTTCTTGCCTTGACCAAGAATAGGTTTTTAAAAAAAAATGAAAAATTCTGATGTTTGGACAGATTTGGGAAACTGGGACAGGCCAAGAATTCTTTAGTGTTTCCTTTTTAATATATCATTTATCACAATAGCATGATTAACCTCATTTCAAAGATTGTTAACCTAGATGAGATTTTCTCTTGTCAAGATGAGAGAAATATTGTTCACTTGAGTATATTTACTAGTTTATAGAAATATAATATAGACATGTCTGAAAAACTTAGAAATGAACAAAGCTGACCTGATTATCTTTCTGTGATGCTTGACATATTTACCAAAAAATATAGGATTTAAACTCAGCCCGTTTAAAGTTTCATAGGTTTACAAAATAGAAGATTTTTGATATTCACTATTAACTTTCACTTTTTTTTGACTCTTGTACCAAAAGAAGGCAGAATAATTGCCCTTTCAAGTAACCCATTATCATCCCATTTTTTCTTTTTATCATGTACAAAATCTGTATATACGTATTAGAATTTCAATTATTTGATATATATCTATTTTCATGTAATTCAACTACATTGAATGTTTGTTTATATATATATATATATATATATATATATATATATATAAAAAGACAATAGGAAAACTACTTTTAGCTAACATGTTTCATCCAATGTGGACTTTTTCAAGGCAAAAAATGAAATGAATCTATTGAAACAAGGTATCTATAAGCAACAAATAAAATGTTGTTAGCAACTAGAAGAATTTAGAAACACTATTGTATATTTATATGGTCAACCAAAAAATTAAATCATTTTATGTTTGAAGAGAATATTTTCACATGTAGAAATATTGTTTGTATTGTTGTGTTAGCAGATTCAACCATTTTCTTTTGATTTCTTGATATATTTGTTGTGTACATTGGCTTGGGAGAGTAGTCATTCTGTTAGGAAAGGTGATATTGGAAAAAAACCTGGGCATAGATTAATATTTGGATAATATTCAATGGCAGCACTCTCGAGGATTTTCCTTCTGAGTGAATTATTTTCTTTGTTTATGAGTAGCATTTATAAAATAAAAAATTGTGGTTGAATTTATTTGCTAATGGAATTTTGTTTGCTGTTTATAGATAGTTTGTTTCAATAAATTTATTTCGGTTTTTGTTTTGAAAAAGTCCACAGTGGACAAAATGTGTCAGCTAAAATTACAGTTTTCTTATTATCGTTTTTCCTTTATACATATTGTCTTTTTCTACAGATTAATTCTGAGAAATTTTTACACACATATATGGAGGGTGTATATAAGCAGCATATCTTCAAACATGTTTCATTGAATAATATAGACATATTAACATTGAGAAACTGATTAGAGAACTGGAAAGGATCAGTATAAAAATAGACAGATATTATTCAATGAAATTATATATATATATATATATATATATATATATATATGTGTGTGTGTGGGGACAAAGAAATATTTTGGATATGAAACATAGGATAAAAATTACACACAAAAAATATCTTTTACTCCAAAAGAGTTCTTGTTCAGAGAGTATTCAATAGGTGATGATACAAACTTTGGGAATACCTGCCATAGACAATTATAGGCCAATTTTCATTGTGGAGCATATACATCTGTTACCCTGGCCTGGACACCACTAACCAAAGCTGATGTTAGGTATATAACCCAAAATGGAAATAATAAAACTATAAAAATGTTTTGCTTTCGTTGTTTTTGCATTGATTTTTCTTTTCTTAACAGGCTGTTCTGAAAATTTCAAATTCACTTACAATAAAGAGTTGCTTCCCTTTGAATTTTTCTGATTTTTGTAATATACTTGACAACCCATAAGCCTGTTGGATTTCTTTTAAAAGCAGTTCATGATACAAAATTATGAGGTAACAATATTATCAACTTTATTATTAATTACACATATTTTAATTTGTATTTAAAGACAGCATAAAAAGGTTTATTGTTCTTCCAGGCTTCAGAGTTAACACATCACATAAAAATTTGGAGTTATAGCTTAAAACAGATGTAGCCTTTTTCAAAATAAGTATATTTTTTATTGTTTCTTTCTTGCATTTATTTCAAAATATGTAATGGTGGCAAATCAGTGTGCATCTATTTACCATCAAGTTATGTGACACATACAGCCTCTTCACCTTTGAAGTTGATTTTTATAAAGACAAGTTCTAATGTAGTTTAGTGAATTGTATAAATATATGTTGTGTTATGCATATTTAAATTTATTTAGTAATGTTGTTATAATGTATTATGAATGTTTATTATTTTTCACATACTTAATAGTTGGAATATAATATGCAGGTATTTGTTTATATACGCTGATTGATAGAATGTGTATCAAAAACAAATACTGAATTTCCTATTACAAGTGTGTAAAATAGAAATGTCCCTAGCTC
>CAHIKZ030001446.1:2650000-2675000 GCA_903632075.3 Acanthosepion pharaonis | reverse complement strand
ATAAAGAACAGGATTAAGGAAGGTAGAAGACAGTGATTAACATTGCATTTAAATTTTTGAAGATTGTAGCAAGAAACCAGTGAGTTCCATTGGCAAGGAAAAAAACTAGTCAAAATAATCATTAGTACTTTTTTGCTTTTTCCATATAGGGACTTGTTTTTATCTTGGAGGTCTTGTTTTTTTTTTTTTTTTTTTTTTTTTTTGCTTTTTTTATCTACAAAATTTTAGGATTTTTATTAAATTTAAAAATCTTTTTAAACTCATCCCTTTCCAAAATTCATCGTTATATACTATATTTGCTGATCAAATATCACCTGTTTACCACTACAGGTAATTGTCTGACTACAAGATTTATCAGTTAAGCACATCATTTTATAATAATTTGCAGCAGTATAAACATACTTATGAAGTAAAATCTGCAAGCAATTTGAGTATGCCTTGCTTTTTAATTATCTGTTGTCTTGCTTTTTGTCTGAGAAAACATTTAGACTTCTTCACTACCCACATCATTTCATCCTCAACACTAGAAAATGAGCTTACAAAATCCACAAATCCAAAAAATAGACACTCCTAATAGCCCTTTTAACAACAGCAACAACACAAAATTCATAATCCTATCCTCTAAAACCCTTTCTACAAAACTTGTAAATAAATTAGTTACCCTTAATACCAGGATCTTTACCACCACTCCAAGACAATTGGAGATATAATTAGGAAGAAAAATAAATCCAACACCAATTCAGATTCTGGTACTTACAATGTAAAAACATATATTAGAGAGACATCACAAAATCTAAAAGCCTGTATCTACGAACATAAGAGATTTACATTTAGACAACCATTCAAACTCTCATAATATACAGGAACCAAACTGACCATAACTTTGATTTTACAAATGCCACACTAATTGAAAAAAGAACATAATTCTTTATGTTGAAAGTACTTTGAGGGCCTGCTAATACCAATGTTACCAACTGTAAACATATCTGGAAAACATTATATCACCAACATTTATTGAATTCATTCTTAAAGAATCTAATGTATGTATGTAAAAACGTTCCCAAATCAACATGCGGAAAACTATCAAACATCTACTAGACATACACACTTATGAATATACATTGTCATCTGATTCCCACATAGACAAACTAGAATTAGTATATACTTACATACATAAAGCAATATTTACGGTTTTTCAGTTAGGCCTTGAATCCTTTAATTTCTTGAAACTTTGAATGGATACATCATCTCTCCTTGAATTTGGAACTCCACAAATTATACTAACTTTGAAACATGATTAACCAATGAAAATCAAATGACACAAAAGTAAAAATTACAAAATTTCTTTCTTCTTTTTCTCCCTATCTCAGTCTCTGACAAAGCTTTAATAAAGTGAAACATGTTAGATTGATAAATGTTTCCTATTTGTTCCTTATCTTATTATTTCGGATTCTGATCCATATTTGATCCCGACTCACGTATGTGAATAATGTAATGTACTCAACTGGGATTTTAACTCAGCTCTCTAATTCCTCAATCCGAGCCACTATCCCTTACTCTAAGATGCTTTCTGGATAGTTATACATTTCTCACTGATGCTAATGATTGATGTCTAGGTAGGCAGATTCTTCCCACTTGTAAGATTGACGTAACATAATCTTCCTAAAATTTATTTTCTCTCCACCATTTCGTTTAAATTATCATTTTTAAATATGTAGATTCCTGAGTACATCTGATTTATTTCCCTTAGATCTGTATTTATGTGTGTTTGGGGGGGGGGTCGCATAATACAGGGGAGGTAACTTCTCTGTTATTAATTGATAGCAACATCCTTAAGTTTAATTGGTTAATAGGATTCAAATATTACAGATTACGTACAATACTTTGTCTTCGTTAAACAATATTCATTTTTTTTTTATTTGGTACAATTTTTTCCCTTCTTTGCAGGAGTTCCAAAGATGATGAAGACACGTGTCCAATTTGCCTTCTTGAGATGCTAGAAGGAGAGAGTTTAGTTCGGTGTTTGAATGGTTGCCAAAATCGGTTACATCATCACTGCATAAGTGTTTGTAAGTTGACTGATTTCATTTTTTTTCTTTTTTTCCTTTTTTTCTTCTATACACTTCCTTCTTCCAAACTATGATTTGTATCTTTCTCCACTTCACCTCCTTGGCCTCCATATTTCAAAAGCTATCTTTCATCTCAGAGTGAAAATATGTCAAATATTCTGGTGTGCCTATTACCAAGTATCTCTTCTAAAAAATATTACCCAAATACATACTTATGTGTGGTTGTTTAATATATAAGAATTCGTGCACAGATGTTTGTAGAGTGAGTGGCCATGATTAAATATAAATAAATGGAAGAACTGCCCAACAAACAGAATTGACAAAGTTTGCAATAAACAACAAAGAGAACAGGACAAAAAAAAGTATAAAGCAAGCAACCAAACAATATATGCAAGGCAAATTAACAGTAATATGGCAAAAAGTTCACAAACTAAGAATTGGGGTTGACACAGAAGAGCAAATTCAGGTAAATGAACATAACATTCTGACTTCAAGACAAGACAGACCAAGACTGAGTCAGATGAAACTGACAAGTGGCCTATCTTATTGGCTAGGAAGAAATTCCAGCATATATTTGTATGCTTCTGTCTATAAATTGGTGATGGAAAAGTGTTTTGCAATCATTCCCACTGAAATTGGAACCAACATTGTTAATATGCATATATAAAATGGATGCACATAACTGGAGTATGAGAAAAGAAATCTGTTAGACAAAAGCAACTTGTAAATATGTAAGCTGATTATAAAGTTTAGTTAACAGGTTTGCCTTGAAGGTGGACAAATCGTCATTTTCTCCTTTTGAAAGGAAAAAAAGCTTTCATGTCTTCTCCCAACGGATGCCAATGGCATCATTGTTTTGACTAAGTGAGGTGTCATTAGCCATCACTTAGTGTTCTCCTATGCTAGGGTTCAAACAAATAACAGATTTATTGATAGAATCAGTTATATATATATATATATATATATATATATATGATAAGGTAAAGAACAAATTGGAAACATTTATCAAGCATTTATTATTAAATTGATAAACATTTCCTATTTGTTTATCTTATCCTGTTAGATTCTGGTCCATATTTGATCTACACTTGATCTTCAACTCATATATATATATATATATATATATATATATATATAAAGAAATATAGTCTTAAGATGTGCTATATTTATGGGATAAAGTGCTCAATATCAGAGATAGAGCGTGTGTAAATATAAAAGTGAACATAGAAGTCAACACTTAGAGGCAACAGTCTGTTTCATGCTAGATGCAATCGTCAGGCCACGAGTGTTGTTATTTTTCTCCTATGTAAAAATTATGTTGTTTACAAATTCTCATGCCCTCTAAAAAGTTCTCTCTCTCTCTCTCTCTCTCTTTTTATATATATATATATATATATATATATATATATATATATATATATATATATATATATATATGTTTTTTTGGGGAAGCACAGTTGAAGTGTTGATTCATTTATACAGGTGTTAGCACATATGGGTGTACATATATTCATGTGTATGTATGTTTATATTGCGTATCACATGGTTTTGTGATTTTTGCATGTTTCCTTATATGTAGTTTGATCTATGACTGTCTTGCTGATGTATACAACATTTATAATTCTAAATTAACATATTTTGTATTATTATCCATACATCATCTTACTCAGTTTTTATTTTTACTTTTTATTATTTATCTGTATTTAAAAATCCCTTCATTTATGTTTGATATTATTATTATTATTATTATTGTAATTTCTATTTATTATTTGTATTAAGGGCCCTTTTATTAGACTAACTAAATTGGAATTGTGTTGATTTGTCCTGCCTAAAATAACAGGCCATATTGGTCAATTTGCTGTATAACCCAATATACAAAGTTCCACACTTTAAAGAAAAAATTCTTGGCCAGGTCAGTCTATTTTTGGCTTACTACTACCCATTCATCTCTTCCTTCTTCCCTTTCCTTACTTTCTCTCTCTATCTCACTTTTTAAAAGAACTTGACCATCTGTCACTTTTCTTCTTCCTCTCCTTCTTTCTCCTCCTTCCCCCTGTTGATCTAATTTATAAGTCCTGGGAAAGATCTCTATTTACTAAGAGATTTTGGTCTGAAGAGATCAATATATAGATATTCATTAAATAAATTATAACCAAAATGAATCTTTAAGGTTTTCTTCTTGATGATTATTATTATTATAATGCCCCATAGTTTACATTGAGCTCTCTCTGGATTAATATCCTCCTTGGAATTATCCCTACCAGTCACAAATTGATAATATTTGATTGTTGATTGATATATATATATATATATATATATATATATATATATATATATATATATAATCAAACATTAGACAGCATATAAATCACAAAGAAATAATCATGTCAGAACCAATCAGCAATATTAATTCATGCGATTATTATTTTTGTATATTCTATATATATGTATGTATGTATATATGTATATATATATATATATATATATATATATATATATATATATATATATATATATATTGAATTATGTTTTTGCTTCACAAAATACACAATTTTTACATATATAACAAGTTGGTGCAAAAGTAATGTCTGATTTCAAGGTCTGTATTAAAAATGAAAAAGCCCATGATTATGAAAATATTTATTTGTTAACATAACCTCCTTTGCTTTCTAGAACACAATTCTATCTGTCAACAAGCTTATAAATGCCACACCTGTAAAAATCCCTTAGGTTTTGAAGCAAAATATGAATCCAACTCTTTTTCTACCTCTTCTCTTGAGATCAACCTAAGACAATACAAATGATTCTGTAGTCCCTGAAACCAATGATAATCAGAAGGGGCAAGGTCAGAAGAATATGGTGGATGAAGCAATATTACCCAACTAAGCTCTTCCAAAAGATTTTTAGTCAGCTGGGCTGTGTGAGGATGAGCATTATCATGATGGATGATGATACCCTTTCTGTTCACTAAGGAAGGCTGCTTTTGGTTCAAAGCTGTTATCAAGTGACAAAATTGATCACAGTACAGATTAGCTGTAATTATCTGATTGTTGTTTAACTGTTCATAATGGACAATTCCTTGAATATCCCACCATACACTCAACATGACCTTCTTTGAATGAAGTCCTCCTCTTGATTGTTGAACTGATCTTCCTCCTTGACTGATCCACAATTGGTGGTGTTTAATGTTATGGTAAAGGCTCCATTTCTTATCACCTGTAACAAGCCTACCTAAAAATGGTGCCTGAAGTTGTTGTGAAAGCAATAATTCACAATAAGCAGCACACTGTTGCAGATTCTCTGGAGACAGTTCTTGTAGGACCCATTTCCTAACCACTAAAACCTGGGTGGGATTGTCTGTGACAACAGCTTCCAACTCTTCAGTATCAAGTTTTTTGGATGACCCTACTTTTGCTTGTCTTTCAAATTGAAATCCACACTTCAGAAACGAGAAAGCCTCCTGCAACTTCTTTCATTCCCTGCATCATTTCCATATGTGCTCTGAATAGACTTTGTTGCTGCACTTGCATTGACAGCTTTATGAAACTCATACAGTTAGACATATCGAATGTGATCTTTAGATGGGATGAACATGGGTGCAAATATTGCGGAAGATCATGAAAAATATTTTTATAATCTGTAGTAATGCAGAGTATGGCTTACCTAGTACAAAGTTGTTACAGCTGTATCAGGAAATCCAGTTCAAGGCCTATGGGCACATGTGTGCAATGGCTGTCATTTTATGAAATGGACATCACACCTATGCAAATGTATTAGCACCTGCTGCTTACTATATAAGCAGCTACATTGCTTGCTAGTGTAGAGTGCGAACTCTGAAGATGATGCTAGTGGTCTGTTGTACAGTTGAAAAAGCAGTAAAGAAGACCCTTCACAAGAGAAAGATATAAGTTACTTATTGTGACAATCCTTAACTATAACGAGAAACACATATTTCATAAATACTATCTAAAACTTTCTTTTCAAAAATCAGACATTACTTTTGCACCAACCTTGTGTGTGTGTGTGTGTGTGTGTGTGTGTGTGTTGTGGTTTCTTTGCCAATGCTTATCCAATTGCTATGACTATGGTTATCAGCTGTTGATAAGAAAGATCCATGATGTAGCAAAAAATACTTTTTTTTTTCTGTATCTTTAAAATGAAATGGTAGATTTAAGACAAAATCAGTAAATTTTTCATAGACTGTCTGGTTTGATAATTATATTCTTGGCAAACAGAAGAAATTATAATAATCTTCATTTGAACTTATGAAAATGCTAGAAAGAATAATCGTTCATTTCATCTAGTCAATCTTGTTCACTATTATTTACTGACATTTTTTAATGAGGTAAAAGATAATAGCATATAACCCATTTTGATGCCTGTTTGTTTTGCTGTGTATTCATCTATATATATATATATATATATATATATATATATATATTATATATATATATATTATATCCAGCAAAGCCTTATTTTCCTTTTTAAAGATATGTTTGATTAAAAATAAATCTATTAATTCATTTAGAATTGCTATTTATATTTTGGATACAAAACTGAGCAGATATGGGCTTTTGAGAAAAATATCTGAATGAGGAAGTGTACTTTCTTTTAATGGTAAAATAAAGCCTTGCTGGACTGTGATGCTCTCTGTAGCTGAGCAGTAAAGCATGCATATATATATATATATATATATATATATATATATATAAACCTAGTGAGTTGAGACAGACAAACCTGCAGGTTTCACCTAACGGGTTGTCAGGAAAGGCTGACTTTCCCTGACAATCCGTTTAGGTGAAACCCAAATAGGTTTGTCTGACTCACTAGGTTTATCTAGGTCTGCTCTACAGTTGTATTGAGCTCTTTTGTTAGTTAGTTGTTTACTCGTATGGGGGTTTTTTCTTTGGGCTTCAAACCTGTATCTGTGTGATTTTTTTCGACAGACTTTCATGTTTGTAACTCTTTCTTTTTTTAAAACCTTTTTTTCCCTTGAGATTGATTTGATTATTGGCAAATCAAAAATTCAAGGGTTTTTCGAAACGAGTATAGTTATCTATATTTGTGTGTGTGTGTATATATATATATATATATATATATACACACACACTTTGCCATTATTGAATATTGAACTGACTTTTGCCTTTCCTATGTTATAACAATTTGTTGTTTTTTTCTGCAGATATATGTTGATAAGATGAGGGTGGGAATGAAAGGGATACCTATTTGTCATTTAATTCCACCCACCCTCATTTTCCAATAATTTCTTTCAGGGTTTGAGGAGTGTCATAACCAAAGCCCCCTAATATGTCCTATATGTCGGACAAAGTGGAAAAGTAAAATTGAAGATGACAAGTAAGCCTAATTCAAATCAACTTTTTCTTTGAATGATGTTTTGTTGAATCCTTTTTTTTATATAGTAATAGTAATTCGAACAGAATTCGTCTAAGTATAGTCAATAAACAAGAAAACTATCATACTTAAGCTATTTCCTGGCATCAAATGTCATTTTATTTCACTCAAATAATTTTCACTCCTACTAGCTAAAGATTACATTTTTATTTTACATTTGGGGGGGGGACAAAATTGGGGTTTGTCCTTGAGGCAGAGAAATAATTTTATGAATAGGTGATGCAAAGTTATCAGCCTGACCAAGAAGAGATTTAGTAAGATTTTGGGAAGTAGGTCAGGCTGATAACTTTTCAGCACCGCCTTCTTAAATATGTAAACTGGTTGGAGTATAAGATCTGATTTACCTGCTTGCTTCAAAGTTTAGTAAATTTTAATTCCTTATTTATCATCTATTGTCTATTTTACCTTAGATTTTTAGTCTTATATTTGCAATGATGCTAACATTTTATTTTAATCACTTGTATTGTGTAGTGAATCTAGTATTGGCCAAGGAGGTTCATCCTCTCCATTGATACCTGATGATCTAAGGCTTCCCTATGCTGAACCTATCCCAGCAGAACACAGAGACACGGCACGGCCTTGGATACAGGTAAGCCTTCTACTATTAAGCATTTTTAAATTGATCCAACATCTGACAAACAATACCTTTTCAACTTTAGATACAAAATAGTCAACTTCAGATTGAAATTTGACCATCTGTTGGCAAAGACAGCTAATGTTTGCGAGAAGATGAAAGGAAGTATGCATGGTAGAGACAGCTAGCAACAGGCAGGCCAAAGGTAGTTTTGTCAGACCTTTGTGGTGAAATACATACAAAATGACAAAGGATAAACTGACTACCCTTATTCTGTATTGGCACACCCAGCTCCTGTGATGACTTTTGCTCTTTTAAACAATTTTTTTTTTAATTTAAATATTCACTAGCTTTGTTCTGCAATAAATTTTCTTCAAATTAGGAACTGTCTGTCTGCCAGCCAGCAATCTAGATGTGAATGAACCAGCTCATGGCAGCCATGCTGCGTATGCTGTGATACCCAACCAAATAGGAATGTCTGAAAAAGATGATGACTATCACCAACCCACTTACCTGCTTGCCTGCTGGCAATGATCGCTGATAATTGCGTTATACGCAAGATAAGATGATGGTCAATGGAGACAGCAGGCTAAGGGTGCTTGGCAGCCCTGCTAAGGGTGGACAGTCATCATTGAATCAGCCACAGCATGGCAGGATTAGTGCAAACAAGAGACAATGATGAATAAATGTATTCACTTTTATTTTTGCATCAGCACACCCAACTCATGTGATGACTTTTACTCTTTTCAGCAATTTTGTACATATTTTATTCATTGTAAATAATTAGTAATTCATAAAATAAAATTCATAAAACTTTATATTTAAATTTAATTGAACAGATTAATATTTAATCATTTTTTTAAAATTCCAACACATCAATAAATAAACCCTGGATGTAGCTGATAAATATACACGTTTTAGAACCTATACCTTGTACACCATCTTATTTTATCATTTAAACATTATTTTTAGTGGATATCCATATTTGAGTAGACCCTGCATTTATTTATTTAATAAAAAGCATATTTACTTATTTTCATCTACTAGCCTAAATATTCAAGAACCTTATTAAAGAAAGTGAATACATCTTTTCTTTAATAGAGATAGGATACAAAACTGAGCAGATATGAATGTTTCAAGAATGGTTGAAGAAATTTGCGCTTAAAGGCACTATTTGGCTTCACTTGATCAGTAAGACCCTTCATGGCCAAGGATGTCAGATCTAACAACGATTTCTCCTGCTAAGGGGGATGCATGTTTGAATCCTGCTGGAGGACATGTCTTTCTTTAATAAGTTTTCTCGAATATTCAGGCCAGTAGACGAAAATAAATATACTGTTTAATAAATTAAAGGACCAACTACTCAAATATGGATAACCACTAAAAATAACATTTAAGTGATAAAAACTGTCGGATTAATAAATAAAAAATCCACACCATCTTATATGAACTCAATTAATTTTCTTACACAATATTTGACCTTTGAAATCTCATTCAAATTCTCTTCTATCAAAATTGTCTTAATATTCTCTCTCTGATTCCTCTTAACATGTGTTTTTATAGCAGATCACACAGACTCAATCAGGTTCAATATGGGACTATATGGCCCAAGTCTTAAAATGTTATCCTTAAATCAACCTCTAAGAATGTTCTTTTGATATTGGAATGAGCTGGTGCACTGCCCAGTATTATCACATCATATAGACCATTCTCAAGCACTCTTTAACCGAGGTTTCTACCTTTTCCTTACTAAAGAATACTTCTTGTATTCAAGATTACTTATAACACCTATCTTGTATATATTTTCTACCTTTGATCCTACTGCAATAGTTGTGCATCTGGTTCCCTTTTAGACCTTGCTTCTATTCCAAGTTAAAATTGGTCCCGTCCATATAAACTATAGTCAAATTCTGACACTGATGTGTAAACAGTGATCCAACATTTCTACCTTTTTTTTCCCTTATTCACCTAACATGCTTTATCATATATTGTAATTAAAAGTTGAGATATTTATAGATGGACTCTTTAGAAAGATCTGTAGTGAATCTTTCAAAGGTCTTCTTCAAGTGTTGAAATGTCAGAAGAGATTTGGTTCTAATTGTTCCAGAAAAAATTCTCCTTGAATCTCCATGACTTTAGCAAATCTGTGAGCTTCTCAAAATTCCTCTTGGCACCCTTTCTTCACCCATCAATGGGCTGTTGTTTTTTTGTTTTTTTTTAATCCAAGAGAATCCAACAAACCTCTTCAACCCCATTTGCTTTATAATCAGGGACTTGACAGATTTGTTTGAAGATTTCTGATGTAATTTCCTTCATAACATTGGTATTATTTTAATATTAAATATATGTTCACTGAGACAAAAAGATTATTTTGCCATGGATGGAGATATTATTTTAATAAAAGATCTCGTATTTATAACAATAAAATGAAATTTTCTGTTCATATTCACATTTTTTTTCAATTTGATGTTGACTAGTACATTTTGAAGCTAACTTTTCTTCTTTTAAAGTTGAAAAGCTATTGTTTTCAGTATATTTATTGCCAAGTATATTTCTGCAGATAAAAAATAGAATCTAATTGTCTAATTTATGGATTCTTCATTGATTCTGTCAGTCAACTCAAGATATACAATTTCAGTTAATGCAATCTTCTCTCCTCTACTAGATATTTTCACAACTTGAAATTATCCTCTACCATTGTGTGTGTGTGTGTGTGTGTGTGTGTGTGTGTGTGTGTGTCACTGCACAGTTTGTTTTTGTTAGTTTTACTCATAGCAATTTTCACAATCTTCCATTGGATATAAGCAATACCTTCCACCTCTGATTTGCTTCAACCAAATAAAAAATGGATGATAATAGTAATAAATTTATTCCTCATTAGGTTATTATGTAATAGGATAAAATGATTGATATTAAATATGTAAGATGGAATTTGTGAAAACCAGTTGGATGTTTAAAAAAAATTTTATTTTGATGTCAGTGTTTTACCCATTCTCAAAATAGCTGAAAAATCATTACAACGACAACCCTGCAACTTAAAACACTGTAATTAATTTTTAAAAATTCAAATAGTTAATAAAATTTTTAAATAGATATCCATGAACATATCAACAAGATTTATACATAGGAAATATCTAAGAATAACACATAAATATGGTGATTTGATGCTAGAAAGTAAAATGAAAAAGTTATGGTGAGAAAAATAAAATGCATATATTCAAATAATAAATTATCAAAATGGAATGTTGTTTTTGCTATGGATATTCTAACCAAGTTTAAAATCCAAGAAAGTTGTTGGATATTTTTCCTCTTACTCTTGTATTTTTTGTTTTGTTTTTTTTATCACAGTATAAGAGAGAAAAAAAATTTCAAACTTGCTTGCATCTTTTGTCTATTGCAGATTCTTGGAGAAGATCTCGTATGTTGCTTATTTTCAAGAAACTGGTCTATACGAGAAGCAGCCCTGAAACATTTAAGCCGAGAAATGGTTTCTACTTTGTTGCGTGGTGCAGGTGAAGGTCGAATGGGAGCATTAATCTCTTCATCCCAACAAACAGCTACCCACCTAATGCTAGAATGTTGTTGCAGTGTTCTTGCTTTCATGTGTGCAGATCCTGTATACAAAGTTTTTATTTCATGTTTGGTGAGCATACAGTTCTCCATTGATCATTTTTAGCACAGTTTATTTGTCACATTCAATAGTTTATTGATGCCTTTTCCACATAATTACTTGAAAACTCTAAACTATATGTTTGTTCAGAAAATACCCAATCATTTCATATTAATGCAAAAATAGTCAATTGCTGGCAATAGCGCCTTAGTCTGCTTCAAAGTACTCCAATTAGAACCACACACAGTCTGTCCTTTTCACTTATCAAAACAGTTTGCAAAATCCTATTTCAGGATTAACATCAGCTGCCTTGTTGCATTCATCTTAATCTTATTCACAGTTTTAACAAATATTTTTTAACTTATGGCAAAAGCTAGAAAGCCATACCAGAAATCAGAAGCCAGGCTGGCACATGTGGGTGATGTAAAGTTTACCAAAATATACACTGTATGAAGAATCTGCTTGCTTAGTGGCATCTCATTGCCAATGGATCAACCCTGTTAGAGAGTCTGTTTGTTCATGCATCATAAAAGCTCCCTCTGGTTAGCTGCCAAGTAACATCAAGGCCTCACAACCAATTCTCCAGATAAATACATTTCAGACAGACCTCATAAAAGTTCAGTTTAATTCCTCATTTTTCCTTTTCCCTATTATAGAAATAATTTTTCAGTTTCTTTTTAATTTAGATGGCTTCAAACAGGATATAAATTTTTTGTTTCTTATAAAGTTATAAAAAGGCTGTTTTTTATATAAAAAATAACAAATTTTAAGTACACATTCCAAAATTAATCTGCTACTGACAGTTTAATTTTCAGGGTCACAATCATCAGGCAGGAGAAAGGAACAGAATACAAGCCAGTGGAACTGGGTGGAATACGTAGTGTGAGATGTGAGTGTGTGTGTGTGTGTGTGTGTATAAAATAGATGTCCAACCATCATTTTAAAATTATTCTATTTTTTATAAAGATTCAGGAAGAGAAAGAAAGATAATAACTATATAGTTATTAACTAAGTCAGTCTTGATCTTGCAGAAGGCCACACTAGTAGGGCACCCAATAAGAATCAGTCATTAAACTAGTGAATTGATCTGGAATATAAACTTGCCAAAGCTATGGAGGATGCCTTAACACACTTTATTATATACTTATTTATTAAGTATTTCTTCTTTAGTACAAGGCCACAGTAGTGGAGCACCTAGTGATGATCTAAAGTCATTATACTAGCAAATTTATCTGTAAGATTACTTTGTAGGCATCATAATTTGTTAACTGCCCAAGTACTAACAGCAATACCAATGTGAAGTCAGATATAAAGCAAATTTTTCAGACTGAATCCTTCATCAGAATACTAATGTATAAAAGGAAGGAAATCATAAATATTAATATATAAAAAAAATAGGGTATTTGACAGGATTTGGCATGCTGGCCTTCTCCACAAGCTCAAAAGCTATGGTGTCTCTGCCTGGATGTTTGACTTAATCCAATCGTTCTTAACAATTAGGCTTATGAAAGTTGTGTATATGGCCACATTTCTAGATCATTTCACATCAAAGTGTTGTTTGTTATCTTCATCAACAACCTTCCCAATCTCATCAGTTCACGACTAATTATTCATACTGATGACACAAATATTTACTTGATAGGTCTGACAAAGTAAAACTGGTTGCTGCTCTTGTAAATGACTTGCAATCAGTTGTTAACTGAGGCAAAAAATGGCTTGTAAATTTTAATACCTCCAAAATGAAGCTGCTATCCTTTAATCATCATAGAGAACCATTTTCACCTTTCATCAGCATGGCTGATGCTAACCTCCAGAAGAGCAACTCATTTCATGTTGTGCCAGACAATTTTTCATGTCAAAATCCATCTTGCACATTTATAAATCTACTATTCGGCCATACATTGAATATTGCTATAACATCTGGTCTTGTGCTCTGGCTATATATCTCAAGATTCTCAACAAAATCCAAAGAAGTGTCTGCAATGTTATTGGTCCTGACCTGGCATCTTGACTTCAGTCATTTTCCCACTGCTGTGACATGGCTCCCCGCTGTTTTTTCTGTAAATATTTTCATGGCAGTTGCTTTAATGAGCTCTTCTTATTAGTACCTTGACTGCATGAATTTAAGCATACTATTATAGTGGCTATGAGATCTCAGCATTTTACTATTGAAATAGCTATATGTAAACATAAGTACTATTCTAATAATTTATTTTTTGGCACTTCTCACCAAGGAACTCTCTTCTGATTTCTTTCTTCCCTGCCACCTACAATTTTAAAATATTTAAATATGAAAGTTGGCTCCCTCTGCCGCGCCAGGAAATTTTTCTCCCTGGAATCGATCCTCCAGATCTACAAATCAACAATTCACCCTTGTATGGAGTATTGCTGCCATATATGGTCTGGAGCCCCTTCTGTTTGCCTCAGGGTTCTTGGTAGGCTCCAGAGGCAGATATGCAATATAATTGGCCCTGATCTGGCATCTCGTCTACAGTCACTTTCTCACAGATGTGCTGTCACCTCTCTCTGTTTTACAAATACTTTCATGGCAATTGCTCCGAGGAGCTGCATTCGCTGGTTCCCAGACTTCATGAGTTCAAGCGCCCGACGAGGCTGGCATCTCGCTCTCACCCCTTCACTGTCGAAACTCCTAAATGTAGCCGTCTCTTCTACCCCAATAACTTCATGTCTCGCACCTCTCGCCTGTGGAACTCCCTTCCCTATTCCAGTTTCCCTGAGAGCTATAATCTCCAGCTATTCAAATGTAATGTCAATCGACATCTCCAGTTGCCTTGATCTATCCACTACCCCTCTCCTCATCCTTTCTTCTATCACTCCTATCTGATCTTGCTCCAAATTTTCTGTAACCCCTTGTGTCCTAGTGGCTTCCCACCTTGCTTGGGGTGAAACACTTAAAAAAAAAAAAAAAAAAAAAAAAAAAATGTCAATCACCATCTTCTACCTTCCGAAATCCTGTTCTTTTATTGTTCTTTCTCCTCACTAAAATTTTCTCATTCTCTTCCACTCCTAGTAACTTCTAGTGTCTTAGTAGCATTATCACCTTCTTTGGGGTGAAATGATGAAAAAAGAAAGAAAAGGAATAAGAGAACTAAAGAATCAAGGTTTACTATCAGTCTATACAAAAGTTAATAACAATTTTTTGTTTATTGCTAAAGATGTTGGTAAAATGGTTGTTTCTTTGTACTGCTCTAGTAAGTAACAGACTCCTCTGAATATGATATATCTTTACAAGAGCCAGATCAAACAAAAAATAAAGTACTGTTAATATCTGGGCTGGAGCTACCCAGGCATCACTTTCCAGTCTTGATAGTTTAATAGCGTCTACGCGGCCTTGTGGTTAACAAATTATTTTCCACCTCACAACCCCTTTCTCACAGATGAAATATTGCAAACCTTTTGCTACTCTATCACTATTTCCATGGCAAATGTTCTGATGAACTACATTCATTGGTTCCACCAGTTCAGACCCTTACAGCGAAAACCTGCTATACCACGTACACTAAGACAAATCATCCCCATTCCCTTTGCATTCCATTAGTTAGACAGAAGTTTCACTCATACCACTTCTTCCCAAGAACTGCTACTTTATGGAACATACTCCCAAGGGAATGCTTCCCTGATCATACTTTTAACCTCTTCAAGTTTAGGGTTAACCATTATTTTTCTCACATATCGTTATAAACTACACTTCTTATCTCTTACTCTGCACATACAACAAAATCATTCAGTGACCTTGAGTGGCTCTTGGGCCTTGTATTGGGTGATTATTAGTGAAAAAAATATCTATTTTATGTTGATATGTCAAAATAATATGTGTATTCTTACTCATACTACTCTGTATTATCAATTATCATTTTTTTATTTTTTCCAAACTAAAGATGTTGTAATCTGTGGTCTTCTGAAATGAAATGTTGAATAATTATTTGAAAGCTACAATCAAAAATAACAAATAAAATGAAAGAAAGACTAGTCAAAAATTAATAATTGTAAAGATGTCATTTGAAATGTATTTCTTATTTTTATCACTGCAGAAAACTTTACGAGCCATGTTGTCTTACACACCATGTCGAGATGAACAACAGAGAAACCGACTTCAGATCATCCTTAAACCTGTCATTGAAGCAATTATCATTAAATGTACCGATGGTAACAGGTCAGTCCTTTATTAAGAGTTCACTTTCCCACAGCCGTAACATAGCTTCCTTGTGTTTTTTTCTATAAATATTTCCATGGTAATTGTTCTGATGAATTTTCCTCTTTGGTACCTTGATTTTATGAATTTAAGCTCGGTACTTGATTGGCGGCAAGATCTCAGTTGAAATGGTTAGATGTAACCATAAGTTCTATAGTAACAGTTTCTTCTCTCATACCTCTTGCTTGTGGATCTCTCTTCTGGCTTCTTGCTTTCCAGTCAACTGTGATCTTCAAAAATTCAAATGCAATGCCGATCATTATCTTCTGTTTTCTTAATTCCTATTCTCTCCTTAACATTTTTGGTTTTTTCATATTCTCTCACACTCAGTAACCCCCCTTTATTTTATTGCCTTGCTTGGGGTGAAATGGTTAGGAAGGAAACCCCCATCAATATTGGAAAAGTGGTAACAGCTACTGTACTTGAGAAACTTATTTTCCTGAAAGTTATTTTCAAAGAAAGATTTTATAAATTTCATCCAGCAGTAGTATGAGCTGCCTGGTCAATGAATGCTGAATGTTTCCTCATAAGGAAACAGCTAATATTACCATACAGTTGTTATTTATCTAAACATTTTCAGTGATTTCATTGGAAAAAGTAATGTTCAGCAATAGAAAAATACAGTTGAATAATTATGAAAACAGATCACTCTTTATTAAACAAATACATCAAAACCTTAATTCATTCTAATGATTATATGTGTAGCAATGCAGTAATACTATAACAAATAATAATAAGGAAACAGATGACAAAATGTCCTTCATGCATTCAGTGTGTGAATTGATATAGCACACAGAATATTAATTTAAAAAGTTGATAATTTAATATTTACTTACATTCTGCTCAAAATCTTATACAAAATACTAACTTAAGAAGTATACCTTGAAGGTACAAAGTCTATATTTTGATTCCTGCTGTTAGAAAAATTTCAATCGCACACATTCACAGGGCCATGAAAACAATCAGCAAATTAAAGCAGAATTTGATGATTTAACCAGTGAACTTTTCAGTTTTTGACTTAAAATTTGAACAGGTTTCTATATTCTTAATTTCTACCATTCATCCATGCCTCAGATATTGCTGCCACTTATGGTCCAGTGCTTCTGCTATATATTTAGAAATTCTTGATAATCTCCAGAGATGAATCAGCAATATTATTGCTCCTGACCTGATGTCTTGGCTTAAGTCACTTTCCTCCCACCATAAAGTTGCTTCCTGTGCTTTTTCTATAAATACTTTCATGGTAATTGTGCTCTTTGTAATGGTACTTAGACTTCATGAATTTAAGTGCAGTAATAGATTAGCAACAAAATCTCATCATTTTACAGTTGAAAGATGTAAAAAGATGTAACTGTAAGTTCTGTGCTAACAGTTTGTGGCGGACATGAGACAGAACCTGGGATTGAAACACAACTGGTCGCGACTTGCCTTGTCCCCCATAAAGAGCCCAGTTTGCTTAGCATGTAAAGCTACTGCAGTTGAAATGAGGGAGAAAAAAAAAGCACTTACAGCCATCCTCGGCCAGATAACATAAAAAAGAATGAGGGGGACTGGCATTTTTTTATCCAATAACGATGCAATGCATTATGGGACATGGGCGCAATGCATTATGGGACATGGACGCAATGAATTATGGGATCACAGGAAGGCGCAAGATTATGGGTAAACAACTATAAAACAACTACTTTTTTTCCAAGGAGGGGACGTTCACGGTTGACGGCTAGACGGGCAGTTAGTGTGATTTGAGACAGAACTTTTTGAAATACCAGTTGGGAGAGCTTGAATTTACTCGCTGGTTACTTTTTCTTCATTCCCTCAAGCTATTTCGGCATATTGATTCTTC
Organism: Acanthosepion pharaonis; assembly: GCA_903632075.3. NCBI lineage: Eukaryota > Metazoa > Mollusca > Cephalopoda > Sepiida > Sepiidae > Acanthosepion > Acanthosepion pharaonis. The sequence goes on along the minus strand of CAHIKZ030001446.1, from coordinate 2,657,279 downwards.
AAAATGGAAGGCAAAGTCTTTGACGTCCGTTTGATTCATATGCCCATTGTTGAATGGATAGAAAATGTGGAATTGGTCTCAACTTTGTGCCATGGACAAGATTCTTGCCTTTTACGACTTGGCGTGCCCTTGTATATAGACAACTCAGTGGAGAGCAGAGGGCAGGGACGCGGAACAAATTAAACGGGCCTTATGACTGCATACGCGACGACAAAATTTAATGCGTTAATTTATGGGATTCTTCGATGAATTCCTGGCTGAAATGCATCGTTTAAGTGGCAGATATGATGGCATGTGCATTTGTGTCAACTGCCACATCATGTTCATTTTCTTCCAGGATGGACCATGATCTAGAACAGATTCTTGCAAGGGCTATTATGACGGATGACGAAGGGTGCCAGGTATTGGCGCCACATCCGTTGATCCCCTGCCAAACCTGTTAGCAGAACGATTACCTGCTAAAGTTCTGGACCCAACCATATGGCGAAGAATTGTACACAAGGACGTCAGGAGAGGTCAAACAGAATGCAGAGGTCTGGTCGCGAACAAAATTCTCCCGAACAAGTAAAAACCGGAAGCTACCCACCGTAAAGTATAGATGGAGTAAAGTGCACAGCTCTAGTGGATTCTGCTCAACTTTGATGCTTAGGAAGAGGTGGGAGTGTTGACTGCCGACGGAAGACCCTGAGAATTTCTTGAGGTTCTCAATTGATTAAGTTTACTTGACTCAAAATCTTTCGAAACCTGAACACATGTGCCGCCATTGTTATCAACAAGCCTGAACTGCATTGTGGAAGTTGGTCATTCACCCTAGCATTGGTCAATAAAGTACAGGAGTACACAGTACCTGGCCCGTCCGGGATGCTAAAAACTAGCACGGTGGCTTGGCTAATGAGAAAGAGAGCTTGGCCCACCCAAAATTTAATTCCTTAATGGCGGTCGTACAAGAACACAAACAGAAGGTCCGACCGGTACTTGACTATCGGGAGTTGAACGGCTTTGTAGACGCATTCACGGCTGGCGAGATCTACGGTCGACAAGGAGCTGACGATATCGCTGATTTGAAAATGTGCCTACAGATTCACATTGACAAATCGCTATGGCCGTTTCAAACAGTGGTCATTAAGGGCAGCGTTTTTTGTTTTCACGCGTTTGGGTTTTGGCCTGAATGTGGCACCTCTTGTCAAGAAGTTGATCGACATGTTTCAAAAACTTTTCTGTAAGACAGCACTTTGCAAGTCAAAAGATCCGGAGTTTCTGATTAACTCCTTCGATGGGGCGGGGAGGTCAAGTTCAGAAATTGCTCAAAAGGTGAATTTTCCTTGTCGCGGGAAACTTGTGGGTCATTTCCTGTGTGCGGTTGGCTTAAATGATTTATTAAGCGTTATGCAAGCACAGGATGGGGACAAGGATGCCCCTCTTGGACGTATCTGTGGCCAGAGTGCGGGAATCAGATCCTGTCGGCGGAGACTGGTGTGTGAACAGCAATGAAATGACAGTTTGGGTGGATGCAAGCTCCGTGGCAGAAGCACTAGAGGTGAATGGGGCGTCGTGGAAGATTAATTTGATGCCAAACACATTAATCTTGAATGATGGTGATCAAGGGCGTGAATCTTGCCCTTTATCTGTTTTCTGAAAATGCTGATGAGAATGAACACTGCGAGCTTTGATGGAGGAGTGCTAATATTTTGGTGAAATCTTGTCATTCAAAGTTTGCAAAGAAAGGAGGAGAACCGGTAAGTTTGTGTCACTGCAACGGAGCCAGTTGAGCAAACGTCAGGTTGTCAGAGTACCCAGGTGTTAAAAGAACAATGTAACTGTAGATCCAAAAGGAACTGGTAAAATCTGTCGTTAGAACCTGTGAAGCCTTCGATCCAAAATGCATTGGAAAAAGGAAATGAGAAAAACTGGAGCAGGTTAGCAATGGACGTAACCCATTGCAATGGTAGCCATTTCTTCTTACACTCATTGACTGTGGTCCCTCCTGTTTTGCAGTATGGCGGCCACTGAGACGGCAAGACTCTGCTGGTGTCATTCGTCAAAAATGACACCACGTTCATCTGGGGCGTGCATTTGAGGTTCCGGTTTTGTACGTGCCGTCTGGAAATGGCATTGTGGGCACAACCACAAGAAAGATTTATTCAATTTACTGGCATAACGTCACCCCTATTTCACCTTCCAATACTGCAATTCCGGGTGAGAGGCATCGACGCGACGCCCCCCTTCACAAATAAAAAGTTTATAGGAAGGGACATTGTCTAAGACTCCGTAAAACGTGTGACCGAGGTGGTGAGTCATCAGTCAATGTTAGCGCCCTTTTCAACTGATACATATTTAATTTGCCAATAGATCGGGACGTGTCTATTTCAATCATTCAAAAGACCGTATCCTCACTGTCATCTGTGTGATCCGGAAATTGAGACAGAACCTTTTGTTTATTTAGCATGTAAAGCTACTGCAGTTGAAATGAGGGAGAAAAAAAAAGCTCCTGCTCTGATTCCATCCTAATAAAAGAATGAGGGGACTGGCATAACATTTTTATCCAATAACGATGTCATGGACGCAATGCATTATTGGACGCAATGAATTATGGGATCAAAATGAACAACTATAAAAACAACTACTTTTTTCCAAGTCGGCCAAGAGTTCTTGAGGGGCGTTCACGGTTGACAGCTAGATTAGTTGTGATTTGGAGACAGAACTCAAAGGAACTCAAGTTTGAAATACCAGTTGGGAATATCTTAGTTCTCTCACACTTCTTACTTGAAACTTCCAACTAAGTCACAAAATTTAAATGAATAATCATTATCTACTGTCTTCCTGATTAGTTGTTCTTTCTCTTTATTTGTTTCTGTTTTCTAATTCTTTTATTAATCCCTTGTGTCTTGGTGACTTGCATGGAGTGAATTTGATTACAAAAAACTTTATGTTGTACATTGAAAATTTAAAGGATTACCAGTGACAAGTGTTACTGGCAGAATAGTGCTATTAATTTGATGATGATGATAATAATAGTTTATCTGTTTTCTAAAAAAATGACAGAAATATTTGATTAATTTTGTTCTTGAATTTTATATATTCTGTTAGCGCTATTGTCATGTATAAGAATGAATTCTACTTTTAAATCATTCAAAGTAAAAAATATTCGAAGAAATCTAAAATAAAACAAAAATGAATAAAATGTAATGTATGAGCAGCCTGATATCCCCTACTCTCTAATGAGTCACTTATTTGTGTCAAGTAATGCCTCCTGCTACCATAACACTAAAATATCTCATTAGTAAGAAGAAACAATCATGTCATAATAATCAATAGATAGTCACATTGGAGTTTATATTACAGAGTATTATAATTGACATTATCATTATGACATTTTTTTCATATTTATTTAATCCTTGATCATCTGTTTCCGACATGATTGTTCAATTTGATCCCAAGTATGTAAAATGAATTTTAAACATTTTAAGAAATAATTTCACAAAGTATATCTGACTTGAAACATAAACAAAGAAAAATGAACCCTGAATATCTTTCAGTTGTATACTTATTGGTATTTGTTTATTTTTAAATACATATTTGTAAAGACTTTGAAATGTGTATTTTGTGTGTCCTTGATCTTAATTTCAGGTAATTTGATACCATAAAGAGAAATTTTAACCAAAAATTCAAGCTTCTTTTACTTTGAGTTTGTAATTCCTTATAATTTCATATTTGTATCATTTACAGACGAACTAGTCAGTTATCTTTATCTACAATGGTGGAGTTGACCAAGGGACAAGATGGCGAATTGGCTGTGGGACGAGAAATTGTGTCTCCTGGTAAGTCGTTCAATTAACTCCTTTAGCATTTTTGTCTTTAGCAACAAATTCTGATATTTCATTAAATGAAAATCATATTGGTTCTCTAAAGTAGCATCTATCTACTTCCAAAATACTTTTGATAGAAGTCAGTGATTTGAATTTACTACTTATATATATTATTATACAAATACTTATTTATATTACCAGAGCACCCAAAAACCTGTTGGGTTCCTTTTAAAAGCAGTTTAAATGTTTAAAATGATGAGGTAACAGTATTATCAATTTTATTAATAATTACACATATTTTCATTTGTATTTGCAATACAAGTTATTATAATAATTATTATTACTCATATTATACAATCAAATTAGATCAAATTCAATAAGATATTAATAAATAGAAAGGCTTTCAGAATTTGTGAAAAACACAGTCCTTGATACACAGAATAACAGAAAATACAAAATCTTCAACATATTAAAAGTATTAATATATCATTGAAATAAATTTAATAGTTTAACAATTGTATATATATATTGATTTATATATATATTGATTCCAAGAATACTACTTAATTTGTCAGAAAGGGAAGACATTTCCTAATTATTATGAACTGATTATATATTATGATTTTCAAAGGTGAAGGACGTTAAAAAAAAAACTACTGCTTAGGGAGATTCATATTTATTGAAATAACAAAGTATGGATATCTTTTTTTTGTGCACTTAGTTACATTTTTTTTTCCTAGGTAATTTTTTCAGAATAATAATTAAATTTTTTATCATATATATACATATATATATATATATATATATATAATATGTGTGTGTGTGTTTCTTCCTCACATTTATTTCAAAATACATAACCACTGCACATTGGCATACCCACAAGTGTTTGTTTATATATGCAGATGTACATAAAAATGTGTATCATAAACAATTACTGAATTTCCTATTAAAAATGCTGTAAAAACAGAAAAATGACCCTAGCTCAAGAATTCCATGTCTAATTTTAATGAAATTTGGCACTGCACTTGGCAGGAGCTGAAGGTACAACATGCCCTAAATTGGTTGAAAATACAATATATTTCTAAATTGGTTAAATATGTATCTTTAAGTTGTATTTTGGGAACAAGCATACATAGAATATTAGTGTTTTAGTATTATGTATTATTATACAAGTACTTATATATATTATCAAAATTGTTTAAAGTGTGGCTTACAGCCATATTACATTGAAACACCAGTTCTCGCATGATCACCAAAGTTAAGTGACTTTGAACCTGGTCAGTTGGGTGACTGCTTGAGAATACCAGGTGCTGTGAGCTTGTATGTGCGGGTGATAACAATTTGGAAATCAGAGAGCCAAATTCAAATTCCTTTTGGGTTTGTTATATTCAATTGAGAAAGGTATGGATCCATCTATTCTCCCCCAGCTTAATTAATTAGTAGAACTTGCATCAGTAAAATAATTCTCAAAAAAAATTTTTACAATCTAAAAATATTTTCTGACTTTAAATAACCTGCAAAAGTTAATAAGCTGTAAAAAAAACAAATTAATATTTAAGCTGTACTTAAATATGTTCTGCAATTATAGTAGTTTAAGTTTTTTTGAGATGTAACTAAACATTTAAAAAGAAAAAAATTAGTTTAAAAAAAACATTCAGATTTGGTAGTATATGATAACAAAGAAAATTTTCAGTTTGACTTGTGACGGTTATGCTACATTGTGTTGTGTGTGCGCGCGATCCTCTGACCTCATTTTGGAGAACAAAAAAAATATAAATTTTTAACTTGTTAAAATAAAATCTCACAAAGGAGCATGAATTAAAATTGTTGTAAAGGAATTTAAGTTCAACTGTTATAAAAAAGAAAAAAAATCTGAAGAACTATTTGGAGCCAAGGAATTAATTTAAAATTATACTTGAATGTGTAATCAGAGATGGTATTGTACTTTTGTATAAAACAAAGTGTATCAGGAGGGATAGAAATAGCAACTGAGTCCAGTCAGGGGTGTTTAAGCCAAGAAGGGGAGTTTTCAGGCATAGGTGAAGAAATAGTCCAATTTTTTAACAATATCGCGAAGCAGGCTGCAACAATGTATGCTTCACTCTAACCATGATACCTAACCCGCATTAACTTGCAACACCATAATCTACTGTGTTCTACTTTTTTTTCTTCTACCTTCTTGCTCACTCAAGGTAGGGGTTGTCAAGACTGAGTTAGAAGAGATTGAATTATTTCAATCTCTTATTTCAAACACAGTCAGTGTGTGTGTGTGTGTGTTTGTATTTATGTTAAATGGCACAAGCACATGTAAATCATTCAAACACAATACACAGAAACATTAAGCATTCATTGACCAATCAGCTACTGCTACTTTTGGTTGAAATTTATAAAACCTTTCTCTTCAAACAATTTTTTAGAAAAATAGGTTTCTCAGGCCCAAATACTCCTCACCTTTTGCTTAATATAGTGTAAAATGTCAACATCTTGATTATGCCATTATTTTCTCTCCAAGTTACATGGGCTATAAATTTTAGTTGTTTCCACAGTTTAAAGTCCTCAATTGATTTGATTTCTGTTATTTGGTACAGTTCTTTCTTTGTGATTTTATAGTGCCAGTCTTTGAGATTTGAAGAAGGATGGTCCTTGCTAAGACATACAGGCTGCATTCACTGGAAGCCATTTTTAACCATTTAACCAATAAAACCGTTGTTTTCAGCTGACAGTTTAGATATTTTTTAACAAGTTTGGCACCATGAATGACGACCATGTAAAAGTCTCAATCTGACAAAGCTATTTAAGAACATAACCTGAGATTTGTATGCAAAAAGTCACTTTATAATATAGATTATACAATACTCAGGCTTTAGAATATTGCTAATTGCAACAATTATATTCCAACTTCAAAAGTTTAGGATAGTGTATTATTATTTGTCTTTGAATTGTACAAATAAATCCCAGTATATAACAGAGTTGATGTGATTCAGAACCACGTAAAAAGCATAATGCAAACTTATTAACTCATAGACAGACATAAAGGTACAATTGATAAGATAAAAGTAACTATCTACCATACATATTTTAAAGTGATTTATTTTTTTTATTATTGTAGGATCTGGAGGACTTGGAGGAATAACTTACATCTTAAAGGTTGTACTGGAGGAATACCAAGCTAATACTGTACCTTGGCAATGGCTACTTGGCAGGCTTTATGTCTTGGACAGACTGTTGGAAGAGTTTCCTGGAGAATTTGTTGGGGAACCTGAACCCCAATCAGAATCATCTGGGGAAGAAAGCAACCCTTTACCATCTGAAAACACAGAAGGCTGTCGTATTATCATTGTCGCTCGGTTTGCTGTATATGCTGTTGGCAACAACCATTCTCGCATTGCAAAAATTGCCCGTCGAATTTTTTTCATCTGTGTCAAATTTAGCGCTGCCCAGGATGAGATTGTCATCCAACTGAACAACTTGCT